>JAAKFY010000178.1:10333-59334 GCA_011823955.1 Dissostichus mawsoni | reverse complement strand
GGAGATATCGGATCTCCACACAGCAACTGCGGAGTCCTAGACCTGAGATTTCATACACCCTGGACATGTAATCAAGAGGCACTGGCTGGTTAGGGGTTAAATATTTGGATCCTGCTGCCGTAGGCAGAAGGATCGATGCACTCTCCATCGTTGAAACACATTTCAGTATAATCATCTCTACTCCAGCTCCTCTCGTAAACTGTGTTTAATCAAAAATTATGTTAGATGACACGCCATGGTAGTGTTTATCATGTCATCCACATTAAAAAAATTACACATCGTCAGTAGTCGACCTGGGTATCATTGACGTTTCGGCTTATTACGAACTATACAACTCCTCCCAGGATAAGCCCTGCTCAGTGGATCATTCCGGCAGTGTGTGTCATAAAAATCTGCAGCCGTGCGAGCAGCCTCAGCATGCATTAGGACCAGTGATCAGAACAGAGTGAGCCTCCATAGGGCTTCGTCACTATTTATAGCTGCGTGGCGGGGCCTCGTAAAGCCTCCGTATACCCCAATTCCATATGTTCCCGTGGGCAGTTAAGTATCAATGTATTTTCGTAATCCCATTGTTTGACCTTTGACCCCAATAAATATTAACTCCAAATTGTTGTGTTTTCTTTGTTTAAATTTACAATTCACGTGTTGCTGTATGTGTGCATAAGATATAGCTTTCGTCACAAAATAGGCTTAACACGTCGGCATCCATTTTAGGTTTCAGCCTGGAGAGGGGGACGGTTGGGTTTAGGATTAGACTGAGGGAGAGTTCGTCTCTGGAGATATACGGATCTCCACACAGCAACTGCGGAGTCCTAGACTGAGATTTCATACACCCTGGACATGTAATCATAGGCACTGGCTGGTTAGGGGTTAAATATTTGGATCCTGCTGCCGTAGGCAGAAGGATCGATGCACTCTCCATCGTTGAAACACATTCAGGTATAATCATCTCACTCCAGCTCCTCTCGTAAACTGTGTTTAATCAAAAATTATGTTAGATGACACGCCATGGTAGTGTTTATCATGTCATCCACATTAAAAAAATTACACATCGTCAGTAGTCGACCTGGGTATCATTGACTGTTTCGGCTTATTCGAACTATACAATCTCCTCCCAGGATAAGCCCTGCTCAGTGGATCAATTCCGGCAGTGTGTGTCATAAAATCTGCAGCCGTGCGAGCAGGCCTCAGCATGCATTAGGACAGTGATCAGAACAGAGTGAGCCTCCATAGGGCTTCGTCACTATTTATAGCTGCGTGGCGGGGCCTCGTAAAGCCCGTATACCCCAATTCCATATGTTCCGTGGGCAGGTAAGTATCATGTATTTTCGTATCCCATTGTTTGACCTTGACCCCAATAAATATTAACTCCAAATTGTTTGTTTTCTTCTGTTTACAATTTACAATTCACGTGTTGCTGTATGTGTGCATAAGATATAGCTTTCGTCACAAAATAGGGCTTAACACGTCGGCATCCATTTTAGGTTTCAGCCTGGAGAGGGGGACGGTTGGGTTAGATTAGACTGAGGGAGAGTTCGTCTCTGGAGATATACGGATCTCCACACAGCACCTGCGGAGTCCTAGACCTGAGATTTCATACACCCTGGACATGTAATCAAGAGGCACTGCTGGTTAGGGTTAATATTTGGATCTGCTGCCGTAGGCAGAAGGATCGATGCACTCTCCATCGTTGAAACACATTCAGGTATAATCATCTCACTCCAGCTCCTCTCGTAAACTGTGTTTAAATCAAAAATTATGTTAGATGACACGCCATGGTAGTGTTTATCATGTCATCCACATTAAAAAAATTACACATCGTCAGTAGTCGACCTGGGTATCATTGACTGTTTCGGCTTATTACGAACTATACAATCTCCTCCCAGGATAAGCCCTGCTCAGTGGATCAATTCCGGCAGTGTGTGTCATAAAAATCTGCAGCCGTGCGAGCAGGCCTCAGCATGCATTAGGACCAGTGATCAGAACAGAGTGAGCCTCCATAGGGCTTCGTCACTATTTATAGCTGCGTGGGCGGGGCCTCGTAAAGCCTCCGTATACCCCAATTCCATATGTTCCCGTGGCAGGTAAGTATCAATGTATTTTCGTAATCCCATTGTTTGACCTTTGACCCAATAAAATATTAACTCCAAATTGTTGTGTTTTCTTCTGTTAAATTTACAATTCACGTGTTGCTGTATGTGTGCATAAGATATAGCTTTCGTCACAAAATAGGGCTTACACGTCGGCATCCATTTTAGGTTTCAGCCTGGAGAGGGGACGGTTGGGTTTAGGATTAGACTGAGGGAGAGTTCGTCTCTGGAGATATACGGATCTCCACACAGCAACTGCGGAGTCCTAGACCTGAGATTTCATACACCCTGGACATGTAATCAAGAGGCACTGGCTGGTTAGGGGTTAAATATTTGGATCCTGCTGCCGTGGGCGAAGGATCGATGCACTCTCCATCGTTGAAACACATTCAGGTATAATCATCTCACTCCCTCCTCTCGTAAACTGTGTTTAATCAAAATTATGTTAGATGACACGCCATGGTAGTGTTTATCATGTCATCCACATTAAAAAATTACACATCGTCAGTAGTCGACCTGGGTATCATTGACTGTTTCGGCTTATTACACTATACAATCTCCTCCCGGATAAGCCCTGCTCAGTGGATCAATTCCGGCAGTGTTTGTCATAAAAATCTGCAGCCGTGCGAGCATGCCTCAGCATGCTTAGGACCAGTGTCAGAACAGAGTGAGCCTCCATAGGGCTTCGTCACTATTTATAGCTGCGTGGCGGGGCCTCGTAAAGCCTCCGTTATACCCCAATTCCATATGTTCCCGTGGGCAGGTAAGTATCAATGTATTTTCGTAATCCCATTGTTTGACCTTTGACCCCAATAAAATATTAACTCCAAATTGTGTTTGGTTTTCTTCTGTTTAAATTTACAATTCCACGTGTTTGCTGTATGTTGCTGTTGGGTTTTGGAGCACCACCCCTGAGTGGCTGAAGGTTCAAACCCGCTCCGCGCTGTTCGTTTGATGAGTGGTCTGCTATGAAAGGAAGGGCTCAGACTCAGAGATATGAGATTTAACAATAAACTGATTTAATGGTAGAAAACAACAGTACAATATAACGAAGTACTTCGGGCCTGGGTTCTTTCACCGTGCGATGTACGTATCAGACAGTCAAACCGAACAGAGGCCCCGTTGGTACAAAATTCACAATATTTATGCACACATATGCAGAGGAGTTCTGAGGGAGGAGTTGTGTCGGTTTCTCCTCCCTAGGTGTTCGGACTCACTCCTGGGCGCCGGTCAGTCTGGCCATCTTTTATGGCATTCCTACCATAAACCATCTATGGCAGGCGTACCATAAACAACCATGGGTTGAACGGGGGTCTGAGGTCCCAATATCCCAATCTTTCCCTCAGTACAATCTCTGCATAGACTCAATGGTGTCAGTTTTATTACCTTTCTCCTGCAAAAAACCCCCCTCCCTCCTATCCGGTCATATACAACTGAATCCACTACATTCCTAAGTCACGCACACACAATTGAGCACAGTAAACAAAGGAAAATAAGAACATTTGGTCTAGTTTCATAAGCATACATTTTACACAGATGATATGTGGGTCAAAGTTATAATTATATTTTAACAGGTTATGCAGGTTCCTTTAATCCCCCTTTTGATCTCACCTCAAGAGATCAATTCACACAAAGCATTCGAAAAATAACCACTGTCATTCTTTTCTACGGCGTCTGTCCCCCAACTTTATATAAATCCATCAGAAGCTGGGATTTAGAGTACCTTAAACCTTTTGGGGATTGCCCACCAGAACAACCTCTTATGACAGTGGAGGGAGACCAAAATATGTTAAAACTGCATCCTTGTCTGCCGAGCCATCGTACTGTCCGCTCCTTCCGATGCATAAGCCAACAAGGGCATTTGGTACGGAGGGACAGTTTTTCCTTCAATGGTGGAACTGATGAATCTAACACACAATGAGCGGATACAAGGCACACAACAACACCCACATGTTACTAAAATGGCAATAAAAGTAGCTATAGAAATCAAAAAAGACATTATTAAACCTTTCCATTGACCAAACATGTTTGTAAACCATTCCTCCAAGGGGTTGTGTATCCCTGATTGTTCATGCATAGTTAGGGATAGTGTGCGAAGGCCTTCTAAAGCCTTTGTGACGGAACCGTCCGGAGCCGTATTGTTTGGAATGAAAGTACAACACATATCACCAAACATTGAACACACACCTCCTTTCTCAGCTAACAGCATGTCAAGGGCCATTCTATTCTGAACTGCCATAAGAAGTCGGCCCCAGCTGTTCAGCGAGTCCTTCTACAGCGTCCCTAGTGAGATTAGCTAAACGGAGCACATTGTAATGTACATAGTTGATCCTGTCTACATTCTTGTTAGGGGTGATGGGGAAGATAGCTGCAAGGAAGGGAATATTCTCAAAACCTGCGGCAACTTGATCAGCGAGTTTATACTCATTGGGAACACCCCGTGGCACCCCTATGGAGTCCATGTAAGTGGGAGAGTTGGCAGATAAATCAAAGGGGCCTGGGGCGTAGCGCTTGGACAACACGTGTCCCCTACGCCGAGTGATGGGGTTGATGTTGAGGGAGGCTTTAGGGTCCGTGTGCACCAGTCTTTCGCCTCGTAACATTAGGGGTGCATGGAGGCGCACCATAGCACACAACCCCACAGATAGTTCGGGGATACGGGTGAACAGGCGGTGGCCCCCACAATAATAATAGAGACCCGCCCTGGCCCAATGTCCTATACTAGTACCAGACACGGTGTGGTTACACCAATCCGCCGAGATATTTCCTAAGTTGAAACGCGGAGATTCTTGGACCATGTGAAACATGTGTACCCACCGGCGCCTCTGTTAGGCGTGAATAGGCCTGTCCTAGTACCATTGTCAATTGGAGGGAAAACCTTGGCCAGGGTGGTGCAGTTAGGAGGACTAGCCATCTGGGTCAGTTGTAACATACAGTTGTAACCCCAGGTATCTGTGGAAAACAGGGGCGCAGGGTCAGTGACTAATTGCGGGCGGGCTGTAGCACAGGCTAGGCAATCCCCTGCCATTTGTTCTTGGGCTGTTCGGACAACCCATTTTAGCCATAAATTGTCATCTATGTATCCTGTGGCCATTTGGATGATGTCTAGGGGTTGAAGTTGGCTATAATCCCCCGTACATTTATCCGTACATGTGACTTTAGACAAGTATTTAACATTAGACACTCCACGAAGACGGTTTCGCTTTCTATTTGGTATAACTTTAATTTCGAAGAGGCCTTGTGGCGAATCCTTTCCTGCATGTACTGCGAGGACATAAAGTCCAGCATCGGAGAACACGACCTTCTTTAGTGTTATGAGCACTGGATTACAAAACCTGGCGGAGCACGGGACGTCTGGGTTTCTCCTGACCACGCTCATTCTATTCTTGAGGGATCTAACACTTGCCGCCGATCGGTAAGATGGCGTGTATCCCCAGTCATCAGGACCCGAATTTGCTAGGACACCGGACCAGGACTCGCAGGCACAACCGTAGGTGTAAGTGACGGACAGATAGGGGTCGCCTTTGGCAAATGCACTGCCTCTGTAAGTGTAAGGATCGCCTTTGACCCTATCTGTGACGCTTCTGTTACATACCACAGGGGCTAAGCAGACGTATTTTGCTAGGTAGGAATATGTCCTGTAGAGGTTTCTGCAGGGGGCAATTTTGCACAGGTCGATTTGTATCATTCCATCGCTATCTGCTTGGAAAATGAGGGTTTGTTTAGGACGCATTTTGGTAACTGTCGTCTTATATTTGGCCCGTTTGACCCTAGTTACGGACTCCTCTGGCGGAGGAGTGGAGTCTGGGTGGTCAATGGAATCAGTCAAAACAAAAACAACAGTAACGGTGATGATCGAGACCAGGGACATCCCTATCAACCATCTCCAACTCCCATACATGGTTAGGTTGTTATTTTCAATGTAACACAACGACAAGGGTTATTTCTGTTATTAATAATAGGAGATTTACTAGGACACAAGGAATTAACACCCAATCAAATAATAAGGCTATTCGTTAATAGGCCATATAACTAAGGATGGTGTTCAAGATACAAACAGTGTCCCAAGTAAACCACGATTCCCACAAGCAGAGTACACCAACAAACAATAAGGAAGTGTAATCCGCAGTCTGTCATTATTGAGTACCTTTAATCAGTGGTCCGTGTTATTGTAATTAGGTTCCTCTGAACACAATGCTAAAATCTCCTAAGGAGATTCTTTAAAACAAGGGTGTAAAATAGTACCCTATAATGGTAAATACTGTGCTCCCAGAACCTGTTAAATATAAGGTTCAGTAAAACCTGTTAAATAGGTTTGTAAAACCTGTTAAATAGAAGGTTTGTTGAGTGGGGAGACTTTCACTGCCCTTTTAACTATAGGGCTAAACTCTCGTTATATATAACCCTACTCTTATTAGAAAGAGGCCCTATAGGTGGGCATAAAAATGCTGCTACTTATTGGAAAGTGCCCCTAAAGGTGGGAGTAAAAAAGTCAGTTCCTATATGGAGTCGTGTGTTTTCAGGGGGCGGGGTCCCGTAGACTCGTGTCCGCCTCCTCGCCGGCCGTAATCTCCTTTCCAAGATCGCCTGTTGTTACCTCTGTGTCTTTGTCCTTGTCATCTGTTGTGTGGGTCGTTGCTTCTGCTGGGCTGTCGTCGTCAGATGTGTCGTTCTCTCGTCCTGCTGCAGCGATGTCAGTTCTGATGTCGTCTAACGTCCTTGCTGGAGGTTTTCCAACGGCGCACTGGCTCCAATGATACCACGTTTCCCCCTTTCCTTCGAGGCGAACTGCATGTGATGTCCTCTGAGTCACTCTGTGCGGGCCGGTGAACCTTGGGTTGAGCCACTTCGGACGGATGACCTTCAGCCAGATGAATTCTGCGGTGTTAGCCTCGTGCTTCTCCGGTCCCCCTTTGGCGTCAGCAACCTGGGTGGAGAAATCTGATACCAAGCCCTTAAGTTGCTGGTAGTATGGTTTGCTATCCATCTCTTCTACTTCTTTTCCTACTGCTAATGCTCCAGGTCCAGGAAACTGGTGACCATGTGTTAGCTCAAAAGGAGAGAAGCCTGTGCCTTTGTTTACAGAACTGCGAAGGGACAATAGGGCCAAAGGTAGTGCGTCTAACCAGTTCATGCCTGTGGCCTCACAGGCCTTACTGAGCTTCTGTTTGATACTCTGATTCATTCTTTCTACCTTTCCCTGCGACTGTGGATGATACACTGACCCAAAGTTGTGTCTGAGTCCAAGGGACTTCTCAACTGTCTGCAAATGATGATTCTTGAAATGGCTGCCATTATCTGACCTCACCCTTCTGGGGAACCCATGTAGGGGGATGTAATGAGTGATAAGAAACTTGATCACTGAGTCTGCATCTTCCCTGCGACATGGTATGGCCTCTGGCCATCCTGTATATGCATCTACCACCACTAGGAGATACCTGAACCCTCTAACCTTATCAATCATATCTGTGTAGTCAATGATGATTTGCTCTCCGGCCATTTTAGGTAAAGGAAACTTTCCCTGGTGAGGCTTCACTGTTGCTCTGATGTTGTGGGTGAGGCAGATTACACATTCTTCCAAATGGTTCGCTATCATGTCAGGTAAGTATGGGTGCCACCAATGCGTGAGATGTCTGTCCATTTGAGTTTTACCACAATGGGTGGGGCCATGCGCTTCTTTTAGCATGGATCTTATCCACTCTGGGGGTAGAACTGGTCTACCGTCTGGGGAGTACCAAATTCCTTCTTTTTTCGTAGCCCCCCTTTCCAACCATAGTGTTTTCTCTTGTGGGGAACCTGCCTCCTGTGCTACCTTGAGAGTGTCATCAGTGACTGCTGGGAGTAACTCTGGTGCTTTGGTAACCAACATCTGGAACTGTGGTATGTACCCTGCTTTGTCTTTGGCTGCTCTGTCTGCTGCATTGTTTCCCCAAGCTAAGAAGTTATCAGCTTTGTTATGGCCTTTACATTTTAGCAATGCTAATTTGCTTGGTAACATTACTGCTTCCGCTAGCTTTTTGATGTCCTTTTCATGTTTAATGGGAACATTGGATGAAGTTACAAATCCTGCTCTCATCCACTGGCGCATTTCAACATGAATTATTCCATGGACATAAGCTGAGTCTGTGTAGATGTTAACTTCCTTTCCATCTGATAGTTCTAACGCTGCAGTGACTCCTCTTAGTTCTGCCAACTGTGCTGAGACTTTCCCTGTTACCCTTTCAGCTGCTCTTTCTTCAAACTCTCTTATGCCTGTCTGACTTACCACTGCATAGGCTGCCTGGAGCCCATAGATGGGGTGCCTAAAGCAGCAACCATCTGTGAATAAGTTTTCTGCTTCTGGGATTGGTTCCTCCCTGAGATCCATTCTCAGCTTCACATCCTGTATGACCTTGTCCTCACATCGGTGTGGTTCTCCACTGCCCATGTTGTCTGCGCTATTCACGCCCTCATGTGAATAGGTTATGTGTGCTTCTGTCAAAGTTTTCTCAAGTCTTGTCTGTCTGGTGGATGACATGGTGAATGCGCTGGAGTTAACAAATGAGACAATGCTGTGTGTTGTCAAAACTGTCAATGGGTGCCGCATCACGATGTGTGAAATTTTGTTTAAAATCCGAGCTGTTCCTGCTGCATGTCGTGTGCATGGAGGTTCTCTGTTTTCCACTCTATCCAGTGTTATGCTAATGTACATCAGTATCGACCTACATCCCCCCTTTTTCTGAAATAGGATTCCGTTTACGGTATTCTCATTCTCAGAAATGTCAAGGAAGAAAGGCAACATGTATGATGCAGAAGCCAGTGCTGTTACCTGGGACAAGGATTGTTTCAGAGAGATGAATCCTGATTCTGCTGTCTGAGTCCAGTCAAGTGTTGCTGTCAAGTTTCTGATACCTTTGTCGTTAATCAGAGCTCTGAGCTCTGCAGTCCTTGGGTTGTACTCAGGTATGTAATGTCGGCTGTAGCCTGTCAGGCCCAGAAAAGATAACATGTCTTTTACAGTTTTAGGTTTCGGGTGGTTCAAAATGAGCTCCTGGTGCGATGCTGACATGCCTGTACCTGCCGGAGAGATGAGCCTGCCCAAAAATGCAACCTCCTTGCGGGTACACTGCAGTTTCTTTTTGGATACCTTGAACCCTGTTGTGTGCAGGCGCACCAGTAAATTACGGGTGGCTTCCAGACAAGAGGCTGCTGAAGGGGCTGCAATAAGCAAGTCATCCACATATTGTATCAAAACCACTCCCTCTGGTAATGAAACCCCGTCCAATTGTTCCCTCAAAACTTTGTTGAAAATTCCTGGGGATAAACTGAATCCCTGAGGAAGTCTGGTGTACTGCAATCTTTCTTTGTCAATGGTAAATGAGAAAATCGGTCTCATTTCTTCTGCCAATGGAATGCAGAAGAAAGCATTTGCAAGATCAATACATGTGAACCACGTGTGCTCTGGAGTAATGTTGCAAATGGCTGTGTAGGGATTTGGAACTGGTATCAAAGGAGTAGTAGTGATAGCGTTGATAGCTCTAAGATCATGTGCCATTCTGTAGTCCCCATTGGGCTTGTGTACTGGTAAAATAGGTGTGTTCCAATCACTGTGGGAGGGTTCCAAAACGCCTGCCTTCTTAAGACCTTCCACTGCCTGGGTCACCCCTTCTCGAGCCAACGATTTTAACGGGTACTGAGAGAGATGAACCGGAAGTTCCGTATCAACAGTGAAGGTAATTGGAGCAGCTTTTGAACAAAAACCCACGTCATGAGAGTTGCTTGACCACAAGTCAGGAGGGAGGTCACGTATCATGTCTGCTGTAAATGGATGATCCGTTTTCTCCCTACCATGATGTCTGTCTACCTCGTGCCTTTCCATAAAGATGCATTCCTGTGTCTGAATCTTAAGTGCATAGGCACTGTGTGAAGGAGAGAAGGTAAGTGATGCTACCTGTGTGGGCTCCCAGTCCTCGACCTCTAACAGTGCTTTGACCATGGGACCCAGTTCTTTAGCTTCGTAACCTTTCCTAATGGCTAGGGAAATGTGTGGGGTGGCTTCAGAAGACATACGGTACCAATATTGTTGTTCGTCAGTTAGATCAATTGCTGCGGCTACCCCTGCTTGGCCAATATATAACTTAACTGCATCTACCTCCCACGTAGCCATTGCTACCTCTGCATCAAAGGCATAGGCGTAGGTTTGGTCATCCTGTCTATCATAGTACAGAGTAAGATGGGGAGGGTCAGGAGGAGGCCCGTAAGGGCGGAGGAGATTGATCCAGGGCTTCCACTGTTGAAAGATAGAAAAGAGTCCGTGGTTCTCCTGCGGCCGGTCTAGCCGGCCCCAGTATATAGTTGCATACTGGGTAGCCTCTGCGGCTGTAGGCTGGGATATCATCATCTGGGAGCCTGTTCTGATTGTGGACAATGAACAGTTCAACTTAGTACCATCGGGAAATGAAATGATGAGACCATCAGGGGAACAGAGGATAGAGGCATTGGCTTTGATCAAAACGTCTCTGCCCATGAGGTTGGCCGGACTTTGGGGTGCAAGGATGTACTGATGGAAAAAAACCTGGCCTGCTATTTAGTGGTCAGAGGTGTTGAGAGCGGTACCTGTTCTATATGTCCCGAAAACCCCATGACTGCGACAGTATCATCTGAACTGGATTTGTCGAATTCAGGAGTGTTGATAGTAGAATATCGAGCCCCAGAATCGACCAAAAACGGCAGTGAAATCTGCTTAATAGTCATGTTAATGTAAGGATCCGCCAGGCCCGTACATTCTGGGTTCCCCGGGCCCCTTCATTGTGGGTAATACCCCTTCTCCGGATCATACTGCACGTACTGTCCACCAGGGACCGCCACTGCGTTCGGAGCCATATGTCCATTCTGAGCTTGACCCTGTTGTGCTATCTCATGGTTCTGCTGGTAATACTGCATGTCTTTTCTGGTTCCTTGTCCGCCACTTTGTCTCCCTTGTCCCTTTCCTCTTTGTGGAGGTGGTGGGCCATGCGGGCACTCCCTCCACCAATGGTCAGACTGACCACACGTGAAGCACACCCTCTGGGCTGTTGGTCCTTGGAAGCCCCTTCTGGGAGCTCCCCTACCCCCACCACCCCTCTGTGTCTGTGTAGCAGGATTAAAGACATATGGAGCCACATTGTAAGCAGGAGCCGGAGGCGGATACACCCCAGGGAAAGGCCAGAACGGAGCTGGCTGTTGGGCCAGAACCACAGGGGCTTTCGGCACATCACTATCTGAGCGGACAACAAGCTGTTTGGCACTTTTCTTCTCGGTTTGTACTGCCTTACGGGCTAATTCTAGCTGTGTGCGGAGGAGCTGGACTCTTAACTCTTCCTCCTCTGTCTTTGTCTTGGTAAGTACCTTATTGTATTTACCCATGTGGTGGGCCAAGTGCCTTTCCCACGTCTGTGTAGGCAGATGGTCTGCCTCTGGATTGTCTTCCATAAGAGCTTTAATCTCTGCTGGAACTGCAGCAAGAATTGCTTTGCGGAACATCTGTTTGTGTTGATCATTATTGTCTGGACTACAATCAGTGGCTGTAGTGTACTGCTCCCTGGATCTGAGCAACATGGTTGCTGCAGCCTCTCCAGGAGTGAATGTGAATGCTAGCGACCCATACCCGCCCCCTGTTTGTGGGAAATGCTCTCTCATGGCGACGCTCAATTGGCTGTGTATGTTGTTCGTGATGATGGGAAGATCGTCCCGATACTTTCCTGTTCCCACCCTTTCTTCAACTCGCTGAACTTCATACGCACTCGTCTGCTGAGCCAAAATTCGCCTGAAATCCCCAATGCAGATACTCTGCCCTGTTGTGATATCAGCAAACTTCCTCATCCAATTTCTCCCTCCCTCCGTAGGTAGGGGCATTCTGTCAACCAGTGCGTGAATGTCACCCATAGTGAACGGGTGGTATGTCGACCCTCCAGTTGGGAGGGCGACTAGTGGCAAGGTCAAAACAACCTGTTCATCAGGATTCTTGTCACGTTGTCTCTGGCTACGTCTCACCACTGAGGTAATTCAGCTACTGTCTCTTGGTCAGTTTCTGAAATCTGTCCTGTCATGGTTATAACCTGAACTCTGTTTTTTTTTTTTTATGGTGTCTACAGTTCGATTCTGGTTCCTTCATCAGTGCAGACACATACTGATTAGAAATGTGTCTGTCTTCGTCTGAGTCCGAACCGTCCAAGTCATCGTTTTGGTCAATATTTTCCCTCTCAGAAGAAGAAGAAGCTCGTTGCGCTATTGGAGCATGTCTAGTCTGTCTGGATCTCTCTGCAAATGGTTCTCCATTTAAACTAGCGTTCTTAATGGTGAGAGTCTAGGGGAGGTTTCTCTGGACATAGTATGCACTCTACCCCTGTGTCTGTCCTTTCTTTCACGCTCAATCTCACCCTGTTCTCTCTCTCTGAATGTTGTTTCTTCCCACCACACTCGTTCTTTGTAAGCCTCCTTTCGTTCATTTTCTTCCTTATCAGTTATGTGTCTAATTGCTATCAATTCAGCTACCGTAGGTTCCTCATTGGTATCTGTCTTTGGAGTCAACAATGTCCTCAGTCTAATCACTTGTTCTTCGCAAAATTTGGCCTTGGTAACTGGTGGGGTGTTGCTCTCTTTAGCTGCTAGCTGATGAGGGGTAGTTATGGTGGTGTGCCCCGTTTTTATTTCTGATTCTGAAGCTTCTCTATTGTCTGACGGTTGTGTGTTAACTGAGCTACACCTATCCCTTCTCCTGGGAGTAGAGTTGAGCCTGTTGGGAATCAGAGAGACATTTCCTGTCATTCTGAAATTCCCTCCCCTTTCGACCTCTTTTTCTAGTTCTGATTCAGAAGGTGCGTCTGTAAACAGCATCTGAAGGTTTGTCATGGGAGGGGAACTGGGTGAGGGGGGGTTAGAGGGGGAGGGAAGCGTATAGGGAGGGGGTCGGGTCTTAAAGGGGTTGTATAAATCTGGATAGAGGACGGGACCGCCCTCTGGGATGTCTGGGAGGGGCCCACCATATGGCTTCTCCTTCCTGACTGGCTCTATCACTTCTGTGGGAGGGGCTGCTATGGCGGGCAGATTTTTGGCGGGAGTTTCTCTCAGAAGGCAGGATACTGCCACTCCATTCATGACTAAGGCTGCGTTATGGCCTATTCTCCTTAGCTTGTCAACTAGCTCCCTTTTCTTGTTAAGTTTAGAAGCCCTGCCAAAACCTGCCTTCTTCTTGTTGAGAGTTTCTAATTTCTGAACCAACTGTCGCTCGTATGTATTGAGTGCTGTGGCTAGGAGACTTATTGCCTCGTCACCCTCTACTCTATTCTCTGCGATCATCTGATCGTGTAAGAAACGGAGATCCCTGCTCGCCTTTTTATGATCTCCGGGTTTAAGTCCGCTAAGTATCAATCTCTCCGCTTGTCCCCACTGTTCCCTTAAACTACCCGGAACAGGGACTCCTAATTCTCTCTCTTCACGCTCAAATTCTCCTTCCATTTTGACTTCGTTCGTATCTGCTTCTCCTAAAGGTTTTAGTTTTTTATAAAAAATACCAGGTACTTCTGTGTACTATACTTAACTAATTGTTGTAGTTTTATTCCCACCGGTATACAGTCTGATAATTGTCGGTGCGGGGTGTATTTAAACCAGTTACGGCGACTCTCAAGAGCGCTTCTCCTAAAGGTTTTAATTTCTTATATAAAAATACCAGATATTTCTGCATACTATAATTAACTAATTATTGTAGTTTTATTCCCACCGGTATACAGTCTGATAATTGTCGGTGCGAGGTGTATTTAAACCAGTTACGGCGACTCTCAAGAGCGCTTCTCGGCCTCTTACGAGGGGCGGCCCCAGGCCTGGAGTCGAAACCCAGTCTACAATAACTTTTACTCGTCACGTATATGCTATCAGATACAAATAAGATTCTACAATACTCTCAGGGACGGTCCTTTCAAATTGATGTTGAAAATATTATAATATACAACCACAGTTAATCACACTCAAAATAAATATATCTAACGTAACCCCAGATCCGTCTAAGGATTGCCTGTGTACGTTAGTCGATGAACCCCAAAACCAGAATCTTTCTAAAGATTGCTGTGTGTGTCACCTTATTTCTCAGAGTATTTCAGCTGGACTTCTTTACAAATTTCTTTTTTATAACCACTGAAATCTCGGACGACGATTGCAGCTGGGATTCTTTTACAATTTTTAAAACCACTGCAATCTCGTTACACAATTAATCACACTCAAAATAAATATATCTAACGTAACCCCAGATCCGTCTAAGGATTGCCTGTGTACGTTAGTCGATGAACCCCAAAACCAGAATCTTTCTAAAGATTGCTGTGTGTGTCACCTTATTTCTCAGAGTATTTCAGCTGGACTTCCTTTACAAATTTCTTT
Source organism: Dissostichus mawsoni (assembly GCA_011823955.1). Classification (NCBI taxonomy): domain Eukaryota; kingdom Metazoa; phylum Chordata; class Actinopteri; order Perciformes; family Nototheniidae; genus Dissostichus; species Dissostichus mawsoni. The sequence continues at coordinate 44,857 of JAAKFY010000178.1, read as the reverse complement.
TTTATAACCACTGAAATCTCGGACGACGATTGCAGCTGGGATTCTTTACAATTTTTTAAAACCACTGCAATCTCGTTACACAATTAATCATATTCCCCGTACAGTCTAGTTGACTTTTATAGTGCGATGTATATTTCAACAGATGGAGAGACTTCCAAAAGCGCTTCGACACCCTCTTCCGAGGATGTGGCTTTTGGCAAGGAGTCGAAACCCAGTCTACAGAATCTCTTTATCGTCACGTTTAGTCTTCTAGATTAACCCCACAGCAAGAGTTTGCGAGATCCGGTCATTTCAAATTGATTTTGAAAGTTGCGTTTCTCCTCTTGAAATACCCCACATATAACACCACTGCAGCTCCTCTTTGAGACTGGAAAGTGTTATTCTGTAGTACTGTTCCCTCTACCGTAAGACTAAAACACTGAAAAATGCCGCTGACAACTCTAAAATTTTGTAGTATAGCCAATCACAGATTTTGATAATAACAGGTATCTGCTCACCTTTCAGTTGTGGGGCGCCCTGGTTTAGTTGTCAGAGGTATTCGAGGTGTCTTCCCTGGACCGTTCGTCCGCTGGCTGCCAGTGTTCCTTCTATGAGACCCTACTCATCACGTCGGTCGGTCACCAAATTGTTGGGTTTTGGAGCACCACCCCTCTGAGTGGCTGAAGGTTCAAACCCGCTCCGCGCTGTTCGTTTGATGAGTGGTCTGCTATGAAAGGAAGGGCTCAGACTCAGAGATATGAGATTTAACAATAAACTGATTTAATGGTAGAAAACAACAGTACAATATAACGAAGTACTTCGGGCCTGGGTTCTTTCACCGTGCGATGTACGTATCAGACAGTCAAACCGAACAGAGGCCCCGTTGGTACAAAATTCACAATATTTATGCACACATATGCAGAGGAGTTCTGAGGGAGGAGTTGTGTCGGTTTCTCCTCCCTAGGTGTTCGGACTCACTCCTGGGCGCCGGTCAGTCCCTGGCCATCTTTTATGGCATTCCTACCATAAACCATCTATGGCAGGCGTACCATAAACAACCATGGGTTGAACGGGGGTCTGAGGTCCCAATATCCCAATCTTTCCCTCAGTACAATCTCTGCATAGACTCAATGGTGTCAGTTTTATTACCTTTCTCCTGCAAAAAACCCCCCTCCCTCCTATCCGGTCATATACAACTGAATCCACTACATTCCTAAGTCACGCACACACAATTGAGCACAGTAAACAAAGGAAAATAAGAACATTTGGTCTAGTTCATAAGCATACATTTACACAGATGATATGTGGGTCAAATTATAATTATATTTTAACAGGTTATGCAGGTTCCTTTAGTGCATAAGATATAGCTTTCGTCACAAAATAGGGCTTAACACGTCGGCATCCATTTTAGGTTTCAGCCTGGAGAGGGGGACGGTTGGGTTTAGGATTAGACTGAGGGAGAGTTCGTCTCTGGAGATATACGGATCTCCACACAGCAACTGCGGAGTCCTAGACTTTATTTCATACACCCTGGACATGTAATCAAGAGGCACTGGCTGGTTAGGGGTTAAATATTGGATCCTGCTGCCGTAGGCAGAAGGATCGATGCACTCTCCATCGTTGAAAACATTCAGGTATAATCATCTCACTCCAGCTCCTCTCGTAAACTGTGTTTAATCAAAAATTATGTTAGATGACACGCCATGGTAGTGTTTATCATGTCATCCACATTAAAAAAATTACACATCGTCAGTAGTCGACCTGGGTATCATTGACTGTTTCGGCTTATTACGAACTATATCTCCTCCCAGGATAAGCCCTGCTCAGTGGATCAATTCCGGCAGTGTTGTCATAAAAATCTGCAGCCGTGCGAGCAGGCCTCAGCATGCATTAGGACCAGTGATCAGAACAGAGTGAGCCTCCATAGGGCTTCGTCACTATTTATAGCTGCGTGGGCGGGGCCTCGTAAAGCCTCCGTATACCCCAATTCCATATGTTCCCGTGGGCAGGTAAGTATCAATGTATTTTCGTAATCCCATTGTTTGACCTTTGACCCCAATAAAATATTAACTCCAAATTGTTGTGTTTCTTCTTTTAAATTTACAATTCACGTGTTGCTGTATGTGTGCATAAGATATAGCTTTCGTCACAAAATAGGGCTTAACACGTCGGCATCCATTTTAGGTTTCAGCTGGAGAGGGGGACGGTTGGGTTTAGGATTAGACTGAGGGAGAGTTCGTCTCTGGAGATATACGGATCTCCACACAGCAACTGCGGAGTCCTAGACCTGAGATTTCATACACCCTGGACATGTAATCAAGAGGCACTGGCTGGTTAGGGGTTAAATATTTGGATCCTGCTGCCGTAGGCAGAAGGATCGATGCACTCTCCATCGTTGAAAACACATTCAGGTATAATCATCTCACTCCAGCTCCTCTCGTAAACTGTGTTTAATCAAAAATTATGTTAGATGACACGCCATGGTAGTGTTTATCATGTCATCCACATTAAAAAAATTACACATCGTCAGTAGTCGACCTGGGTATCATTGACTGTTTCGGCTTATTACGAACTATACAATCTCCTCCCAGGATAAGCCCTGCTCATGGATCAATTCCGGCAGTGTGTGTCATAAAAATCTGCAGCCGTGCGAGCAGGCTCAGCATGCATTAGGACCAGTGATCAGAACAGAGTGAGCCTCCATAGGGCTTCGTCACTATTTATAGCTGCGTGGGCGGGCCTCGTAAAGCCTCCGTATACCCCAATTCCATATGTTCCGTGGGCAGGTAAGTATCAATGTATTTTCGTAATCCCATTGTTTGACCTTTGACCCAATAAAATATTAACTCCAAATTGTTGTTTTTCTTCTGTTTAAATTTACAATTCACGTGTTGCTGTATGTGTGCATAAGATATAGCTTTCGTCACAAAAATAGGGCTTAACACGTCGGCATCATTTTAGGTTTCAGCCTGGAGAGGGGGACGGTTGGGTTTAGGATTAGACTGAGGGAGAGTTCGTCTCTGGAGATATACGGATCTCCACACAGCAACTGCGGAGTCCTAGACCTGAGATTTCATACACCCTGGACATGTAATCAAGAGGCACTGGCTGGTTAGGGTTAAATATTTGGATCCTGCTGCCGTAGGCAGAAGGATCGATGCACTCTCCATCGTTGAAACACATTCAGGTATAATCATCTCACTCCAGCTCCTCTCGTAAACTGTGTTTAATCAAAAATTATGTTAGATGACACGCCATGGTAGTGTTTATCATGTCATCCACATTAAAAAAATTACACATCGTCAGTAGTCGACCTGGGTATCATTGACTGTTTCGGCTTATTACGAACTATACAATCTCCTCCCAGGATAAGCCCTGCTCAGTGGATCAATTCCGGCAGTGTGTGTCATAAAAATCTGCAGCCGTGCGAGCAGGCCTCAGCATGCATTAGACCAGTGATCAGAACAGAGTGAGCCTCCATAGGGCTTCGTCACTATTTAAGCTGCGTGGGCGGGCCTCGTAAAGCCTCCGTATACCCCAATTCCATATGTTCCCGTGGGCAGGTAAGTATCAATGTATTTTCGTAATCCCATTGTTTGACCTTTGACCCCAATAAAATATTAACTCCAAATTGTTGTGTTTTCTTCTGTTTAAATTTACAATTCACGTGTTGCTGTATGTGTGCATAGATATAGCTTTCGTCACAAAATAGGGCTTAAACACGTCGGCATCCATTTTAGGTTTCAGCCTGGAGAGGGGGACGGTTGGGTTTAGGATTAGACTGAGGGAGAGTTCGTCTCTGGAGATATACGGATCTCCACACAGCAACTGCGGAGTCCTAGACTGAGATTCATACACCCTGGCATGTAATCAAGAGGCACTGGTGGTTAGGGGTTAAATATTTGGATCCTGCTGCCGTAGGCAGAAGGATCGATGCACTCTCCATCGTTGAAACACATTCAGGTATAATCATCTCACTCCAGCTCCTCTCGTAAACTGTGTTTAATCAAAAATTATGTTAGATGACACGCCATGGTAGTGTTTATCATGTCATCCACATTAAAAAAATTACACATCGTCAGTAGTCGACCTGGGTATCATTGACTGTTTCGGCTTATTACGAACTATACAATCTCCTCCCAGGATAAGCCCTGCTCAGTGGATCAATTCCGGCAGTGTGTGTCTAAAAATCTGCAGCCGTGCGAGCAGGCCTCAGCATGCATTAGGACCAGTGATCAGAACAGAGTGAGCCTCCATAGGGCTTCGTCACTATTTATAGCTGCGTGGGCGGGCCTCGTAAAGCTCCGTATACCCCAATTCCATATGTTCCCGTGGGCAGGTAAGTATCAATGTATTTTCGTAATCCCATTGTTTGACCTTTGGGTTAGGTTAGGGTTAGGGTTAGGGTTAGGGGTTAGGTTAGGGTTAGGGTTAGGGTTAGGGTTAGGGTTAGGTTAGGTAAGGGCCACCAGATCTCCCCATGTCGCCCGACGACTTCATGGTTATACAGAGATCCAAGGAAAGGCACGGGCCATAGATGACGTGTCGGCTCTTACCCTAGCTTAGTATCACGACTGAGTCATAAATGTGTAAAACGTGTAAGTGGATAAGGTAAGATAAGTTCGAAGAACAGAGACGAGGAGGTTAGCTGTGGTCACGGCGAACACCCCCCCCGGCAAAATGGCCGTCTCCATTTAACCCGTTACCGTCCCGTAAGTCTGCCTAGGGTTTTGTGGATTTTTCAATTCAGTTCTACCCTAGGGCTCGGGAAGTAAAGGGGTCAGGAGTGGAGAGAGCAGAATGAAAAAGTGAGTAGAGAATGTGGTTTTATACATTAATTTCAAGTTTTGAGATTGGTAAAAATGTACCATTAGTTAATTTTAGTGGTTTAAACCGAAAGTCAGATAGTATAGCTATTTGTGGAGATGCATTTTAGGATTAGGTAAGGAACCAGAGTGGTTAGGGTTAGTGGTTAAACTAAGGGTAAGATTGTAGGTTTATTGATGGATATTCAATTTAGGATTAGGCAGAAGATCCTGATTGGTTAGGTTTAGGATTAGATTAAAGGTCAGGTATTAGACCTATTGATGAATAGGACGTAGGATTAGGGTTAGGCACTTAGGTTGAGGCAGCAAAGCTCGATTGGTTAGGTTTTAGTGGTCAGATCAAAGGTCAAGTGGTAGACGTATTGATAGATCCGACATTTTAGGATTAGGTGAGAAAGCCAGTCAGAGGTCAGACCCAGGGCAAGATGGTCCATTAAAGGATGGACTTCAAATTTAAGTTTAGGCATCTTAGCCCGAAAGGTTAAGTTTAGGGTTAACTTAAAGGTCAGGTATTAGATATATTGATGAGTAGAATATGTTAGGTTTTAATATTATTATTATTATTATTGTTAATAATATCATTATTATAATAATGATCCTGTTATTACTACATTGGGCCTCCCAAAACGTCTGTAATGAAGGGGACGAAGGCAGCCGGAGTTGCCTGCGAACCCCAGATAGTTGGTTTTGTTCTAGAAGAATAACAAAAACCCCAACTGACAATCTCCAACCAGGTCACCCTTACGGGTTACACACTGGTGTTGTGAGGACTCAATTGGTCTGGAGTATTTTCTGACCGCAGATAAAAACTCTCCAAAGTTAACCACGGCCAGAGACTCATAATGTTTGGGAGGATTTAATTTAGTAATGAGTATAGGATGGTTGATTAATTTATAAGTGTAAACGATTATTTGGTATTAAGTTAGTTTGGATTGTAATAACAGGTAAAAGGTCTATTTTAAATTGCAATAAATAACTACATTAGATCTCCCAAACGTCTGTAATAAAGGGGACGAAGGCAGCCGGAGTTGCCTGCGAAACCCAAACAGTTGGTTTTGTTCTAGAAGAATAACAAAACCCCAACTGACAATCTCCACCCAGGTCACCCTTGCGGATTACACACTGGTCTTCATGAGAAATATCAGTTGTTCTGGAGCATCTTCTGACAGCAGAGACGGACTCTTCGCGGTAGCCAGGCTAACCACGGCCAGAGACTCATAATGTTTGGGAGGATTTAATTTAAGTTGTAATGAGTATAGGATAGGTTGATTAAGTTATAAGTGTAAACGATTATTTGGTATTAAGTTAGTTTGGATTGTAATAACAGGTAAAAGGTCTATTTAAATTGCAATAAATAACTACATTAGATCTCCCAAAACGTCTGTAATAAAGGGGACGAAGGCAGCCGGAGTTGCCTGCGAAACCCAAACAGTTGGTTTTGTTCTAGAAGAATAACAAAACCCCAACTGACAATCTCCACCCAGGTCACCCTTGCGGATTACACACTGGTCTTCATGAGAAATATCAGTTGTTCTGGAGCATCTTCTGACAGCAGAGACGGACTCTTCGCGGTAGCCAGGCTAACCACGGCCAGAGACTCATGATGTTTGGGAGGATTTAATTTAAGTAGTAATGAGTATAGGATAGGTTGATTAATTTATAAGGTGTAAACGATTATTTGGTATTAAGTTAGTTTGGATTGTAATAACAGGTAAAGGTCTATTTTAAATTGCAATAAATAACTACATTAGATCTCCCAAAACGTCTGTAATAAAGGGGACGAAGGCAGCCGGAGTTGCCTGCGAAACCCAAACAGTTGGTTTTGTTCTAGAAGAATAACAAAACCCCAACTGACAATCTCCACCCAGGTCACCCTTGCGGATTACACACTGGTCTTCATGAGAAATATCAGTTGTTCTGGAGCATCTTCTGACAGCAGAGACGGACTCTTCGCGGTAGCCAGGCTAACCACGGCCAGAGACTCATGATGTTTGGGAGGATTTAATTTAAGTAATAATGAGTATAGGATAGGTTGATTAATTTATAAGGTGTAACGATTATTTGGTATTAAGTTAGTTTGGATTGTAATAACAGGTAAAAGGTCTATTTTAAATTGTAATAAATAACTACATTAGATCTCCCAAAACGTCTGTAATAAAGGGGACGAAGGCAGCCGGAGTTGCCTGCGACCACCAAACAGTTGGTTTTGTTCTCGAAGAATAACAAAACCCCAACTGACAATCTCCACCCAGGTCACCCTTGCGGCTTACACACTGGTCTTCATGAGAAATATCAGTTGCTCTGGAGCATCTTCTGACAGCAGAGACGGACTCTTCGCGGTAGCCAAGCTAACCACGGCCAGAGACTCATAATGTTTGGGAGGAGTTAATTTAAGTTGTAATGAGTATAGGATAGGTTGATTAATTTATAAGGTGTAAACGATTATTTGGTATTAAGCTAGTTTGGATTGTAATTGCAGGTTAAATAGTCTATTTTAAGTTATTTTTAGTGGTTTAAACCGAAAGTCAGATAGTATAGCTATTTGTGGAGATGCATTTTAGGATTAGGCAAGGAGCCAGAGTGGTTATGGTTAGTGGTTAAATTAAGGGTAAGATTGTAGGTTTATAGATGGAAATTCAATTTAGGATTAGGCAGAAGAGCCTGACTGGTTATGTTTAGGGTCAGATTAAAGGTCAGGTATTAAACTTATTGATGAACAAGACGCAGGATTAGGGTTAGAGTTAGCCAATTAGGTTTAGGCAACAAAGTTTGATTGGTTAGGTTTAGTGGTCAGATCAAAGGTCAAATGGTAGATGTATTGATAAATCCGACATTTTTAGGATTAGGTGAGCAAGCCAGAACAGTTTAGGCTAAGTGATCCGTTTTATTTGGTGTAAATGATCCAATAATTGGGTTAGGTTAGATTAGAGGTCAGATATTAAACTTATTGAGGAGTAAGATAGAGAATTCTATTTAAAAGAAAGAGGAAAAGGTCCCCACTGGAACCTTAATTGGAATGGGTGAGAGGTAAGGAGTGGGTCAGTGGCTACGTCCCACACTCCCCGGCCGGGCTAGGCCTCTCTGTTAACCTGTTCCCCTCTGGACGGAACCCCGAGAGGTCCGAGAGGGGAAAGGTTTGGAAAGAGATAGATAAAAGGGATGAGGAGTAGAGTTGGAGTTGGTGAGAGGTATGGAGGTATGTTGCATACACGGTGGGTACCCTCCCTCTGGTAACCAATGCCCCATGTCAAGGATCTAGAGGGATCCGAGAGGGCAAAGGTTTAGACTAGAAAGGAAAGAGGTGAGGTAGATGAAAGGACTATTTTTAAATATTGATCTCTGAATGAGAATTTTTAGTTGTTTAAGATTAGGATTAGTAAAAAGTCAGAGCAGTTTAGGTTAAGTGATCCGTTTTATTTGGTATAAATGATCCCCTAATTGAGTTAAGATTAGGGTTAGATTAGAGGTCAGATATTAGACCTATTGGTGAGTAAAATAGAGAATTATATTTAAAATATTTTATAATAGTTAGGTTAAGTGATCCGTTTTCTATGGTTATAATGATCCGAGAATTGGGTTTACATGCAAGATCCAGTTTCAGTAGTTACAATAATTGGCAGTCTGCAAAAACCAAGAGGGTTACATACGTAGAGCAAATGGTAAAATTCCCTTAGTGAGGAGTCAGTCATCCTCCAAAATAGGGGTATTTGGGGAACAAAATAGTCCTTTATGTCTTTTGTTTAAAACACATCCTCAGTAGTGGACCCAGAGATCATCGGGTGTTTCGGCCATTATCACCAGACACCCTCACCCCAGGGTGGCCCCGCCGAGGTTGATCAAGTCCCCGGTAGTGTGTTATTATTTTTCAATTGATCCCAACTAGGGGAGTAGAAAAGGACTGGTAGGTTGGTCAAGTCAGTGAATCTAAGCGTAGAGAAAGAGTGGGTCAATAGACCAGAACCCCACGACCATGACCCGGACGGATCCAGTGAAAAGAAGGCTCAGTTGTTGTATTAATTAGTTGTTCTGACTTTAGAAGCTTAAGAAAACTATGTGGAAGCAAAAAGAACGGTATCCTTATTTTGATAAATATTGTTTTTATGAAAACTATGAGTTGTAGAAAAGCATTTATCTTTAATTTGTTAAAGATTAAGAAATGTAAAATTATTAAAACGTGTTATTTATCAATTCCTTTGTTAAATTGTTTAACTAGTTTCAATAATAATTTTGTTATAATGGTAACTATGAGTTGTAAAGATTAATTATTTATTGACTAGTTTAGATTTTTAGAGATATGACCAATATTTAAGTTGTAAAATATCTATTTTTTTGTTAAATTGTTTATAAATAGTTTTAATATTAATTTTGTTTTTTTAGTCCAACTAGTTTTTATGAATTATCATTTAACTATAAAAATGAATTAAACCTGAGAAAAGACAGAGGTGTTAGGTCCCGTTGCATCCTACGGCTAGTCTCTAAATAGACTAGAGGACGTGTCATCAGAAGAATCAAAAGTGCTAGGTCCCGTTGTATCCAAGGCTAGTCCCTAAAATGGACTAGTGGACGATGTTTCTACCTAAAGTTGGATCTAAAAAGGGGAATAATTATTAAAGGGGAATTGAAATAAAACTAAACGTGTGTGGTGTAAAATGGGCTGCTGCAATGGTGGGTCTAACCCCGTAGAAGACTTGGCTACGTTTAATGTCCTGAGAGCCTGGACCACCCACTTTGCGTGCTGTTCCGAGTGGAACCCAAAGGGGCCGCATACTTACCACCCAACCCACTTGAAACCAATCGTTTGCACCATTTCTGGCTTCCCCAGAATCAAGTCAGTTGGGCCTGAAGAAGAACGGTGCTCTTATCCAAGAACCGGTCCCCCAGCGCCAGCCGTGACAAAGCACTGCCTCACCGGGAGAACCGGAGATGTATCGCCACAGTACAGACAAGGTTACGTTAAGCCGGGGGAACCGGGCTCAATCGATATCAGCTGTGATGGGGCACCGCTTAATCGAAAAGAACCACACCTCCCCGTATCAGCCACGGTAGACCGAGGTCAGACTGAGGGACCTACCGTACCCGCTCAGACCAGGCCCCGCCAAGCCGGGGGAACCGGGCTCCACCAATATCAGCAGTGATGGGGCACCGCCTAATTGAAAGGAACCACACCTCCCCGTATCAGCCGTGGCAGACCGAGGTCCGACCGAGACACGTACCGCACCAGTCCAGACAAGATCTCACCGGGCCTGGGGGAGCCGAGCCCAACCAACATCAGCTGCGCCAAAGCACCGCCTATTTGGACAGAGTCGCCTCCCCGTATCAGCCACGGCAGACCGAGGTCCGACCGAGGGATAGGTCACTTTAGTACAGAGCTCGTCCCAACTTGCGGGGGAACCAGGTCCGATCGATAACAGCCGTGCCAGAGCACCGCCCCACCGAAAAAACCGAAGCTCACCTCACCAGCCATGGTAAATCGAGGTCCGACCTAGGGAACCGGAGATTTGCCGCACTAGTCCCGCCCCTTTCCGTTTTCCTTTTACAGAGCATGAGCTGTGTGTGTTTGTATGGCACATACGTCCCGAGCAACACACACAGAGAAAATCAGCCAAGACAAAGCCTCCAGACACTGATTCCCCAGGGTTATCAACCCCCAAATGCTAGCCACGCCCCTTTCCGTTTTCCTTCCACAGAGCATGAGCTGTGTGTGTTTGTATGGCACATACGTCCCGAGCAACACACACAGAGAGAATCAGCCAAGACAAAGTCTCCAGACACTGATTCCCCAGGGTTACCAATCCCCAAATGCTAGCTTTGACCAAGCTACGAAAAGAAGGAACTTACCCTAAGGCAGAGCTCAGTCAATTCGTGGTGCTTCTGTGCTGAAAACGCCAGGGTAGTCATGTGTGGGCCAATACCATTGAGTCGTGGTTTAGTATGAAAATTTATATTTGGGAAAATGCTATTTTAAAGATGATACCTCGTTCTCCAATATTATTTATTAAGTTTGCAATCAAAAATTATGTTAATTTCGTTAATTTTTCAACCGTTTGAATCGTTTTAAACCCTCATAATTCCTCCCCCATGGCATTATGGGAAATACTCTGAAAAACCAGGAAGTGCATAGTTTCAATGTAATGTTATGTTGTGGCCAAATGGCTGTACTGCAATTTTCCTATTTAGGTTGATACGATGGGTCCTGTGGTCAGATGGTGGTACTACCTCTCCCAAACCGGATGTGACATCATCCGTTAGCATTAGCAATAGCTTAGCATTTAGCATTAAAGTTAGCATTAGTTTTTTAGAGATGTTTTTGTTATTTTAGCATCGTAGGGCCTCTGTCTATGTTGCTAGCGATAGCACGTAGCTTAGCATGTAGCCTAAAAATTTGCATTGGTTTTTAGAGATGTTTTTGTTATTTTAGCATCGTTGTGCCTCTGCCTGTGTTCCTAGCAATAGCACGTAGCTTAGCATGTAGCCTAAAAATTAGTATTGGTTTTTTAGATATGTTTTTGTTATTTTTAGCATCGTTGTGCCTCTGCCTGTGTTCCTAGCAATAGCACGTAGCTTAGCATGTAGCCTAAAAATTTGCATTGGTTTTTTAGATATGTTTTTGTTATTTTTAGCATCGTTGTGCCTCTGCCTGTGTTCCTAGCAATAGCACGTAGCTTAGCCTGTAGCCTAAACATTTGCATTGGTTTTTTAGATATGTTTTTGTTATTTTTAGCATCGTTGTGCCTCTGCCTGTGTTCCTAGCAATAGTACGTAGCTTAGTATGTAGCCTAAAAATTAGCATTGGTTTTTTAGAGATGTTTTTGTTCTTTTTAGCATCGTTGTGCCTCCGCCTGTGTTCTTAGTAATAGGACGTAGCTTAGTATGTAGCCTAAAAATTAGCATTGGTTTTTTAGAGGTATTTTTGTTTGGGTAAGTTATGTTGTATCCTTGCGTGTATTCGGTTAGGTTTAGTAGTTAATTTAGATGGTACACCTATCTATGAATTAAGATCATATTCTTAACTTTAAGATTTATTAGATATTTGGAATATGTGATAACCTATTTTATTTTAATTCTGTCCGTAACAGAACCCAACTTGAAGTTCTCAGCCAGGTTGCCCTGGCAGGTTACACCCAGCTCCGAATGAAAATCTTCAGTTGTTAGGTTCTGATGAGAACTCCATGACAGCAGAGACGAACTCTTCGCGGCAGCCCTCCAAACTGACCACGGTCGGAGTCTCTGAGAATTCCATGACAGCAGAGACAAGCTCTTCGCGGCAGCCAAGCTGACCACGGTCGGACACTCACGGAAGTCAGAATTAAGGTTTAAGTGGTAACCTTATAAATTAATTAGATTTTTAGGAGTGGTGGGAAAGAAAACGAGCGACTCAGTCAATGATACCTCGGTTCGGTGCAAGTCCCCGTTTCTCCAGGCACTGGCTGGGTTAGGTTAGGTAAGGGCCACCAGATCTCCCCATGTCGCCCGACGACTTCATGGTTATACAGAGATCCAAGGAAAGGCACGGGCCATAGATGACGTGTCGGCTCTTACCCTAGCTTAGTATCACGACTGAGTCATAAATGTGTAAAACGTGTAAGTGGATAAGGTAAGATAAGTTCGAAGAACAGAGACGAGGAGGTTAGCTGTGGTCACGGCGAACACCCCCCCGGCAAAATGGCCGTCTCCATTTAACCCGTTACCGTCCCGTAAGTCTGCCTAGGGTTTTGTGGATTTTTCAATTCAGTTCTACCCTAGGGGCTCGGGAAGTAAAGGGGTCAGGAGTGGAGAGAGCAGAATGAAAAAGTAGTAGAGAATGTGGTTTACATTAATTCAGTTTTGAGACTTGTAAATGTACCATTAGTTAATTTTAGTGTTTAACTGAAAGTCAGATAGTATAGCTATTTGTGGAGATGCATATTAGGATTAGGTAAGAAGCCAGAGTGGTTAGGGTTAGTGGTTTAAACTAAGGGTAAGATTGTAGGTTTATTGGAGGATATTCAATTAAGGATTAGGCAGAAGATCCTGATTGGTTAGGTTTAGGATTAGATTAAAGGTCAGGTATTAGACCTATTGATGAATAGGATGCAGGATTAGGGTTAGGCAATTAGGTTTAGGCAGCAAACCTCGATTGGTTAGGTTTTAGTGGTCAGATCAAAGGTCAAGTGGTAGACGTATTGATAGATCCGACATTTTAGGATTAGGTCAGAAAGCCAGTTAGAGGTCAAATCCAGGGCAAGATGGTCCATTAAATGATGGACTTCAAATTTAAGTTTAGGCATCAAAGCCCGAAAGGTTAAGTTTAGGGTTAGCTTAAAGGTCAGGTATTAGATATATTGATGAGTAGAATATTTTAAGATTTAACATTATTATTAATATATATCATTATTATATAATGATCCTGTTATTACTACATTGGGCCTCCCAAAACGTCTGTAATGAAGGGGACGAAGGCTGCTGGAGTTGCCTGCGAACCCCAGATAGTTGGTTTTGTTCTAGAAGAATAACAAAAACCCCAACTGACAATCTCCAACCAGGTCACCCTTGCGGGTTACACACTGGTGTTGTGAGGAATCAGTTGTTCAGGAGTATTTTCTGACCGCAGATAAAAACTCTCCAAAGTTAACCACGGCCAGAGACTCATAATGTTTGGGAGGATTTAATTTAAGTTGTAATGAGTATAGGATAGGTTGATTAAGTTATAAAGTGTAAACGATTATTTGGTATTAAGTTAGTTTGGATTGTAATAACAGGTAAAAGGTCTATTTAAATTGCAATAAATAACTACATTAGATCTCCCAAAACGTCTGTAATAAAGGGGACGAAGGCAGCCGGAGTTGCCTGCGAAACCCAAACAGTTGTTTTGTTCTAGAAGAATAACAAAACCCCAACTGACAATCTCCACCCAGGTCACCCTTGCGGATTACACACTGGTCTTCATGAGAAATATCAGTTGTTCTGGAGCATCTTCTGACAGCAGAGACGGACTCTTCGCGGTAGCCAGGCTAACCACGGCCAGAGACTCATGATGTTTGGGAGGATTTAATTTAAGTTGTGAGTATAGGATAGGTTGATTAATTTATAAGGTGTAAACGATTATTTGGTATTAAGTTAGTTTGGATTGTAATAACAGGTAAAGGTCTATTTTAAATTGCAATAAATAACTACATTAGATCTCCCAAAACGTCTGTAATAAAGGGGACGAAGGCAGCCGGAGTTGCCTGCGAAACCCAAACAGTAGGTTTTGTTCTAGAAGAATAACAAAACCCCAACTGACAATCTCCACCCAGGTCACCCTTGCGGATTACACACTGGTCTTCATGAGAAATATCAGTTGTTCTGGAGCATCTTCTGACAGCAGAGACGGACTCTTCGCGGTAGCCAGGCTAACCACGGCCAGAGACTCATGATGTTTGGGAGGATTTAATTTAAGTTAATGAGTATAGGATAGGTTGATTAATTTATAAGGTGTAAGCGATTATTTGGTATTAAGTTAGTTTGGATTGTAATAACAGGTAAAAGGTCTATTTTAAATTGTAATAAATAACTACATTAGATCTCCCAAAACGTCTGTAATAAAGGGGACGAAGGCAGCCGGAGTTGCCTGCGACCACCAAACAGTTGGTTTTGTTCTCGAAGAATAACAAAACCCCAACTGACAATCTCCACCCAGGTCACCCTTGCGGCTTACACACTGGTCTTCATGAGAAATATCAGTTGCTCTGGAGCATCTTCTGACAGCAGAGACGGACTCTTCGCGGTAGCCAAGCTAACCACGGCCAGAGACTCATAATGTTTGGGAGGAGTTAATTTAAGTTGTAATGAGTATAGGATAGGTTGATTAATTTATAAGGTGTAAACGATTATTTGGTATTAAGCTAGTTTGGATTGTAATTGCAGGTTAAATAGTCTATTTTAAGTTATTTTTAGTGGTTTAAACCGAAAGTCAGATAGTATAGCTATTTGTGGAGATGCATTTTAGGATTAGGCAAGGAGCCAGAGTGGTTATGGTTAGTGGTTAAATTAAGGGTAAGATTGTAGGTTTATAGATGGAAATTCAATTTAGGATTAGGCAGAAGAGCCTGACTGGTTATGTTTAGGGTCAGATTAAAGGTCAGGTATTAAACTTATTGATGAACAAGACGCAGGATTAGGGTTAGAGTTAGCCAATTAGGTTTAGGCAACAAAAGTTTGATTGGTTAGGTTTAGTGGTCAGATCAAAGGTCAAATGGTAGATGTATTGATAAATCCGACATTTTTAGGATTAGGTGAGCAAGCCAGAACAGTTTAGGCTAAGTGATCCGTTTTATTTGGTGTAAATGATCCAATAATTGGGTTAGAGTTAGATTAGAGGTCAGATATTAAACTTATTGAGGAGTAAGATAGAGAATTCTATTTAAAAGAAAGAGGAAAAGGTCCCCACTGGAACCTTAATTGGAATGGGTGAGAGGTAAGGAGTGGGTCAGTGGCTACGTCCCACACTCCCCGGCCGGGCTAGGCCTCTCTGTTAACCTGTTCCCCTCTGGACGGAACCCCGAGAGGTCCGAGAGGGGAAAGGTTTGGAAAGAGATAGATAAAAGGGATGAGGAGTAGAGTTGGAGTTGGTGAGAGGTATGGAGGTATGTTGCATACACGGTGGGTACCCTCCCTCTGGTAACCAATGCCCCATGTCAAGGATCTAGAGGGATCCGAGAGGGCAAAGGTTTAGACTAGAAAGGAAAGAGGTGAGGTAGATGAAAGGACTATTTTTAAATATTGATCTCTGAATGAGAATTTTTAGTTGTTTAAGATTAGGATTAGATAAAAAGTCAGAGCAGTTTAGGTTAAGTGATCCGTTTTATTTGGTATAAATGATCCCCTAATTGAGTTAAGATTAGGGTTAGATTAGAGGTCAGATATTAGACCTATTGGTGAGTAAAATAGAGAATTATATTTAAAATATTTTATAATAGTTAGGTTAAGTGATCCGTTTTCTATGGTTATAATGATCCGAGAATTGGGTTTACATGCAAGATCCAGTTTCAGTAGTTACAATAATTGGCAGTCTGCATAAAACCAAGAGGGTTACCATACGTAGAGCAAATGGTAAAATTCCCTTAGTGAGAGGTAGTCAGTTGTTGTTTTATCCTCCAAAATAGGGGTATTTGGGGAACAAAATAGTCCTTTATGTCTTTTGTTTAAAACACATCCTCAGTAGTGGACCCAGAGATCATCGGGTGTTTCGGCCATTATCACCAGACACCCTCACCCCAGGGTGGCCCCGCCGAGGTTGATCAAGTCCCCGGTAGTGTGTTATTATTTTTCAATTGATCCCAACTAGGGGAGTAGAAAAGGACTGGTAGGTTGGTCAAGTCAGTGAATCTAAGCGTAGAGAAAGAGTGGGTCAATAGACCAGAACCCCACGACCATGACCCGGACGGATCCAGTGAAAAGAAGGCTCAGTTGTTGTATTAATTAGTTGTTCTGACTTTAGAAGCTTAAGAACGAACTATGTGGAAGCAAAAAACGGTATCCTTATTTTGATAAATATTGTTTTTATGAAAACTATGAGTTGTAGAAAAGCATTTATCTTTAATTTGTTAAAGATTAAGAAATGTAAAATTATTAAAACGTGTTATTTATCAATTCCTTTGTTAAATTGTTTAACTAGTTTCAATAATAATTTTGTTATAATGGTAACTATGAGTTGTAAAGATTAATTATTTATTGACTAGTTTAGATTTTTAGAGATATGACCAATATTTAAGTTGTAAAATATCTATTTTTTTGTTAAATTGTTTATAAATAGTTTTAATATTAATTTTGTTTTTTTAGTCCAACTAGTTTTTATGAATTATCATTTAACTATAAAAATGAATTAAACCTGAGAAAAGACAGAGGTGTTAGGTCCCGTTGCATCCTACGGCTAGTCTCTAAATAGACTAGAGGACGTGTCATCAGAAGAATCAAAAGTGCTAGGTCCCGTTGTATCCAAGGCTAGTCCCTAAAATGGACTAGTGGACGATGTTTCTACCTAAAGTTGGATCTAAAAAGGGGAAATAATTATTAAAGGGGAATTGAAATAAAACTAAACGTGTGTGGTGTAAAATGGGCTGCTGCAATGGTGGGTCTAACCCCGTAGAAGACTTGGCTACGTTTAATGTCCTGAGAGCCTGGACCACCCACTTTGCGTGCTGTTCCGAGTGGAACCCAAAGGGGCCGCATACTTACCACCCAACCCACTTGAAACCAATCGTTTGCACCATTTCTGGCTTCCCCAGAATCAAGTCAGTTGGGCCTGAAGAAGAACGGTGCTCTTATCCAAGAACCGGTCCCCCAGCGCCAGCCGTGACAAAGCACTGCCTCACCGGGAGAACCGGAGATGTATCGCCACAGTACAGACAAGGTTACGTTAAGCCGGGGGAACCGGGCTCAATCGATATCAGCTGTGATGGGGCACCGCTTAATCGAAAAGAACCACACCTCCCCGTATCAGCCACGGTAGACCGAGGTCAGACTGAGGGACCTACCGTACCCGCTCAGACCAGGCCCCGCCAAGCCGGGGGAACCGGGCTCCACCAATATCAGCAGTGATGGGGCACCGCCTAATTGAAAGGAACCACACCTCCCCGTATCAGCCGTGGCAGACCGAGGTCCGACCGAGACACGTACCGCACCAGTCCAGACAAGATCTCACCGGGCCTGGGGGAGCCGAGCCCAACCAACATCAGCTGCGCCAAAGCACCGCCTATTTGGACAGAGTCGCCTCCCCGTATCAGCCACGGCAGACCGAGGTCCGACCGAGGGATAGGTCACTTTAGTACAGAGCTCGTCCCAACTTGCCGGGGGAACCAGGTCCGATCGATAACAGCCGTGCCAGAGCACCGCCCCACCGAAAAAACCGAAGCTCACCTCACCAGCCATGGTAAATCGAGGTCCGACCTAGGGAACCGGAGATTTGCCGCACTAGTCCCGCCCCTTTCCGTTTTCCTTTTACAGAGCATGAGCTGTGTGTGTTTGTATGGCACATACGTCCCGAGCAACACACACAGAGAAAATCAGCCAAGACAAAGCCTCCAGACACTGATTCCCCAGGGTTATCAACCCCCAAATGCTAGCCACGCCCCTTTCCGTTTTCCTTCCACAGAGCATGAGCTGTGTGTGTTTGTATGGCACATACGTCCCGAGCAACACACACAGAGAGAATCAGCCAAGACAAAGTCTCCAGACACTGATTCCCCAGGGTTACCAATCCCCAAATGCTAGCTTTGACCAAGCTACGAAAAGAAGGAACTTACCCTAAGGCAGAGCTCAGTCAATTCGTGGTGCTTCTGTGCTGAAAACGCCAGGGTAGTCATGTGTGGGCCAATACCATTAAGTCGTGGTTTAGTATGAAAATTTTATATTTGGGAAAAATGCTATTTTAAAGATGATACCTCGTTCTCCAATATTATTTATTAAGTTTGCAATCAAAAATTATGTTAATTTCGTTAATTTTCAACCGTTTTAATCGTTTTAAACCCTCATAATTCCTCCCCCATGGCATCATGGGAAATACTCTGAAAAACCAGGAAGTGCATGGTTTCAATGTAATGTTTTTGTGGCCAAATGGCTGTACTGCAATTTTCCTATTTAGGTTGATACGATGGGTCCTGTGGTCAGATGGTGGTACTACCTCTCCCAAACCGGATGTGACATCATCCGTTAGCATTAGCAATAGCTTAGCATGTAGCATTAAAGTTAGCATTAGTTTTTTAGAGATGTTTTTGTTATTTTTAGCATCGTAGTGCCTCTGTCTATGTTGCTAGCGATAGCACGTAGCTTAGCATGTAGCCTAAAAATTTGCATTGGTTTTTTAGAGATGTTTTTGTTATTTTTAGCATCGTTGTGCCTCTGCCTGTGTTCCTAGCAATAGCACGTAGCTTAGCATGTAGCCTAAAAATTAGTATTGGTTTTTTAGATATGTTTTTGTTATTTTTTAGCATCGTTGTGCTCTGCCTGTGTTCCTAGCAATAGCACGTAGCTTAGCATGTAGCCTAAAAATTTGCATTGGTTTTTTAGATATGTTTTTGTTATTTTTAGCATCGTTGTGCCTCTGCCTGTGTTCCTAGCAATAGCACGTAGCTTAGCCTGTAGCCTAAACATTTGCATTGGTTTTTTAGATATGTTTTTGTTATTTTAGCATCGTTGTGCCTCTGCCTGTGTTCCTAGCAATAGTACGTAGCTTAGTATGTAGCCTAAAATTAGCATTGGTTTTTTAGAGATGTTTTTGTTCTTTTTAGCATCGTTGTGCTCTCCGCCTGTGTTTCTTAGTAATAGGACGTAGCTTAGTATGTAGCCTAAAAATTAGCATTGGTTTTTTAGAGGTATTTTTGTTTGGGTAAGTTATGTTGTATCCTTGCGTGTATTCGGTTAGGTTTAGTAGTTAATTTAGATGGTACACCTATCTATGAATTAAGATCATATTCTTAACTTTAAGATTTATTAGATATTTGGAATATGTGATAACCTATTTTATTTTAATTCTGTCCGTAACAGAACCCAACTTGAAGTTCTCAGCCAGGTTGCCCTGGCAGGTTACACCCCAGCTCCGAATGAAAATCTTCAGTTGTTAGGTTCTGATGAGAACTCCATGACAGCAAAGACGAACTCTTCGCGGCAGCCCTCCAAACTGACCACGGTCGGAGTCTCTGAGAATTCCATGACAGCAGAGACAAGCTCTTCGCGGCCCAAGCTGACCACGGTCGGACACTCACGGAAGTCAGAATTAAGGTTTAAGTGGTAACCTTATAAATTAATTAGATTTTTAGGAGTGGTGGGAAAGAAAACGAGCGACTCAGTCAATGATACCTCGGTTCGGTGCAAGTCCCCCGTTTCTCCAGGCACTGGCTGGGTTAGGTTAGGTAAGGGCCACCAGATCTCCCCATGTCGCCCGACGACTTCATGGTTATACAGAGATCCAAGGAAAGGCACGGGCCATAGATGACGTGTCGGCTCTTACCCTAGCTTAGTATCACGACTGAGTCATAAATGTGTAAAACGTGTAAGTGGATAAGGTAAGATAAGTTCGAAGAACAGAGACGAGGAGGTTAGCTGTGGTCACGGCGAACACCCCCCCCGGCAAAATGGCCGTCTCCATTTAACCCGTTACCGTCCCGTAAGTCTGCCTAGGGTTTTGTGGATTTTTCAATTCAGTTCTACCCTAGGGGCTCGGGAAGTAAAGGGGTCAGGAGTGGAGAGAGCAGAATGAAAAAGTGAGTAGAGAATGTGGTTTTATACATTAATTTCAAGTTTTGAGATTGGTAAAAATGTACCATTAGTTAATTTTAGTGGTTTAAACCGAAAGTCAGATAGTATAGCTATTTGTGGAGATGCATTTTAGGATTAGGTAAGGAACCAGAGTGGTTAGGGTTAGTGGTTAAACTAAGGGTAAGATTGTAGGTTTATTGATGGATATTCAATTTAGGATTAGGCAGAAGATCCTGATTGGTTAGGTTTAGGATTAGATTAAAGGTCAGGTATTAGACCTATTGATGAATAGGACGTAGGATTAGGGTTAGGCACTTAGGTTGAGGCAGCAAAGCTCGATTGGTTAGGTTTTAGTGGTCAGATCAAAGGTCAAGTGGTAGACGTATTGATAGATCCGACATTTTAGGATTAGGTGAGAAAGCCAGTCAGAGGTCAGACCCAGGGCAAGATGGTCCATTAAAGGATGGACTTCAAATTTAAGTTTAGGCATCTTAGCCCGAAAGGTTAAGTTTAGGGTTAACTTAAAGGTCAGGTATTAGATATATTGATGAGTAGAATATGTTAGGTTTTAATATTATTATTATTATTGTTAATAATATCATTATTATAATAATGATCCTGTTATTACTACATTGGGCCTCCCAAAACGTCTGTAATGAAGGGGACGAAGGCAGCCGGAGTTGCCTGCGAACCCCAGATAGTTGGTTTTGTTCTAGAAGAATAACAAAAACCCCAACTGACAATCTCCAACCAGGTCACCCTTACGGGTTACACACTGGTGTTGTGAGGACTCAATTGGTCTGGAGTATTTTCTGACCGCAGATAAAAACTCTCCAAAGTTAACCACGGCCAGAGACTCATAATGTTTGGGAGGATTTAATTTAAGTAGTAATGAGTATAGGATTGGTTGATTAATTTATAAGGTGTAAACGATTATTTGGTATTAAGTTAGTTTGGATTGTAATAACAGGTAAAAGGTCTATTTTAAATTGCAATAAATAACTACATTAGATCTCCCAAACGTCTGTAATAAAGGGGACGAAGGCAGCCGGAGTTGCCTGCGAAACCCAAACAGTTGGTTTTGTTCTAGAAGAATAACAAAACCCCAACTGACAATCTCCACCCAGGTCACCCTTGCGGATTACACACTGGTCTTCATGAGAAATATCAGTTGTTCTGGAGCATCTTCTGACAGCAGAGACGGACTCTTCGCGGTAGCCAGGCTAACCACGGCCAGAGACTCATGATGTTTGGGAGGATTTAATTTAAGTTGTCATGAGTATAGGATAGGTTGATTAAGTTATAAAGTCTAAACAATTATTTGGTATTAAGTTAGTTTGGATTGTAATAACAGGTAAAAGGTCTATTTTAAATTGCAATAAATAACTACATTAGATCTCCCAAAACGTCTGTAATAAAGGGGACGAAGGCAGCCGGAGTTGCCTGCGAAACCCAAACAGTTGGTTTTGTTCTAGAGGAATAACAAAACCCCAACTGACAATCTCCACCCAGGTCACCCTTGCGGATTACAAACTGGTCTTCATGAGAAATATCAGTTGTTCTGGAGCATCTTCTGACAGCAGAGACGGACTCTTCGCGGTAGCCAGGCTAACCACGGCCAGAGACTCATGATGTTTGGGAGGATTTAATTTAAGTAGTAATGAGTATAGGATAGGTTGATTAATTTATAAGGTGTAAACGATTATTTGGTATTAAGTTAGTTTGGATTGTAATAACAGGTAAAAGGTCTATTTTAAATTGCAATAAATAACTACATTAGATCTCCCAAAACGTCTGTAATAAAGGGGACGAAGGCAGCCGGAGTTGCCTGCGAAACCCAAACAGTTGGTTTTGTTCTAGAGGAATAACAAAACCCCAACTGACAATCTCCACCCAGGTCACCCTTGCGGATTACAAACTGGTCTTCATGAGAAATATCAGTTGTTCTGGAGCATCTTCTGACAGCAGAGACGGACTCTTCGCGGTAGCCAGGCTAACCACGGCCAGAGACTCATGATGTTTGGGAGGATTTAATTTAAGTAATAATGAGTATAGGATAGGTTGATTAATTTATAAGGTGTAAACGATTATTTGGTATTAAGTTAGTTTGGATTGTAATAACAGGTAAAAGGTCTATTTTAAATTGCAATAAATAACTACATTAGATCTCCCAAAACGTCTGTAATAAAGGGGACGAAGGCAGCCGGAGTTGCCTGCGAAACCCAAACAGTTGGTTTTGTTCTAGAGGAATAACAAAACCCCAACTGACAATCTCCACCCAGGTCACCCTTGCGGCTTACACACTGGTCTTCATGAGAAATATCAGTTGCTCTGGAGCATCTTCTGACAGCAGAGACGAACTCTTCGCGGTAGCCAAGCTAACCACGGTCAGAGACTCATAATGTTTGGGGGAGTTAATTTAAGTTGTAATGAGTATAGGATAGGTTGATTAATTTATAAGGTGTAAACGATTATTTGGTATTAAGCTAGTTTGGATTGTAATTACAGGTTAAATAGTCTATTTTAAGTTATTTTTAGTGGTTTAAACCGAAAGTCAGATAGTATAGCTATTTCGGAGATGCATTTTAGGATTAGGCAAGGAGCCAGAGTGGTTATGGTTAGTGGTTAAATTAAGGGTAAGATTGTAGGTTTATAGATGGAAATTCAATTTAGGATTAGGCAGAAGAGCCTGACTGGTTATGTTTAGGGTCAGATTAAAGGTCAGGTATTAAACTTATTGATGAACAAGACGCAGGATTAGGGTTAGAGTTAGCCAATTAGGTTTAGGCAACAAAGTTTGATTGGTTAGGTTTAGTGGTCAGATCAAAGGTCAAATGGTAGATGTATTGATAAATCCGACATTTTTAGGATTAGGTGAGCAAGCCAGAACAGTTTAGGCTAAGTGATCGTTTTATTTGGTGTAAATGATCCAATAATTGGGTTAGGGTTAGATTAGAGGTCAGATATTAAACTTATTGAGGAGTAAGATAGAGAATTCTATTTAAAAGAAAGAGGAAAAGGTCCCCACTGGAACCTTAATTGGAATGGGTGAGAGGTAAGGAGTGGGTCAGTGGCTACGTCCCACACTCCCCGGCCGGGCTAGGCCTCTCTGTTAACCTGTTCCCCTCTGGACGGAACCCCGAGAGGTCCGAGAGGGGAAAGGTTTGGAAAGAGATAGATAAAAGGGATGAGGAGTAGAGTTGGAGTTGGTGAGAGGTATGGAGGTATGTTGCATACACGGTGGGTACCCTCCCTCTGGTAACCAATGCCCCATGTCAAGGATCTAGAGGGATCCGAGAGGGCAAAGGTTCAGACTAGAAAGGAAAGAGGTGAGGTAGATGAAAGGACTATTTTTAAATATTGATCCTGAATGAGAATTTTTAGTTGTTTAAGATTAGGATTAGGTAAGAAAGTCAGAGGAGTGTATCCCAGCAGTTTAGGTTAAGTGATCCGTTTTATTTGGTATAAATGATCCCCTAATTGAGTTAAGATTAGGGTTAGATTAGAGGTCAGATATTAGACCTATTGGTGAGTAAAATAGAGAATTATATTTAAAATATTTTATAATAGTTAGGTTAAGTGATCCGTTTTCTATGGTTATAATGATCCGAGAATTGGGTTTACATGCAAGATCCAGTTTCAGTAGTTACAATAATTGGCAGTCTGCATAAAACCAAGAGGGTTACGATACGTAGAGCAAATGGTAAAATTCCCTTAGTGAGAGGTAGTCAGTTGTTGTTTTATCCTCCAAAATAGGGGTATTTGGGGAACAAAATAGTCCTTTATGTCTTTTGTTTAAAACACATCCTCAGTAGTGGACCCAGAGATCATCGGGTGTTTCGGCCATTATCACCAGACACCCTCACCCCAGGGTGGCCCCGCCGAGGTTGATCAAGTCCCCGGTAGTGTGTTATTATTTTTCAATTGATCCCAACTAGGGGAGTAAAAAGGACTGGTAGGTTGGTCAAGTCAGTGAATCTAAGCGTAGAGAAAGAGTGGGTCAATAGACCAGAACCCCACGACCATGACCCGGACGGATCCAGTGAAAAGAAGGCTCAGTTGTTGTATTAATTAGTTGTTCTGACTTTAGAAGCTTAAGAACGAACTATGTGGAAGCAAAAAACGGTATCCTTATTTTGATAAATATTGTTTTTATGAAAACTATGAGTTGTAGAAAAGCATTTATCTTTAATTTGTTAAAGATTAAGAAATGTAAAATTATTAAAACGTGTTATTTATCAATTCCTTTGTTAAATTGTTTAACTAGTTTCAATAATAATTTTGTTATAATGGTAACTATGAGTTGTAAAGATTAATTATTTATTGACTAGTTTAGATTTTTAGAGATATGACCAATATTTAAGTTGTAAAATATCTATTTTTTTGTTAAATTGTTTATAAATAGTTTTAATATTAATTTTGTTTTTTTAGTCCAACTAGTTTTTATGAATTATCATTTAACTATAAAAATGAATTAAACCTGAGAAAAGACAGAGGTGTTAGGTCCCGTTGCATCCTACGGCTAGTCTCTAAATAGACTAGAGGACGTGTCATCAGAAGAATCAAAAGTGCTAGGTCCCGTTGTATCCAAGGCTAGTCCCTAAAATGGACTAGTGGACGATGTTTCTACCTAAAGTTGGATCTAAAAAGGGGAAATAATTATTAAAGGGGAATTGAAATAAAACTAAACGTGTGTGGTGTAAAATGGGCTGCTGCAATGGTGGGTCTAACCCCGTAGAAGACTTGGCTACGTTTAATGTCCTGAGAGCCTGGACCACCCACTTTGCGTGCTGTTCCGAGTGGAACCCAAAGGGGCCGCATACTTACCACCCAACCCACTTGAAACCAATCGTTTGCACCATTTCTGGCTTCCCCAGAATCAAGTCAGTTGGGCCTGAAGAAGAACGGTGCTCTTATCCAAGAACCGGTCCCCCAGCGCCAGCCGTGACAAAGCACTGCCTCACCGGGAGAACCGGAGATGTATCGCCACAGTACAGACAAGGTTACGTTAAGCCGGGGGAACCGGGCTCAATCGATATCAGCTGTGATGGGGGCACCGCTTAATCGAAAAGAACCACACCTCCCCGTATCAGCCACGGTAGACCGAGGTCAGACTGAGGGACCTACCGTACCCGCTCAGACCAGGCCCCGCCAAGCCGGGGGAACCGGGCTCCACCAATATCAGCAGTGATGGGGCACCGCCTAATTGAAAGGAACCACACCTCCCTATCAGCCGTGGCAGACCGAGGTCCGACCGAGACACGTACCGCACCAGTCCAGACAAGATCTCACCGGGCCTGGGGGAGCCGAGCCCAACCAACATCAGCTGCGCCAAAGCACCGCCTATTTGGACAGAGTCGCCTCCCCGTATCAGCCACGGCAGACCGAGGTCCGACCGAGGGATAGGTCACTTTAGTACAGAGCTCGTCCCAACTTGCCGGGGGAACCAGGTCCGATCGATAACAGCCGTGCCAGAACACCGCCCCACCGAAAAAACCGAAGCTCACCTCACCAGCCATGGTAAATCGAGGTCCGACCTAGGGAACCGGAGATTTGCCGCACTAGTCCCGCCCCTTTCCGTTTTCCTTTTACAGAGCATGAGCTGTGTGTGTTTGTATGGCACATACGTCCCGAGCAACACACACAGAGAAAATCAGCCAAGACAAAGCCTCCAGACACTGATTCCCCAGGGTTATCAACCCCCAAATGCTAGCCACGCCCCTTTCCGTTTTCCTTCCACAGAGCATGAGCTGTGTGTGTTTGTATGGCACATACGTCCCGAGCAACACACACAGAGAGAATCAGCCAAGACAAAGTCTCCAGACACTGATTCCCCAGGGTTACCAATCCCCAAATGCTAGCTTTGACCAAGCTACGAAAAGAAGGAACTTACCCTAAGGCAGAGCTCAGTCAATTCGTGGTGCTTCTGTGCTGAAAACGCCAGGGTAGTCATGTGTGGGCCAATACCATTGAGTCGTGGTTTAGTATGAAAATTTTATATTTGGGAAAAATGCTATTTTAAAGATGATACCTCGTTCTCCAATATTATTTATTAAGTTTGCAATCAAAAATTATGTTAATTTCGTTAATTTTCAACCGTTTTGAATCGTTTTAAACCCTCATAATTCCTCCCCCATGGCATTATGGGAAATACTCTGAAAAACCAGGAAGTGCATAGTTTCAATGTAATGTTATGTTGTGGCCAAATGGCTGTACTGCAATTTTCCTATTTAGGTTGATACGATGGGTCCTGTGGTCAGATGGTGGTACTACCTCTCCCAAACCGGATGTGACATCATCCGTTAGCATTAGCAATAGCTTAGCATTTAGCATTAAAGTTAGCATTAGTTTTTTAGAGATGTTTTTGTTATTTTTAGCATCGTAGGGCCTCTGTCTATGTTGCTAGCGATAGCACGTAGCTTAGCATGTAGCCTAAAAATTTGCATTGGTTTTTTAGAGATGTTTTTGTTATTTTTAGCATCGTTGTGCCTCTGCCTGTGTTCCTAGCAATAGCACGTAGCTTAGCATGTAGCCTAAAAATTAGTATTGGTTTTTTAGATATGTTTTTGTTATTTTTAGCATCGTTGTGCCTCTGCCTGTGTTCCTAGCAATAGCACGTAGCTTAGCATGTAGCCTAAAAATTTGCATTGGTTTTTTAGATATGTTTTTGTTATTTTTAGCATCGTTGTGCCTCTGCCTGTGTTCCTAGCAATAGCACGTAGCTTAGCCTGTAGCCTAAACATTTGCATTGGTTTTTTAGATATGTTTTTGTTATTTTTAGCATCGTTGTGCCTCTGCCTGTGTTCCTAGCAATAGTACGTAGCTTAGTATGTAGCCTAAAAATTAGCATTGGTTTTTTAGAGATGTTTTTGTTCTTTTTAGCATCGTTGTGCCTCCGCCTGTGTTCTTAGTAATAGGACGTAGCTTAGTATGTAGCCTAAAAATTAGCATTGGTTTTTTAGAGGTATTTTTGTTTGGGTAAGTTATGTTGTATCCTTGCGTGTATTCGGTTAGGTTTAGTAGTTAATTTAGATGGTACACCTATCTATGAATTAAGATCATATTCTTAACTTTAAGATTTATTAGATATTTGGAATATGTGATAACCTATTTTATTTTAATTCTGTCCGTAACAGAACCCAACTTGAAGTTCTCAGCCAGGTTGCCCTGGCAGGTTACACCCCAGCTCCGAATGAAAATCTTCAGTTGTTAGGTTCTGATGAGAACTCCATGACAGCAGAGACGAACTCTTCGCGGCAGCCCTCCAAACTGACCACGGTCGGAGTCTCTGAGAATTCCATGACAGCAGAGACAAGCTCTTCGCGGCAGCCAAGCTGACCACGGTCGGACACTCACGGAAGTCAGAATTAAGGTTTAAGTGGTAACCTTATAAATTAATTAGATTTTTAGGAGTGGTGGGAAAAAAACGAGCGACTCAGTCAATGATACCTCGGTTCGGTGCAAGTCCCCCGTTTCTCCAGGCACTGGCTGGGTTAGGTTAGGTAAGGGCCACCAGATCTCCCCATGTCGCCCGACGACTTCATGGTTATACAGAGATCCAAGGAAAGGCACGGGCCATAGATGACGTGTCGGCTCTTACCCTAGCTTAGTATCACGACTGAGTCATAAATGTGTAAAACGTGTAAGTGGATAAGGTAAGATAAGTTCGAAGAACAGAGACGAGGAGGTTAGCTGTGGTCACGGCGAACACCCCCCCCGGCAAAATGGCCGTCTCCATTTAACCCGTTACCGTCCCGTAAGTCTGCCTAGGGTTTTGTGGATTTTTCAATTCAGTTCTACCCTAGGGGCTCGGGAAGTAAAGGGGTCAGGAGTGGAGAGAGCAGAATGAAAAAGTGAGTAGAGAATGTGGTTTTATACATTAATTTCAAGTTTTGAGATTGGTAAAAATGTACCATTAGTTAATTTTAGTGGTTTAAACCGAAAGTCAGATAGTATAGCTATTTGTGGAGATGCATTTTAGGATTAGGTAAGGAACCAGAGTGGTTAGGGTTAGTGGTTAAACTAAGGGTAAGATTGTAGGTTTATTGATGGATATTCAATTTAGGATTAGGCAGAAGATCCTGATTGGTTAGGTTTAGGATTAGATTAAAGGTCAGGTATTAGACCTATTGATGAATAGGACGTAGGATTAGGGTTAGGCACTTAGGTTGAGGCAGCAAAGCTCGATTGGTTAGGTTTTAGTGGTCAGATCAAAGGTCAAGTGGTAGACGTATTGATAGATCCGACATTTTAGGATTAGGTGAGAAAGCCAGTCAGAGGTCAGACCCAGGGCAAGATGGTCCATTAAAGGATGGACTTCAAATTTAAGTTTAGGCATCTTAGCCCGAAAGGTTAAGTTTAGGGTTAACTTAAAGGTCAGGTATTAGATATATTGATGAGTAGAATATGTTAGGTTTTAATATTATTATTATTATTATTGTTAATAATATCATTATTATAATAATGATCCTGTTATTACTACATTGGGCCTCCCAAAACGTCTGTAATGAAGGGGACGAAGGCAGCCGGAGTTGCCTGCGAACCCCAGATAGTTGGTTTTGTTCTAGAAGAATAACAAAAACCCCAACTGACAATCTCCAACCAGGTCACCCTTACGGGTTACACACTGGTGTTGTGAGGACTCAATTGGTCTGGAGTATTTTCTGACCGCAGATAAAAACTCTCCAAAGTTAACCACGGCCAGAGACTCATAATGTTTGGGAGGATTTAATTTAAGTAGTAATGAGTATAGGATTGGTTGATTAATTTATAAGGTGTAAACGATTATTTGGTATTAAGTTAGTTTGGATTGTAATAACAGGTAAAAGGTCTATTTTAAATTGCAATAAATAACTACATTAGATCTCCCAAACGTCTGTAATAAAGGGGACGAAGGCAGCCGGAGTTGCCTGCGAAACCCAAACAGTTGGTTTTGTTCTAGAAGAATAACAAAACCCCAACTGACAATCTCCACCCAGGTCACCCTTGCGGATTACACACTGGTCTTCATGAGAAATATCAGTTGTTCTGGAGCATCTTCTGACAGCAGAGACGGACTCTTCGCGGTAGCCAGGCTAACCACGGCCAGAGACTCATAATGTTTGGGAGGATTTAATTTAAGTTGTAATGAGTATAGGATAGGTTGATTAAGTTATAAAGTCTAAACGATTATTTGGTATTAAGTTAGTTTGGATTGTAATAACAGGTAAAAGGTCTATTTTAAATTGCAATAAATAACTACATTAGATCTCCCAAAACGTCTGTAATAAAGGGGACGAAGGCAGCCGGAGTTGCCTGCGAAACCCAAACAGTTGGTTTTGTTCTAGAGAATAACAAAACCCCAACTGACAATCTCCACCCAGGTCACCCTTGCGGATTACAACTGGTCTTCATGAGAAATATCAGTTGTTCTGGAGCATCTTCTGACAGCAGAGACGGACTCTTCGCGGTAGCCAGGCTAACCACGGCCAGAGACTCATGATGTTTGGGAGGATTTAATTTAAGTAGTAATGAGTATAGGATAGGTTGATTAATTTATAAGGTGTAAACGATTATTTGGTATTAAGTTAGTTTGGATTGTAATAACAGGTAAAGGTCTATTTTAAATTGCAATAAATAACTACATTAGATCTCCCAAAACGTCTGTAATAAAGGGGACGAAGGCAGCCGGAGTTGCCTGCGAAACCCAAACAGTTGGTTTTGTTCTAGAAGAATAACAAAACCCCAACTGACAATCTCCACCCAGGTCACCCTTGCGGATTACAACTGGTCTTCATGAGAAATATCAGTTGTTCTGGAGCATCTTCTGACAGCAGAGACGGACTCTTCGCGGTAGCCAGGCTAACCACGGCCAGAGACTCATGATGTTTGGGAGGATTTAATTTAAGTAATAATGAGTATAGGATAGGTTGATTAATTTATAAGGTGTAAACGATTATTTGGTATTAAGTTAGTTTGGATTGTAATAACAGGTAAAAGGTCTATTTTAAATTGTAATAAATAACTACATTAGATCTCCCAAAACGTCTGTAATAAAGGGGACGAAGGCAGCCGGAGTTGCCTGCGACCCAAACAGTTGGTTTTGTTCTCGAAGAATAACAAAACCCCAACTGACAATCTCCACCCAGGTCACCCTTGCGGCTTACACACTGGTCTTCATGAGAAATATCAGTTGCTCTGGAGCATCTTCTGACAGCAGAGACGACTCTTCGCGGTAGCCAAGCTAACCACGGCCAGAGACTCATAATGTTTGGGAGGAGTTAATTTAAGTTGTAATGAGTATAGGATAGGTTGATTAATTTATAAGGTGTAAACGATTATTTGGTATTAAGCTAGTTTGGATTGTAATTACAGGTTAAATAGTCTATTTTAAGTTATTTTTAGTGGTTTAAACCGAAAGTCAGATAGTATAGCTATTGTGGAGATGCATTTTAGGATTAGGCAAGGAGCCAGAGTGGTTATGGTTAGTGGTTAAATTAAGGGTAAGATTGTAGGTTTATAGATGGAAATTCAATTTAGGATTAGGCAGAAGAGCCTGACTGGTTATGTTTAGGGTCAGATTAAAGGTCAGGTATTAAACTTATTGATGAACAAGACGCAGGATTAGGGTTAGAGTTAGCCAATTAGGTTTAGGCAACAAAGTTTGATTGGTTAGGTTTAGTGGTCAGATCAAAGGTCAAATGGTAGATGTATTGATAAATCCGACATTTTTAGGATTAGGTGAGCAAGCCAGAACAGTTTAGGCTAAGTGATCCGTTTTATTTGGTGTAAATGATCCAATAATTGGGTTAGGTTAGATTAGAGGTCAGATATTAAACTTATTGAGGAGTAAGATAGAGAATTCTATTTAAAAGAAAGAGGAAAAGGTCCCCACTGGAACCTTAATTGGAATGGGTGAGAGGTAAGGAGTGGGTCAGTGGCTACGTCCCACACTCCCCGGCCGGGCTAGGCCTCTCTGTTAACCTGTTCCCCTCTGGACGGAACCCCGAGAGGTCCGAGAGGGGAAAGGTTTGGAAAGAGATAGATAAAAGGGATGAGGAGTAGAGTTGGAGTTGGTGAGAGGTATGGAGGTATGTTGCATACACGGTGGGTACCCTCCCTCTGGTAACCAATGCCCCATGTCAAGGATCTAGAGGGATCCGAGAGGGCAAAGGTTTAGACTAGAAAGGAAAGAGGTGAGGTAGATGAAAGGACTATTTTTAAATATTGATCCTGAATGAGAATTTTTAGTTGTTTAAGATTAGGATTAGGTAAGAAAGTCAGAGCAGTTTAGGTTAAGTGATCCGTTTTATTTGGTATAAATGATCCCCTAATTGAGTTAAGATTAGGGTTAGATTAGAGGTCAGATATTAGACCTATTGGTGAGTAAAATAGAGAATTATATTTAAAATATTTTATAATAGTTAGGTTAAGTGATCCGTTTTCTATGGTTATAATGATCCGAGAATTGGGTTTACATGCAAGATCCAGTTTCAGTAGTTACAATAATTGGCAGTCTGCATAAAACCAAGAGGGTTACGATACGTAGAGCAAATGGTAAAATTCCCTTAGTGAGAGGTAGTCAGTTGTTGTTTTATCCTCCAAAATAGGGGTATTTGGGGAACAAAATAGTCCTTTATGTCTTTTGTTTAAAACACATCCTCAGTAGTGGACCCAGAGATCATCGGGTGTTTCGGCCATTATCACCAGACACCCTCACCCCAGGGTGGCCCCGCCGAGGTTGATCAAGTCCCCGGTAGTGTGTTATTATTTTTCAATTGATCCCAACTAGGGGAGTAGAAAAGGACTGGTAGGTTGGTCAAGTCAGTGAATCTAAGCGTAGAGAAAGAGTGGGTCAATAGACCAGAACCCCACGACCATGACCCGGACGGATCCAGTGAAAAGAAGGCTCAGTTGTTGTATTAATTAGTTGTTCTGACTTTAGAAGCTTAAGAACGAACTATGTGGAAGCAAAAAGAACGGTATCCTTATTTTGATAAATATTTTTTTATGAAAACTATGAGTTGTAGAAAAGCATTTATCTTTAATTTGTTAAAGATTAAGAAATGTAAAATTATTAAAACGTGTTATTTATCAATTCCTTTGTTAAATTGTTTAACTAGTTTCAATAATAATTTTGTTATAATGGTAACTATGAGTTGTAAAGATTAATTATTTATTGACTAGTTTAGATTTTTAGAGATATGACCAATATTTAAGTTGTAAAATATCTATTTTTTTGTTAAATTGTTTATAAATAGTTTTAATATTAATTTTGTTTTTTTAGTCCAACTAGTTTTTATGAATTATCATTTAACTAT
The DNA here is from genome assembly GCA_011823955.1 of Dissostichus mawsoni. NCBI lineage: Eukaryota > Metazoa > Chordata > Actinopteri > Perciformes > Nototheniidae > Dissostichus > Dissostichus mawsoni. The sequence continues at coordinate 12,540 of JAAKFY010000178.1, read as the reverse complement.
AAAAATGAATTAAACCTGAGAAAAGACAGAGGTGTTAGGTCCCGTTGCATCCTACGGCTAGTCTCTAAATAGACTAGAGGACGTGTCATCAGAAGAATCAAAAGTGCTAGGTCCCGTTGTATCCAAGGCTAGTCCCTAAAATGGACTAGTGGACGATGTTTCTACCTAAAGTTGGATCTAAAAAGGGGAAATAATTATTAAAGGGGAATTGAAATAAAACTAAACGTGTGTGGTGTAAAATGGGCTGCTGCAATGGTGGGTCTAACCCCGTAGAAGACTTGGCTACGTTTAATGTCCTGAGAGCCTGGACCACCCACTTTGCGTGCTGTTCCGAGTGGAACCCAAAGGGGCCGCATACTTACCACCCAACCCACTTGAAACCAATCGTTTGCACCATTTCTGGCTTCCCCAGAATCAAGTCAGTTGGGCCTGAAGAAGAACGGTGCTCTTATCCAAGAACCGGTCCCCCAGCGCCAGCCGTGACAAAGCACTGCCTCACCGGGAGAACCGGAGATGTATCGCCACAGTACAGACAAGGTTACGTTAAGCCGGGGGAACCGGGCTCAATCGATATCAGCTGTGATGGGGGCACCGCTTAATCGAAAAGAACCACACCTCCCCGTATCAGCCACGGTAGACCGAGGTCAGACTGAGGGACCTACCGTACCCGCTCAGACCAGGCCCCGCCAAGCCGGGGGAACCGGGCTCCACCAATATCAGCAGTGATGGGGCACCGCCTAATTGAAAGGAACCACACCTCCCCGTATCAGCCGTGGCAGACCGAGGTCCGACCGAGACACGTACCGCACCAGTCCAGACAAGATCTCACCGGGCCTGGGGGAGCCGAGCCCAACCAACATCAGCTGCGCCAAAGCACCGCCTATTTGGACAGAGTCGCCTCCCCGTATCAGCCACGGCAGACCGAGGTCCGACCGAGGGATAGGTCACTTTAGTACAGAGCTCGTCCCAACTTGCGGGGGAACCAGGTCCGATCGATAACAGCCGTGCCAGAGCACCGCCCCACCGAAAAAACCGAAGCTCACCTCACCAGCCATGGTAAATCGAGGTCCGACCTAGGGAACCGGAGATTTGCCGCACTAGTCCCGCCCCCTTCCGTTTTCCTTTTACAGAGCATGAGCTGTGTGTGTTTGTATGGCACATACGTCCCGAGCAACACACACAGAGAAAATCAGCCAAGACAAAGCCTCCAGACACTGATTCCCCAGGGTTATCAACCCCCAAATGCTAGCCACGCCCCTTTCCGTTTTCCTTCCACAGAGCATGAGCTGTGTGTGTTTGTATGGCACATACGTCCCGAGCAACACACACAGAGAGAATCAGCCAAGACAAAGTCTCCAGACACTGATTCCCCAGGGTTACCAATCCCCAAATGCTAGCTTTGACCAAGCTACGAAAAGAAGGAACTTACCCTAAGGCAGAGCTCAGTCAATTCGTGGTGCTTCTGTGCTGAAAACGCCAGGGTAGTCATGTGTGGGCCAATACCATTGAGTCGTGGTTTAGTATGAAAATTTTATATTTGGGAAAAATGCTATTTTAAAGATGATACCTCGTTCTCCAATATTATTTATTAAGTTTGCAATCAAAAATTATGTTAATTTCGTTAATTTTCAACCGTTTTAAATCGTTTTAAACCCTCATAATTCCTCCCCCATGGCATCATGGGAAATACTCTGAAAAACCAGGAAGTGCATAGTTTCAATGTAATGTTTGTTGTGGCCAAATGGCTGTACTGCAATTTTCCTATTTAGGTTGATACGATGGGTCCTGTGGTCAGATGGTGGTACTACCTCTCCCAAACCGGATGTGACATCATCCGTTAGCATTAGCAATAGCTTAGCATGTAGCATTAAAGTTAGCATTAGTTTTTTAGAGATGTTTTTGTTATTTTTAGCATCGTAGGCCTCTGTCTATGTTGCTAGCGATAGCACGTAGCTTAGCATGTAGCCTAAAAATTTGCATTGGTTTTTTAGAGATGTTTTTGTTATTTTTAGCATCGTTGTGCCTCTGCCTGTGTTCCTAGCAATAGCACGTAGCTTAGCATGTAGCCTAAAAATTAGTATTGGTTTTTTAGATATGTTTTTGTTATTTTTAGCATCGTTGTGCCTCTGCCTGTGTTCCTAGCAATAGCACGTAGCTTAGCATGTAGCCTAAAAATTGCATTGGTTTTTTAGATATGTTTTTGTTAT
>JAAKFY010000177.1:146225-315454 GCA_011823955.1 Dissostichus mawsoni | reverse complement strand
TAACCTACCCTACCCTAACCCTAACCTAACCCCTAACGTGTAACCCTAACCCTAACCCTAACCCTAACCCTAACACTACCATGGCGTGTTCTACATAATTTTTGATTAACACAGTTTACGAGAGGAGCTGGGGTGAGATGATTATACCTGAATGTGTTTCAACGATGGAGAGTGCATCGATCCTTCTGCCTACGGCAGCAGGATCAAAATATTTAACCCCTAACCAGCACAGTGCCTCTTGATTACATGTCCAGGGTGTGAAATCTCAGGTCTAGGACTCCGCAGTTGCTGTGTGGAGATCCGTATATCTCCAGAGACGAACTCTCCCTCAGTCTAATCCTAAACTCAACCGTCCCCTCTCCAGGCTGAAACCTAAAATGGATGCCGACGTGTTAAGCCCTATTTTGTGACGAAAGCTATATCTTATGCACCATACAGCAACACGTGAATTGTAAATTTAAACAGAAGAAACCACAATTTGGAGTTAATATTTTATTGGGGTCAAGGAGGTCAAACAATGGGATTACGAAAATACATTGATACTTACCTGCCCACGGGAACATATGGAATTGGGGTATACGGAGGCTTTACGAGGCCCGCCCGCAGCTATAAATAGTGACGAAGCCCTATGGAGGCTCACTCTGTTCTGATCACTGGTCCTAATGCATGCTGAGGCCTGCTCGCACGGCTGCAGATTTTTATGACACACACTGCCGGAATTGATCCACTGAGCAGGGCTTATCCTGGAGGAGATTGTATAGTTCGTAATAAGCCGAAACAGTCAATGATGCCTAGGTCGACTACTGACGATGTGTAATTTTTTAAATGTGGATGACATGATAAACACTACCATGGCGTGTCATCTAACATAATTTTTGATTAAACACAGTTTACGAGAGGAGCTGGGGTGAGATGATTATAACCTGAATGTGTTTCAACGATGGAGAGTGCATCGATCCTTCTGCCTACGGCAGCAGGATCAAAATATTTAACCCCTAACCAGCCAGTGCCTCTTGATTACATGTCCAGGTGTATGAAATCTCAGGTCTAGGACTCCGCAGTTGCTGTGGAGATCCGTATATCTCCAGAGACGAACTCTCCCTCAGTCTAATCCTAAACTCAACCGTCCCCCTCTCCAGGCTGAAACCTAAAATGGATGCCGACGTGTTAAGCCCTATTTTGTGACGAAAGCTATATCTTATGCACACATACAGCAACACGTGAATTGTAAATTTAAACAGAAGAAAACACAACAATTTGGAGTTAATATTTTATTGGGGTCAAAGGTCAAACAATGGATTACGAAAATACATTGATACTTACCTGCCCACGGGAACATATGGAATTGGGGGTATACGGAGGCTTTACGAGGCCCCGCCCACGCAGCTATAAATAGTGACGAAGCCCTATGGAGGCTCACTCTGTTCTGATCACTGGTCCTAATGCATGCTGAGGCCTGCTCGCACGGCTGCAGATTTTTATGACACACACTGCCGAATTGATCCACTGAGCAGGGCTTATCCTGGGAGGAGATTGTATAGTTCGTAATAAGCCGAAACAGTCAATGATGCCTAGGTCGACTACTGACGATGTGTAATTTTTTAAATGTGGATGACATGATAAACACTACCATGGCGTGTCATCTAACATAATTTTTGATTAAACACAGTTTACGAGAGGAGCTGGGGTGAGATGATTATACCTGAATGTGTTTCAACGATGGAGAGTGCATCGATCCTTCTGCCTACGGCAGCAGGATCAAAATATTTAACCCTAACCAGCCAGTGCCTCTTGATTACATGTCCAGGGTGTATGAAATCTCAGGTCTAGGACTCCGCAGTTGCTGTGGGAGATCCGTATATCTCCAGAGACGAACTCTCCCTCAGTCTAATCCTAAACTCAACCGTCCCCCTCTCCAGGCTGAAACCTAAAATGGATGCCGACGTGTTAAGCCTATTTTGTGACGAAAGCTATATCTTATGCACACATACAGCAACACGGAATTGTAAATTTAAACAGAAGAAAACACAACAATTTGGAGTTAATATTTTATTGGGGTCAAAGGTCAAACAATGGGATTACGAAAATACATTGATACTTACCTGCCACGGGAACATATGGAATTGGGGTATACGGAGGCTTTACGAGGCCCCGCCCACGCAGCTATAAATAGTGACGAAGCCTATGGAGGCTCACTCTGTTCTGATCACTGGTCCTAATGCATGCTGAGGCCTGCTCGCACGGCTGCAGATTTTTATGACACACACTGCCGGAATTGATCCACTGAGCAGGGCTTATCCTGGGAGGAGATTGTATAGTTCGTAATAAGCCGAAACAGTCAATGATGCCTAGGTCGACTACTGACGATGTGTAATTTTTTAAATGTGGATGACATGATAAACACTACCATGGCGTGTCATCTAACATAATTTTTGATTAAACACAGTTTACGAGGAGCTGGGGTGAGATGATTATACCTGAAATGTGTTTCAACGATGGAGAGTGCATCGATCCTTCTGCCTACGGCAGCAGGATCAAAATATTTAACCCCTAACCAGCCAGTGCCTCTTGATTACATGTCCAGGGTGTATGAAATCTCAGGTCTAGGACTCCGCAGTTGCTGTGGAGATCCGTATATCTCCAGAGACGAACTCTCCCTCAGTCTAATCCTAAACTCAACCGTCCCCCTCTCCAGCTGAAACCTAAAATGGATGCCGACGTGTTAAGCCCTATTTTGTGACGAAAGCTATATCTTATGCACACATACAGCAACACTGAATTGTAAATTTAAACAGAAAAAACACAACAATTTGGAGTTAATATTTTATTGGGTCAAAGGTCAAACAATGGGATTACGAAAATACATTGATACTTACCTGCCCACTGGGACATATGGAATTGGGGTATACGGAGGCTTTACGAGGCCCCGCCCACGCAGCTATAATAGTGACGAAGCCCTATGGAGGCTCACTCTGTTCTGATCACTGGTCCTAATGCATGCTGAGGCCTGCTCGCACGGCTGCAGATTTTTATGACACACACTGCCGGAATTGATCCACTGAGCAGGGCTTATCCTGGAGGAGATTGTATAGTTCGTAATAAGCCGAAACAGTCAATGATGCCTAGGTCGACTACTGACGATGTGTAATTTTTTAAATGTGGATGACATGATAAACACTACCATGGCGTGTCATCTATAATTTTTGATTAAACACAGTTTACGAGAGGAGCTGGGGTGAGATGATTATACCTGAATGTGTTTCAACGATGGAGAGTGCATCGATCCTTCTGCCTACGGCAGCAGGATCAAAATATTTAACCCCTAACCAGCCAGTGCCTCTTGATTACATGTCCAGGTGTATGAAATCTCAGGTCTAGGACTCCGCAGTTGCTGTGTGGAGATCCGTATATCTCCAGAGACGAACTCTCCCTCAGTCTAATCCTAAACTCAACCGTCCCCCTCTCCAGGCTGAAACCTAAAATGGATGCCGACGTGTTAAGCCCTATTTTGTGACGAAAGCTATATCTTATGCACACATACAGCAACACGTGAATTGTAAATTTAAACAGAAAAAACACAACAATTTGGAGTTAATATTTTATTGGGGTCAAAGGTCAAACAATGGGATTACGAAAATACATTGATACTTACCTGCCCACGGGAATATGGAATTGGGTATACGGAGGCTTTACGAGGCCCCGCCCACGCAGCTATAAATAGTGACGAAGCCCTATGGAGGCTCACTCTGTTCTGATCACTGGTCCTAATGCATGCTGAGGCCTGCTCGCACGGCTGCAGATTTTTATGACACACACTGCCGGATTGATCCACTGAGCAGGGCTTATCCTGGGAGGAGATTGTATAGTTCGTAATAAGCCGAAACAGTCATGATGCCTAGGTCGACTACTGACGATGTGTAATTTTTTAAATGTGGATGACATGATAAACACTACCATGGCGTGTCATCTAACATAATTTTGATTAAACCAGTTTACGAGAGGAGCTGGGTGAGATGATTATACCTGAATGTGTTTCAACGATGGAGAGTGCATCGATCCTTCTGCCTACGGCAGCAGGATCAAATATTTACCCCTAACCAGCCAGTGCCTCTTGATTACATGTCCAGGGTGTATGAAATCTCAGGTCTAGGACTCCGCAGTTGCTGTGTGGAGATCCGTATATCTCCAGAGACGAACTCTCCCTCAGTCTAATCCTAAACTCAACCGTCCCCCTCTCCAGGCTGAAACTAAAATGGATGCCGACGTGTTAAGCCCTATTTTGTGACGAAAGCTATATCTTATGCACACATACAGCAACACGTGAATTGTAAATTTAAACAGAAGAAAACACAACAATTTGGAGTTAATATTTTATTGGGGTCAAAGGTCAAACAATGGGATTACGAAAATACATTGATACTTACCTGCCCACGGGAACATATGGAATTGGGGTATACGGAGGCTTTACGAGGCCCCGCCCACGCAGCTATAAATAGTGACGAAGCCCTATGGAGGCTCACTCTGTTCTGATCACTGGTCCTAATGCATGCTGAGGCCTGCTCGCACGGCTGCAGATTTTTATGACACACACTGCCGGAATTGATCCACTGAGCAGGGCTTATCCTGGAGGAGATTGTATAGTTCGTAATAAGCCGAAACAGTCATGATGCCTAGGTCGACTACTGACGATGTGTAATTTTTTAAATGTGGATGACATGATAAACACTACCATGGCGTGTCATCTAACATAATTTTTGATTAAACACAGTTTACGAGAGGAGCTGGGTGAGATGATTATACCTGAATGTGTTTCAACGATGGAGAGTGCATCGATCCTTCTGCCTACGGCAGCAGGATCAAAATATTTAACCCCTAACCAGCCAGTGCCTCTTGATACATGTCCAGGTGTATGAAATCTCAGGTCTAGGACTCCGCAGTTGCTGTGTGGGATCCGTATATCTCCAGAGACGAACTCTCCCTCAGTCTAATCCTAAACTCAACCGTCCCCTCTCCAGGCTGAAACCTAAAATGGATGCCGACGTGTTAAGCCCTATTTTGTGACGAAAGCTATATCTTATGCACACATACAGCACACGTGAATTGTAAATTTAAACAGAAGAAAACACAACAATTTGGAGTTAATATTTTATTGGGGTCAAAGGTCAAACAATGGGATTACGAAAATACATTGATACTTACCTGCCCACGGGAACATATGGAATTGGGGTATACGGAGGCTTTACGAGGCCCCGCCCACGCAGCTATAAATAGTGACGAAGCCCTATGGAGGCTCACTCTGTTCTGATCACTGGTCCTAATGCATGCTGAGGCCTGCTCGCACGGCTGCAGATTTTTATGACACACACTGCCGAATTGATCCACTGAGCAGGGCTTATCCTGGGAGGAGATTGTATAGTTCGTAATAAGCCGAAACAGTCAATGATGCCTAGGTCGACTACTGACGATGTGTAATTTTTTAAATGTGGATGACATGATAAACACTACCATGGCGTGTCATCTAACATAATTTTTGATTAAACACAGTTTACGAGAGAGCTGGGGTGAGATGATTATACCTGAATGTGTTTCAACGATGGAGTGCATCGATCCTTCTGCCTACGGCAGCAGGATCAAAATATTTAACCCCTAACCAGCCAGTGCCTCTTGATTACATGTCCAGGTGTATGAAATCTCAGGTCTAGGACTCCGCAGTTGCTGTGTGGAGATCCGTATATCTCCAGAGACGAACTCTCCCTCAGTCTAATCCTAAACTCAACCGTCCCCTCTCCAGGCTGAAACCTAAAATGGATGCCGACGTGTTTAAGCCCTATTTTGTGACGAAAGCTATATCTTATGCACACATACAGCAACACGTGAATTGTAAATTTAAACAGAAGAAAACACAACAATTTGGAGTTAATATTTTATTGGGGTCAAAGGTCAAACAATGGGATTACGAAAATACATTGATACTTACCTGCCCACGGGAACATATGGAATTGGGGTATACGGAGGCTTTACGAGGCCCCGCCCACGCAGCTATAAATAGTGACGAAGCCCTATGGGGCTCACTCTGTTCTGATCACTGGTCCTAATGCATGCTGAGGCCTGCTCGCACGGCTGCAGATTTTATGACACACACTGCCGGAATTGATCCACTGAGCAGGGCTTATCCTGGGAGGAGATTGTATAGTTCGTAATAAGCCGAAACAGTCAATGATGCCTAGGTCGACTACTGACGATGTGTAATTTTTTAAATGTGGATGACATGATAAACACTACCATGGCGTGTCATCTAACATAATTTTTGATTAAACACAGTTTACGAGAGGAGCTGGGGTGAGATGATTATACCTGAATGTGTTTCAACGATGGAGAGTGCATCGATCCTTCTGCCTACGGCAGCAGGATCAAAATATTTAACCCCTAACCAGCCATGCCTCTTGATTACATGTCCAGGGTTATGAAATCTCAGGTCTAGGACTCCGCAGTTGCTGTGTGGAGATCCGTATATCTCCAGAGACGAACTCTCCCTCAGTCTAATCCTAAACTCAACCGTCCCCCTCTCCAGGCTGAAACCTAAAATGGATGCCGACGTGTTAAGCCCTATTTTGTGACGAAAGCTATATCTTATGCACACATACAGCAACACGTGAATTGTAAATTTAAACAGAAGAAAACACAACAATTTGGAGTTAATATTTTATTGGGGTCAAAGGTCAAACAATGGGATTACGAAAATACATTGATACTTACCTGCCCACGGGAACATATGGAATTGGGGTATACGGAGGCTTTACGAGGCCCCGCCCACGCAGCTATAAAATGACGAAGCCCTATGGAGGCTCACTCTGTTCTGATCACTGGTCCTAATGCATGCTGAGCCTGCTCGCACGGCTGCAGATTTTTATGACACACACTGCCGGAATTGATCCACTGAGCAGGGCTTATCCTGGGAGGAGATTGTATAGTTCGTAATAAGCCGAAACAGTCAATGATGCCTAGGTCGACTACTGACGATGTGTAATTTTTTAAATGTGGATGACATGATAAACACTACCATGGCGTGTCATCTAACATAATTTTTGATTAAACACAGTTTACGAGAGGAGCTGGGGTGAGATGATTATACCTGAATGTGTTTCAACGATGGAGAGTGCATCGATCCTTCTGCCTACGGCAGCAGGATCAAAATATTTAACCCCTAACCCTAACCCTAACCCTAACCCTAACCCCTAACCCTAACCCTAACCCTAACCCTAACCCACCATCTCAAAAACGTGTCGGCGGAAGATCCTCCACCAAACATAGCCAGAATGACCGAACACCTGTCCACGGTCATCAAGCCGGCGTCTCCTCGCCCCACACACAGGCCCTGATCGAAGGCAATGCAAAAAATTGGTCTTTTACAACCATGTTGATCCTACGTGATCACTACACAGATGAGATGGAAGCTCAGATCAATGTATTAAATACATTGTCTACTTACCACTGGCAGAATCCACTGGATGTGGCTTCATCCTGGGCCAGGAGAAATCTGGGGCGCCGGCTACAGGAGGAAACACTGGAACAGGCTGCGGCTCTGTTGACGTCTCAGATTGTTGACCGAACGGTAGCCGCGCCTGCACAGCCCGAACAGAGTGTGAGTCCCACGGCTGTGTGTCCTTCTGTAAACATATGTGTGGCACAAATACATGCTCCACCTGCACAAATTGGGTCTCCCTCACAGACCCCGGTACCACACACATCATCCACAAAAACTGTTAGCACTACTACCACTATGACAGACCCAAAGGGCGACTCTATGGTGGAGGTTGAAACAGAGTACCGCATTCCCCCCAGCATGGTACTTACCTCACCGGTTCCGAAACCACAGAGGACTAGGCGGATTCCTAGCTTGACACCGAGGGGCAGGCGTGTACCCAGTTTGACGCCTCAGCCTCCTGCTCGCTCTCCTCCTCCTCCTTTCAACCCAGCTGTGGCCACTGAAGAGGATTCCATTTTCGATCTGTCGCTGGAGGAATTGGAGTGCGCTCTGGTGCCGGCGACGCTCCCTCAACAGCCCAGTTGTCCCGTCCTTTCTCGTTCCCCAGTTGCGACACGCAGCCTCGACGCGGCGGTCCAGAGCCAACTGAACACAGGGCGGCAGTCGAAACCCACACTACCCGAGCCAATAACACCAACACGCAGACCTAATAGACACCTCAACACAGTCAAAAAATTACAGGACTGGGGTTTGAGTGTCGGCAAAAAATGGCTAATAATGGGAGACTCCAATTTAGCACGACTCCCATTATTCTCCATAAATGAGCTGCAAATTGATAGTTACCCAGGGGCTACTTTCAGGCATGCAGAGGCCATTATCCAAAAGGCCACTTCTTCCACTGTGGTGGAGAAGGTGATATTATCATTTGGACTAAATAACAGATCAAATAAAGTCAAGCAGACCACTGTGAAGCAGCTGCAGGCAGCAGTCCGAGCTGCTAAGTTGAGGTTCCCACGGGCAGCAATCTGGATACCTGTTATCAATTACTCACACTTTCTGCCACATAATGAACAAAAACATTTGTTCCATTTAAATGAGTACATCACACAGCATCAAAAGCATATACCAAAGCTGCCAAGCGGGTCATTCTGGACCGAAAAGGATAATGTCCACTGGACTCGATCCACCGCAAAACTCATGCTTCAACACTGGTGTGACCAGGTAAACTAAAGGTCCCCTCAAATCTGCCTGTACAGGAGGGGAATAAAAACGTTTTAATATTAGCTAAACACGTTACATTGACTCCACCGCAGATCACTCTATTAGACAGGGGTCTGAACTTCATCCCTACAAAAGGCAGCAACAAAAATATTATCGAGCAAGGCAGATGGGATATGCAACAATACCACAGGAGATTGAAACTAGCAACATATTTTAAACACAAAAAAGATTCTGACCCACCTCCATTCACTCCCAAATCGGACTGGTTTCCCTCCGCTGGCACACTTCCGGTGGAACTCACCACTCTCATCGCGGCTGATATCAACCATTTTGATAGCAGCTTCCAGATGACTCGTGTCCAACCGAACCTCGGTCCGGAGGAGGCCGCAGCACTGAAGGAGCTCGTTAATAATAAAAATCTCATTATCAAGCCAGCCGATAAGGGTAGTGTAGTGGTTGTCATGGACCGGGAACAATACCTATGGGAGGGATATAGACAATTATTGGACACTAATTATTATTCCAAATTGGACAAACCGATTTATCTGGACACTATTAAATTAGTTGACAGGATTTTACAAACACTCTATGACAAAAAATTCCTAAATGCTAAACAAATCAAGTTCATATCAGGCACTTCCGAACCCAGGGCCAGACTATTTTATATGCTGCCGAAAATACACAAAGAAAGACATAAATGGTCCTTACCTCATGAAATTCCTCCGGGCAGACCCATTGTATCTGATTGCAGCAGCGAGACCTACCGCACGGCCGAGTTCATTGACTTCTACCTCAATCCTCTTTCCATCTCTCACACTAGCTACATTAAAGACACCTACGACTTTGTAAGAAGAATTAAACAACTCCATATACCTCAGGACGCCATTTTATTCACGATGGACGTAGATAGCTTATACACAAACATTGACATCCAAGAAGGCATACAAGCCATAAGAAACATATTCTGGAAACACCCTGATAAAAAAAGACCAGATAAGGAATTACTACAATTATTAGAGATAAATTTGACACGTAATGACTTTGAATTTAATGGAGAGTTCTTCCTGCAGACTAAAGGCACTGCTATGGGAAAGAAGTTCGCTCCGGCCTATGCAGACATTTTTATGGCAGAGTGGGAAACCTCAGCCCTGTCCTCCTGCCAAAAGACTCCCACATATTATTTCAGATATCTGGATGACATCTGGGGCGTGTGGTCTCACTCAAAGGAGGATTTTGATGTATTTGTTATCACTCTGAATAACCACAACAGATCCATCTCACTAAAATCCATCACCAGCTGCACCTCAGTGGATTTTCTTGACACCACCACATTCAAAGGAATCGACTTCCATAAAACACACAAATTGGATGTTAAAGTATTTTTTAAAGAGACAGACACCCACGCCTTGCTCCACAGAACAAGCCACCATCCCAAGCACACTTATGCGGGGTTGGTTAAATCACAGCTTTTGAGGTTCCATAGAATATGCAGTAACAAAGATGATTTCAAAATGGCCACCAAAACGCTTTTTGGAGCATTGACCTCTAGAGGGTATACTCGTTCCTTTCTAAGAACATGCTTCAGAACGTTTCAACAGACGAAACCCGTTTTGGTCTCCTCCAAATTGCCTTTCATCACGACATATTCCCAGTCGGCTGTTAGACTAGTCAGAGTCATCAAATCTAACTTTCAAAACATTGTAGGAAAAACGGACATTTTGCAAGACCACAGTATAATTGCAGCGTTTAGGAAAAACAGAAACCTGCAGTCGTACTTGGTCAAAGCCAAGATACAACCCATGTCGACTCCAAAATCCAGGGCTCACGGGGAATTTTTTCAGCACCAGATCTGGTTGCGCAGTAAACACAATAACAATGTTTATAAAACACAGGATCTGGGCAGCCTAAAATCAAAAAACTGTGTATACCTTATTACATGTAAACATTGTGGTCTACAGTATGTGGGTGAAACTGGTAACACAATTTCTGTACGGTTCACACAACATAAATATAACATTTTGAAAAGAAAAAACACAATTACTCCATTAGTTACTCACTTCTTGCTCCATGGATGGCAATCCGTTCAAGCAGCAGTCCTGGAGTCAGACTGCAGATGGTCTGTGGCTCAGAGACGCAGATGTGAGAGGCTATGGATAGCCAGATTCGACACGGTGTATCCGAGGGGCCTGAATGAGAGATGAACATGCCTTGATGTGTGACAATGATGGAGAGTGCAATCGATCCTGCCACTGTCTCACGGTGACAGGATCCAAAACCCTCACACCTAACCCTAACCCTAACCCTAACCCTAACCCTAACCCTAACCCTAACCCTTTACCGGTTATTACAATCCAAACTAACTTAATACCAAATAATCGTTTGCGCTTTATAATTTAATCAACCTGTCCTTTACTCATCACAATTTAAATTACCTCCTCCCAAACATTATGAGTCTCTGACCGTGGTTAGCCTGGCTACCGCGAAGAGTCCGTCTCTGCTGTCAGAAGATGCTCCAGAACAACTGATACTTCTCATGAAGACTAGTGTTTAATCCGCAAGGATGACCTGGGTAGAGATTGTCAGTTGGGGTTTTGTTATTCTTCTAGAACAAAATCAACTGTTTGGGTGTCGCAGGCAACTCCGGCTGCCTTCGTCCCCTTTATTACAGACGCTTTGGGAGATCTAATATAGTTATTTATTGCAATTTAAAATAGACTTTTACCGGTTATTACAATCCAAACTAACTTAATACCAAATAATCGTTTGCGCTTTATAACTTAATCAACCTATCCTATACTCATTACAATTTAAATTAACTCCTCCCAAACATTATGAGTCTCTGGCCGTGGTTAACTTTGGAGAGTTTTTATCTGCGGTCAGAAAATACTCCAGAACAATTGATTCCTCACAACACCAGTGTGTAACCCGTAAGGGTGACCTGGTTGGAGATTGTCAGTTGGGGTTTTTGTTATTCTTCTAGAACAAAACCAACTATCTGGGTTTCGCAGGCAACTCCGGCTGCCTTCGTCCCCTTCATCACAGACGTTTGGGAGGCCCAATATAGTAATAACAGGATCATTATTATAATAATGATATTATTAACAATAATAATATTACAAATTTAAATATTCTACTCATCAATATATCTAGTACCTGACCTTTAAGCTAACCCTAAACTTAACCTTTCGGGCTTAGATACTTAAAACTTAAATTTAAAATCCATCATTTAATGGATCATCTTTCCCTGGGTTTGACCTCTAACCTTAACCATTCTGACTCTTTACCTAACCCTAACCACATTCTCTCCCCTCCTTTTCATTCTGCCCTCTCTATTCCCTGGCCCCTCACACTTCCGCGCGCCTCTGGGTAACTCCTCTGGTGAACTCCCGGAACGGTCACAGGCCGGTCAGAGACAGCCATTTTGCAGGGGCAAGGTGTCCGCCGTTTTGTTACAGCTAGCCCCCCCGTCTCTGTATATTCATACTTAACTCACCTTACCCTTACCCTTAAGTTGTATAGTATTCACTTACACCTTTCATGTTTATGACTCAGTCATGATACTAAGACTAGGGTAGGCGCCGGCACGTCCTCTACGGCCCGTGCATTTCCTTGGATCTCTGTATAACCATGAAGTCGTCGGGCGACATGGGGAGATCTGGTGGCACTTAAACAAACCTAACCCTAACCCTAACCCTAACCCTAACCCTAACCCTAATCAACTGTTTGGGTTTCGCAGGCAACTCCGGCTGCCTTCGTCCCCTTTATTACAGACGCTTTGGGAGATCTAATATAGTTATTTATTGCAATTTAAAATAGACCTTTACCGGTTATTACAATCCAAACTAACTTAATACCAAATAATCGTTTGCGCTTTATAATTTAATCAACCTGTCCTTTACTCATTACAATTTAAATTACCTCCTCCCAAACATTATGAGTCTCTGACCGTGGTTAGCCTGGCTACGCGAAGAGTCCGTCTCTGCTGTCAGAAGATGCTCCAGAACAACTGATACTTCTCATGAAGACTAGTGTTTAATCCGCAAGGATGACCTGGGTAGAGATTGTCAGTTGGGGTTTTGTTATTCTTCTAGAACAAAATCAACTGTTTGGGCGTCGCAGGCAACTCCGGCTGCCTTCGTCCCCTTTATTACAGACGCTTTGGGAGATCTAATATAGTTATTTATTGCAATTTAAAATAGACCTTTACCGGTTATTACAATCCAAACTAACTTAATACCAAATAATCGTTTGCGCTTTATAATTTAATCAACCTGTCCTTTACTCATCACAATTTAAATTAAACTCCTCCCAAACATTATGAGTCTCTGGCCGTGGTTAGCCTGGCTACCGCGAAGAGTCCGTCTCTGCTGTCAGAAGATGCTCCAGAACAACTGATACTTCTCATGAAGACTAGTGTTTAATCCGCAAGGATGACCTGGGTAGAGATTGTCAGTTGGGGTTTTGTTATTCTTCTAGAACAAAATCAACTGTTTGGGCGTCGCAGGCAACTCCGGCTGCCTTCGTCCCCTTTATTACAGACGCTTTGGGAGATCTAATATAGTTATTTATTGCAATTTAAAATAGACCTTTACCGGTTATTACAATCCAAACTAACTTAATACCAAATAATCGTTTGCGCTTTATAATTTAATCAACCTGTCCTTTACTCATCACAATTTAAATTACTCCTCCCAAACATTATGAGTCTCTGGCCGTGGTTAACTTTGGAGAGTTTTTATCTGCGGTCAGAAAATACTCCAGAACAATTGATTCCTCACAACACCAGTGTGTAACCGTAAGGGTGACCTGGTTGGAGATTGTCAGTTGGGGTTTTTGTTATTCTTCTAGAACAAAACCAACTATCTGGGTTTCGCAGGCAACTCCGGCTGCCTTCGTCCCCTTCATCACAGACGTTTGGGAGGCCCAATATAGTAAAACAGGATCATTATTATAATAATGATATTATTAACAATAATAATATTACAAATTTAAATATTCTACTCATCAATATATCTAGTACCTGACCTTTAAGCTAACCCTAAACTTAACCTTTCGGGCTTAGATACTTAAAACTTAAATTTAAAATCCATCATTTAATGGATCATCTTTCCCTGGGTTTGACCTCTAACCTTAACCATTCTGACTCTTTACCTAACCCTAACCACATTCTCTCCCCTCCTTTTCATTCTGCCCTCTCTATTCCCTGGCCCCTCACACTTCCGCGCGCCTCTGGGTAACTCCTCTGGTGAACTCCCGGAACGGTCACAGGCCGGTCAGAGACAGCCATTTTGCAGGGGCAAGGTGTCCGCCGTTTTGTTACAGCTAGCCCCCCGTCTCTGTATATTCATACTTAACTCACCTTACCCTTACCCTTAAGTTGTATAGTATTCACTTTACACCTTTCATGTTTATGACTCAGTCATGATACTAAGACTAGGGTAGGCGCCGGCACGTCCTCTACGGCCCGTGCATTTCCTTGGATCTCTGTATAACCATGAAGTCGTCGGGCGACATGGGGAGATCTGGTGGCACTTAAACAAACCTAACCCTAACCCTAACCCTAACCCTAACCCTAACCCTAATCAACTGTTTGGGTTTCGCAGGCAATCCGGCTGCCTTCGTCCCCTTATTACAGACGCTTTGGGAGATCTAATATAGTTATTTATTGCAATTTAAAATAGACCTTTACCGGTTATTACAATCCAAACTAACTTAATACCAAATAATCGTTTGCGCTTTATAATTTAATCAACCTGTCCTTTACTCATTACAATTTAAATTACCTTCCCAAACATTATGAGTCTCTGACCGTGGTTAGCCTGGCTACAGCGAAGAGTCCGTCTCTGCTGTCAGAAGATGCTCCAGAACAACTGATACTTCTCATGAAGACTAGTGTTTAATCCGCAAGGATGACCTGGGTAGAGATTGTCAGTTGGGGTTTTGTTATTCTTCTAGAACAAAATCAACTGTTTGGGGGTCGCAGGCAACTCCGGCTGCCTTCGTCCCCTTTATTACAGACGCTTTGGGAGATCTAATATAGTTATTTATTGCAATTTAAAATAGACCTTTACCGGTTATTACAATCCAAACTAACTTAATACCAAATAATCGTTTGCGCTTTATAATTTAATCAACCTGTCCTTTACTCATCACAATTTAAATTACCTCCTCCCAAACATTATGAGTCTCTGACCGTGGTTAGCCTGGCTACCGCGAAGAGTCCGTCTCTGCTGTCAGAAGATGCTCCAGAACAACTGATACTTCTCATGAAGACTAGTGTTTAATCCGCAAGGATGACCTGGGTAGAGATTGTCAGTTGGGGTTTTGTTATTCTTCTAGAACAAAATCAACTGTTTGGGTTTCGCAGGCAACTCCGGCTGCCTTCGTCCCTTTATTACAGACACTTGGGAGATCTAATATAGTTATTTATTGCAATTTAAAATAGACTTTACCGGTTATTACAATCCAAACTAACTTAATACCAAATAATCGTTTGCGCTTTATAATTTAATCAACCTGTCCTTTACTCATTACAATTTAAATTACCTCCTCCCAAACATTATGAGTCTCTGACCGTGGTTAGCCTGGCTACCGCGAAGAGTCCGTCTCTGCTGTCAGAAGATGCTCCAGAACAACTGATACTTCTCATGAAGACTAGTGTTTAATCCGCAAGGATGACCTGGGTAGAGATTGTCAGTTGGGGTTTTGTTATTCTTCTAGAACAAAATCAACTGTTTGGGGGTCGCAGGCAACTCCGGCTGCCTTCGTCCCCTTTATTACAGACGCTTTGGGAGATCTATATAGTTATTTATTGCAATTTAAAATAGACCTTTACCGGTTATTACAATCCAAACTAACTTAATACCAAATAATCGTTTGCGCTTTATAATTTAATCAACTGTCCTTTACTCATCACAATTTAAATTACCTCCTCCCAAACATTATGAGTCTCTGACCGTGGTTAGCCTGGCTACCGCGAAGAGTCCGTCTCTGCTGTCAGAAGATGCTCCAGAACAACTGATATTCTCATGAAGACTAGTGTTTAATCCGCAAGGATGACCTGGGTAGAGATTGTCAGTTGGGGTTTGTTATTCTTCTAGAACAAAATCAACTGTTTGGGTTTCGCAGGCAACTCCGGCTGCCTTCGTCCCCTTTATTACAGACGCTTTGGGAGATCTAATATAGTTATTTATTGCAATTTAAAATAGACCTTTACCGGTTATTACAATCCAAAACTAACTTAATACCAAATAATCGTTTGCGCTTTATAATTTAATCAACCTGTCCTTTACTCATTACAATTTAAATTACCTCCTCCCAAACATTATGAGTCTCTGACCGTGGTAGCCTGGCTACCGCGAAGAGTCCGTCTCTGCTGTCAGAAGATGCTCCAGAACAACTGATACTTCTCATGAAGACTAGTGTTTAATCCGCAAGGATGACCTGGGTAGAGATTGTCAGTTGGGGTTTTGTTATTCTTCTAGAACAAAATCAACTGTTTGGGGGTCGCAGGCAACTCCGGCTGCCTTCGTCCCCTTTATTACAGACGCTTTGGGAGATCTAATATAGTTATTTATTGCAATTTAAAATAGACCTTTACCGGTTATTACAATCCAAACTAACTTAATACCAAATAATCGTTTGCGCTTTATAATTTAATCAACCTGTCCTTTACTCATCACAATTTAAATTAACTCCTCCCAAACATTATGAGTCTCTGACCGTGGTTAGCCTGGCTACCGCGAAGAGTCCGTCTCTGCTGTCAGAAGATGCTCCAGAACAACTGATACTTCTCATGAAGACTAGTGTTTAATCCGCAAGGATGACTGGGTAGAGATTGTCAGTTGGGGTTTTGTTATTCTTCTAGAACAAAATCAACTGTTTGGGCGTCGCAGGCAACTCCGGCTGCCTTCGTCCCCTTATATTACAGACGCTTTGGGAGATCTAATATAGTTATTTATTGCAATTTAAAATAGACCTTTACCGGTTATTACAATCCAAACTAACTTAATACCAAATGATCGTTTGCGCTTTATAATTTAATCAACCTGTCCTTTACTCATCACAATTTAAATTACCTCCTCCCAAACATTATGAGTCTCTGACCGTGGTTAGCCTGGCTACCGCGGAGAGTCCGTCTCTGCTGTCAGAAGATGCTCCAGAACAAACTGATACTTCTCATGAAGATAGTGTTTAATCCGCAAGGATGACCTGGGTAGAGATTGTCAGTTGGGGTTTTGTTATTCTTCTAGAACAAAATCAACTGTTTGGGTGTCGCAGGCAACTCCGGCTGCCTTCGTCCCCTTTATTACAGACGCTTTGGGAGATCTAATATAGTTATTTATTGCAATTTAAAATAGACCTTTACCTGTTATTACAATCCAAACTAACTTAATACCAAATAATCGTTTGCGCTTTATAATTTAATCAAACGGTCCTTTACTCATCACAATTTAAATTAACTCCTCCCAAACATTATGAGTCTCTGGCCGTGGTTAGCCTGGCTACGCGAAGAGTCCGTCTCTGCTGTCAGAAGATGCTCCAGAACAACTGATACTTCTCATGAAGACTAGTGTTTAATCCGCAAGGATGACCTGGGTAGAGATTGTCAGTTGGGGTTTTGTTATTCTTCTAGAACAAAATCAACTGTTTGGGTGTCGCAGGCAACTCCGGCTGCCTTCGTCCCCTTTATTACAGACGCTTTGGGAGATCTAATATAGTTATTTATTGCAATTTAAAATAGACCTTTACCTGTTATTACAATCCAAACTAACTTAATACCAAATAATCGTTTGCGCTTTATAATTTAATCAACCGGTCCTTTACTCATCACAATTTAAATTAACTCCTCCCAAACATTATGAGTCTCTGGCCGTGGTTAGCCTGGCTACCGCGAAGAGTCCGTCTCTGCTGTCAGAAGATGCTCCAGAACAACTGATACTTCTCATGAAGACTAGTGTTTAATCCGCAAGGATGACCTGGGTAGAGATTGTCAGTTGGGGTTTTGTTATTCTTCTAGAACAAAATCAACTGTTTGGGTGTCGCAGGCAACTCCGGCTGCCTTCGTCCCCTTTATTACAGACGCTTTGGGAGATCTAATATAGTTATTTATTACAATTTAAAATAGACTTTTACCGGTTATTACAATCCAAACTAACTTAATACCAAATAATCGTTTGCGCTTTATAATTTAATCAACTGTCCTTTACTCATCACAATTTAAATTACCTCCTCCCAAACATTATGAGTCTCTGGCCGTGGTTAACTTTGGAGAGTTTTTATCTGCGGTCAGAAAATACTCCAGAACAATTGATTCCTCACAACACAGTGTGTAACCCGTAAGGGTGACCTGGTTGGAGATTGTCAGTTGGGGTTTTTGTTATTCTTCTAGAACAAAACCAACTATCTGGGTTTCGCAGGCAATCCGGCTGCCTTCGTCCCCTTCATCACAGACGTTTGGGAGGCCCAATATAGTAATAACAGGATCATTATTATAATAATGATATTATAACAATAATAATATTACAAATTTAAATATTCTACTCATCAATATATCTAGTACCTGACCTTTAAGCTAACCCTAAACTTAACCTTTCGGGCTTAGATACTTAAAACTTAAATTTAAAATCCATCATTTAATGGACCATCTTTCCCTGGGTTTGACCTCTAACCTTAACCATTCTGACTCTTTACTAACCCTAACCACATTCTCTCCCCTTCTTTTCATTCTGCCCCTCTATTCCCTGGCCCCTCACACTTCCGCGCGCCTCTGGGTAACTCCTCTGGTGAACTCCCGGAACGGTCACAGGCCGGTCAGAGACAGCCATTTTGCAGGGGCAAGGTGTCCGCCGTTTTGTTACAGCTAGCCCCCCGTCTCTGTATATTCATACTTAACTCACCTTACCCTTACCTTAAGTTGTATAGATTCACTTTACACCTTTCATGTTTATGACTCAGTCATGATACTAA
The DNA here is from genome assembly GCA_011823955.1 of Dissostichus mawsoni. Classification (NCBI taxonomy): domain Eukaryota; kingdom Metazoa; phylum Chordata; class Actinopteri; order Perciformes; family Nototheniidae; genus Dissostichus; species Dissostichus mawsoni. The sequence continues at coordinate 296,778 of JAAKFY010000177.1, read as the reverse complement.
GACTAGGGTAGGCGCCGGCACGTCCTCTACGGCCCGTGCATTTCCTTGGATCTCTGTATAACCATGAAGTCGTCGGGCGACATGGGGAGATCTGGTGGCACTTAAACAAACCTAACCCTAACCCTAACCCTAACCCTAACCCTAACCCTTTTTTTATTCTAAATAAACGGAACCTTAATTAGCCACTTGGACTTTCGTGCCTAAACCTAAAAAGGTCGGATCCATCTATAGGTCTAATATGACTTATTTTACCCCTAGACCTGATCGATCAAGCCCTCACCTAAACTTAAACCTAAGACTTATCAATAAACTACTATTTTGACCTTAGTTCGCTCCCTAACCTCAACCATTCGGATTCCTTGCTTAAGGTTAATCCTCGCCAATAAACTTACTATCTAGACCTTAGTTTAATCCCTAACCTCAACCATTCGGGCTCCTTGCCTGAATTTAATACTCGTTAATAAACCTATCATCTAGACCTTAGTTTAATCCCTAACCTTAACCATTCGGGCTCCTTGCCTACATTTAATACTCGTTAATAAACCTATCATCTAGACCTTAGTTTAATCCCTAACCTTAACCATTCGGGCTCCTTGCCTAAATTTAATACTCGCTAATAAACCTATTATCTAGACCTTAGTTTAATCCCTAACCTTAACCATTCGGGCTCCTGGCCTTAACTTAATACTCGTCAAAAAACCTATTACCTAGATCTTAGGGTGATCCCAACCTTAACCATCGGGCTCCTTACCTAAACTTAATACACGTCAATAAACCGACCGCCTAGACTTGGTTTAATCCCTTATCTCAACCACTAGGACTTTTGCCTAATCTTATAATTAACCTCCACGAATAGCCTTTTTATTGTATTTTAAAATAGATCTTTTACCGGTTATTACAATCCAAACCAACTTAATACGAAATAATCCTTTACACCTTTATAAATTTATCAATCTATCCTATACTCATTACTACTTAAATTAACTCCTCCCAAACATATGAGTCTCTGGCCGTGGTTAGCCTGGCTACCGCGAAGAGTCCGTCTCTGCTGTCAGAAGATGCTCCAGAAACAACTGATACTTCTCATGAAGACTAGTGTTTAATCCGCAAGGATGACTGGGTGGAGATTGTCAGTTGGGGTTTTGTTATTCTTCTAGAACAAAATCAACTTTGGGTGTCGCAGGCAACTCGGCTGCCTTCGTCCCCTTTATTACAGACGCTTTGGGAGATCTAATATAGTTATTTATTGCAATTTAAAATAGACCTTTACCGGTATTACAATCCAAACTAACTTAATACCAAATAATCGTTTGCGCTTTATAATTTAATCAACCTGTCCTGTACTCATTACAATTTAAATTAACTCCTCCCAAACATTATGAGTCTCTGGCCGTGGTTAGCCTGGCTACGCGAAGAGTCCGTCTCTGCTGTCAGAAGATGCTCCAGAACAACTGATACTCTCATGAAGACTAGTGTTTAATCCGCAAGGATGACTGGGTAGAGATTGTCAGTTGGGGTTTGTTATTCTTCTAGAACAAAATCAACTGTTTGGGTTGTCGCAGGCAACTCCGGCTGCCTTCGTCCCCTTTATTACAGACGCTTGGGAGATCAATATAGTTATTATTGCAATTTAAAATAGACTTACGGTTATTACAATCCAAACTAACTTAATACCAAATAATCGTTTGCGCTTATAATTTAATCAACCTGTCCTTTACTCATTACAATTTAAATTACCTCCTCCCAAACATTATGAGTCTCTGACCGTGGTTAGCCTGGCTACCGCGAAGAGTCCGTCTCTGCTGTCAGAAGATGCTCCAGAACAACTGATACTTCTCAGGAAGACTAGTGTTTAATCCGCAAGGATGACCTGGGTAGAGATTGTCAGTTGGGGTTTTGTTATTCTTCTAGAACAAAATCAACTGTTTGGGTGTCGCAGGCAACTCCGGCTGCCTTCGTCCCCTTTATTACAGACGCTTTGGGAGATCTAATATAGTTATTTATTGCAATTTAAAATAGACTTTTACCGGTTATTACAATCCAAACTAACTTAATACCAAATAATCGTTTGCGCTTTATAATTTAATCAACCTGTCCTTTACTCATCACAATTTAAATTACCTCCTCCCAAACATTATGAGTCTCTGACCGTGGTTAGCCTGGCTACCGCGAAGAGTCCGTCTCTGCTGTCAGAAGATGCTCCAGAACAACTGATACTTCTCATGAAGACTAGTGTTTAATCCGCAAGGATGACCTGGGTAGAGATTGTCAGTTGGGGTTTTGTTATTCTTCTAGAACAAAATCAACTGTTTGGGTGTCGCAGGCAACTCCGGCTGCCTTCGTCCCCTTATTACAGACGCTTTGGGAGATCTAATATAGTTATTTATTGCAATTTAAATAGACCTTTACCGGTTATTACAATCCAAACTAACTTAATACCAAATAATCGTTTGCGCTTTATAATTTAATCAACCTGTCCTTTACTCATCACAATTTAAATTACTCCTCCCAAACATTATGAGTCTCTGGCCGTGGTTAACTTTGGAGAGTTTTTATCTGCGATTAGAAAATACTCCAGAACAATTGATTCCTCACAACACCAGTGTGTAACCCGAAGGGTGACCTGGTTGGAGATTGTCAGTTGGGGTTTTTGTTATTCTTCTAGAACAAAACCAACTATCTGGGTTTCGCAGGCAACTCCGGCTGCCTTCGTCCCCTTCATTACAGACGCTTTGGGAGATCTAATATAGTTATTTATTGCAATTTAAAATAGACCTTTACCGGTTATTACAATCCAAACTAACTTAATACCAAAAATCGTTTGCGCTTTATAATTTAATCAACCTGTCCTTTACTCATTACAATTTAAATTACCTCCTCCCAAACATTATGAGTCTCTGGCCGTGGTTAGCCTGGCTACCGCGAAGAGTCCGTCTCTGCTATCAGAAGATGCTCCAGAACAACTAATACTTCTCATGAAGACTAGTGTGTAATCCGCAAGGATGACCTGGGTAGAGATTGTCAGTTGGGGTTTTGTTATTCTTCTAGAACAAAATCAACTGTTTGGGTGTCGCAGGCAACTCCGGCTGCCTTCGTCCCTTTATTACAGACGTTTTGGGAGATCTAATATAGTTATTTATTGCAATCTAAAATAGACCTTTTACCTGTTATTACAATCCAAACTAACTTAATACCAAATAATCGTTTACACTTTATAACTTAATCAACCTATCCTATACTCATTACAACTTAAATTAAATCCTCCCAAACATTATGAGTCTCTGGCCGTGGTTAACTTTGGAGAGTTTTTATCTGCGGTTAGAAAATACTCCAGAACAATTGATTCCTCACAACACCAGTGTGTAACCCGTAAGGGTGACCTGGTTGGAGATTGTCAGTTGGGGTTTTTGTTATTCTTCTAGAACAAAACCAACTATCTGGGTTTCGCAGGCAACTCGGCTGCCTTCGTCCCCTCATCACAGACGTTTGGGAGGCCCAATATAGTAATAACAGGATCATTATTATAATAATGATATTATTAACAATAATAATATTACAAATTTAAATATTCTACTCATCAATATATCTAGTACCTGACCTTTAAGCTAACCCTAAACTTAACCTTTCGGGCTTAGATACTTAAAACTTAAATTTAAAATCCATCATTTAATGGACCATCTTTCCCTGGGTTTGACCTCTAACCTTAACCATTCTGACTCTTTACCTAACCCTAACCACATTCTCTCCCCTCCTTTTCATTCTGCCTCTCTATTCCCTGGCCCCTCACACTTCCGCGCGCCTCTGGTAACTCCTCTGGTGAACTCCCGGAACGGTCACAGGCCGGTCAGAGACAGCCATTTTGCAGGGGCAAGGTGTCCGCCGTTTTGTTACAGCTAGCCCCCCCGTCTCTGTATATTCATACTTAACTCACCTTACCCTTACCCTTAAGTTGTATAGTATTCACTTTACACCTTTCATGTTTATGACTCAGTCATGATACTAAGACTAGGGTAGGCGCTGGCACGTCCTCTACAGCCCGTGCATTTCCTTGGATCTCTGTATAACCATGAAGTCGTCGGGCGACATGGGGAGATCTGGTGGCACTTAAACAAACCTAAACCTAACCCTAACCCTAACCCTAACCCTAACCCCTAACCCTAACCAGGGTGTATGAAATCTCAGGTCTAGGACTCCGCAGTTGCTGTGTGGAGATCCGTATATCTCCAGAGACGAACTCTCCCTCAGTCTAATCCTAAACACAACCGTCCCCCTCTCCAGGCTGAAACCTAAAATGGATGCCGACGTGTTAAGCCCTATTTTGTGACGAAAGCTATATCTTATGCACACATACAGCAACACGTGAATTGTAAATTTAAACAGAAGAAAACACAACTATGGGGAGTTCATATTTTATTGGGGTCAAAGGTCAAACAATTGGATTAAGAAAATACCTGGATACTCACCTGCTCACGGGAACATACGGAAATGGGGAAATACGGATGTTTTACGAGGCTCCGCCCACGCAGCTATAAATAGTGACGAAGCCCTATGGAGGCTCACTCTGTTCTGATCACTGGTCCTAATGCATGCTGAGGCCTGCTCGCACGGCTGCAGATTTTTATGACACACACTGCCGGAATTGATCCACTGAGCAGGGCTTATCCTGGGAGGAGATTGTATAGTTCGTAATAAGCCGAAACAGTCAATGATACCCAGGTCGACTACTGACGATGTGTAATTTTTTAATGTGGATGACATGATAAACACTACCATGGCGTGTCATCTAACATAATTTTTGATTAAACACAGTTTACGAGAGGAGCTGGAGTGAGATGATTATACCTGAATGTTCAACGATGGAGAGTGCATCGATCCTTCTGCCTACGGCAGCAGGATCAAAATATTTAACCCCTAACCCTAACCCTAACCCTAACCCCTAACCCTAACCCAACCCTAACCCTAACCCCTAACCATAACCCTAAACAGATCAAATAAAGTCAAGCAGACCACTGTGAAGCAGCTGCAGGCAGCAGTCCGAGCTGCTAAGTTGAGGTTCCCACGGGCAGCAATCTGGATACCTGTTATCAATTACTCACACTTTCTGCCACATAATGAACAAAAACATTTGTTCCATTTAAATGAGTACATCACACAGCATCAAAAGCATAAGCGGGTCATTCTGGACCGAAAAGGATAATGTCCACTGGACTCGATCCACCGCAAAACTCATGCTTCAACACTGGTGTGACCAGGTAAACTAAAGGTCCCCTCAAATCTGCCTGTACAGGAGGGGAATAAAAACGTTTTAATATTAGCTAAACACGTTACATTGACTCCACCGCAGATCACTCTATTAGACAGGGGTCTGAACTTCATCCCTACAAAAGGCAGCAACAAAAATATTATCGAGCAAGGCAGATGGGATATGCAACAATACCACAGGAGATTGAAACTAGCAACATATTTTAAACACAAAAAAGATTCTGACCCACCTCCATTCACTCCCAAATCGGACTGGTTTCCCTCCGCTGGCACACTTCCGGTGGAACTCACCACTCTCATCGCGGCTGATATCAACCATTTTGATAGCAGCTTCCAGATCTCGTGTCCAACCGAACCTCGGTCCGGAGGAGGCCGCAGCACTGAAGGAGCTCGTTAATAATAAAAATCTCATTATCAAGCCAGCCGATAAGGGTAGTGTAGTGGTTGTCATGGACCGGGAACAATACCTATGGGAGGGATATAGACAATTATTGGACACTAATTATTATTCCAAATTGGACAAACCGATTTATCTGGACACTATTAAATTAGTTGACAGGATTTTACAAACACTCTATGACAAAAAATTCCTAAATGCTAAACAAATCAAGTTCATATCAGGCACTTCCGAACCCAGGGCCAGACTATTTTATATGCTGCCGAAAATACACAAAGAAAGACATAAATGGTCCTTACCTCATGAAATTCCTCCGGGCAGACCCATTGTATCTGATTGCAGCAGCGAGACCTACCGCACGGCCGAGTTCATTGACTTCTACCTCAATCCTCTTTCCATCTCTCACACTAGCTACATTAAAGACACCTACGACTTTGTAAGAAGAATTAAACAACTCCATATACCTCAGGACGCCATTTTATTCACGATGGACGTAGATAGCTTATACACAAACATTGACATCCAAGAAGGCATACAAGCCATAAGAAACATATTCTGGAAACACCCTGATAAAAAAAGACCAGATAAGGAATTACTACAATTATTAGAGATAAATTTGACACGTAATGACTTTGAATTTAATGGAGAGTTCTTCCTGCAGACTAAAGGCACTGCTATGGGAAAGAAGTTCGCTCCGGCCTATGCAGACATTTTTATGGCAGAGTGGGAAACCTCAGCCCTGTCCTCCTGCCAAAAGACTCCCACATATTATTTCAGATATCTGGATGACATCTGGGGCGTGTGGTCTCACTCAAAGGAGGATTTTGATGTATTTGTTATCACTCTGAATAACCACAACAGATCCATCTCACTAAAATCCATCACCAGCTGCACCTCAGTGGATTTTCTTGACACCACCACATTCAAAGGAATCGACTTCCATAAAACACACAAATTGGATGTTAAAGTATTTTTTAAAGAGACAGACACCCACGCCTTGCTCCACAGAACAAGCCACCATCCCAAGCACACTTATGCGGGGTTGGTTAAATCACAGCTTTTGAGGTTCCATAGAATATGCAGTAACAAAGATGATTTCAAAATGGCCACCAAAACGCTTTTTGGAGCATTGACCTCTAGAGGGTATACTCGTTCCTTTCTAAGAACATGCTTCAGAACGTTTCAACAGACGAAACCCGTTTTGGTCTCCTCCAAATTGCCTTTCATCACGACATATTCCCAGTCGGCTGTTAGACTAGTCAGAGTCATCAAATCTAACTTTCAAAACATTGTAGGAAAAACGGACATTTTGCAAGACCACAGTATAATTGCAGCGTTTAGGAAAAACAGAAACCTGCAGTCGTACTTGGTCAAAGCCAAGATACAACCCATGTCGACTCCAAAATCCAGGGCTCACGGGGAATTTTTTCAGCACCAGATCTGGTTGCGCAGTAAACACAATAACAATGTTTATAAAACACAGGATCTGGGCAGCCTAAAATCAAAAAACTGTGTATACCTTATTACATGTAAACATTGTGGTCTACAGTATGTGGGTGAAACTGGTAACACAATTTCTGTACGGTTCACACAACATAAATATAACATTTTGAAAAGAAAAAACACAATTACTCCATTAGTTACTCACTTCTTGCTCCATGGATGGCAATCCGTTCAAGCAGCAGTCCTGGAGTCAGACTGCAGATGGTCTGTGGCTCAGAGACGCAGATGTGAGAGGCTATGGATAGCCAGATTCGACACGGTGTATCCGAGGGGCCTGAATGAGAGATGAACATGCCTTGATGTGTGACAATGATGGAGAGTGCAATCGATCCTGCCACTGTCTCACGGTGACAGGATCCAAAACCCTCACACCTAACCCTAACCCCTAACCCTAACCCTAACCCTCTGGGTAACTCCTCTGGTGAACTCCCGGAACGGTCACAGGCCGGTCAGAGACAGCCATTTTGCAGGGGCAAGGTGTCCGCCGTTTTGCAACAGCTAGCCCCCCCGTCTCTGTATTTCATACTTAACTCACCTTACCCTTACCCTTAAGTTGTATAGTATTCACTTTACACCTTTCACATTTATGACTCAGTCATGATACTAAGACTAGGGTAGGCGCCGACACGTCCTCTACGGCCCGTGCATTTCCTTGGATCTCTGTATAACCATGAAGTCGTCGGGCGACATGGGGAGATCTGGTGGCATTTAACCAAACCTAACCCTAACCCTAACCCCTAACCCCTAACCCTAACCCATTCAGGCTCCTTGCCTAAATGTAATGCTCGTTAATAAACCTATTATCTAGACCTTAATTTAATCCCTAACCTTAACCATTCGGGCTCCTGGCCTAAACTTAATACTCGTCAATAAACCGATCGCCTAGACCTTGGTTTAATCCCTTATCTCAACCACTAGGGCTTTTTGCCTAAATCTTATAATTAATCTCCACGAATAGCCTTTTTATTGAAATTTAAAATAGACTTTTTACCTGTTATTACAATCCAAACTAACTTAATACGAAATAATCCTTTACACCTTATAAATTAATCAATCTATCCTATACTCATTACAACTTAAATTAACTCCTCCCAAACATTATGAGTCTCTGGCCGTGGTTAGCCTGGCTACCGCGAAGAGTTCATCTCTGCTGTCAGAAGATGCTCCAGAACAACTGATACTTCTCATGAAGACTAGTGTGTAATCTGCAAGGGTGACCTGGGTGGAGATTGTCAGTTGGGGTTTTGTTATTCTTCTAGAACAAAACCAACTATTTGGGTGTCGCAGGCATCTCTGGCTGCCTTCGTCCCCTTTATTACAGACGCTTTGGGAGATCTAATATAGTTATTTATTACAATTTAAAATAGACCTTTTACCTGTTATTACAATCCAAACTAACTTAATACCAAATAATCGTTTGCGCTTTATAACTTAATCAACCTATCCTTTACTCATTACAAATTAAATTAAATCCTCCCAAACATTATGAGTCTCTGGCCGTGGTTAACTTTGGAGAGTTTTTATCTGCGGTCAGAAAATGCTCCTGAACAACTGATTCCTCACAACACCAGTGTGTAACCCGCAAGGGTGACCTGGTTGGAGATTGTCAGTTGGGGTTTTTGTTATTCTTCTAGAACAAAACCAACTATCTGGGGTTCGCAGGTAACTCCGGCTGCCTTCGTCCTCTTCATTACAGACATTTTGGGAGGACCAATGTAATCATTTATTATCGTTCAAAATAGACCTTTCACTTGTTATTACAATCCCTACTAATTTAATACCGAATAATCGTTCACATCTTATAACTTAATCAACCTATCCTATACTCATTACAATTTACATCAAACTCCTCCCAAACATTATGAGTCTTTGGCCGTGGTTAGCCTGGCTACCACGAAGAGTCCGTCTCTGCTGTCAGAAGATGCTCCAGAACAACTGATATTTCTCATGAAGACCAGTGTGTAATCCGCAAGGGTGACCTGGGTAGAGATTGTCAGTTGGGGTTTTGTTATTCTTCTAGAACAAAACCAACTGTTTGGGTTTCGCAGGCAGCTCCGGCTGCCTTCGTCCCCTTTATTACAGACGTTTGAGAGATCTATGTAGTTATTTATTGCAATTTAAAATAGATCTTTTACCTGTTATTACAATCCAAATTACTTAATACCAAATAATCGTTTACACTTTATAACTTAATCAACCTATCCTATACTCATTGCAACTTAAATTAAATCCTCCCAAACATTATGAATCTCTGGCCGTGGTTAACTTTGGAGAGTTTTTATCTGCGGTCAGAAAATACTCCTGAACAACTGATTCCTCACAACACCAGTGTGCAACCCGCAAGGGTGACCTGGTTGGAGATTGTCAGTTGGGGTTGTTTTATTCTTCTAGAACATAACCAACTTTCTGGGGTTCGCAGGCTACTCCGGCTGCCTTCGTCCCCTTCATTACAGACGTTTGGGAGGCCCAATATAGTAATAACAAGATCATTATTATTTTAATAATGATATTATTAACAATAATAATATTACAAATTTAAATATTCTACTCATCAATATATCTAGTACCTGACCTTTAAGCTAACCCTAAACTTAACCTTTCGGGCTTAGATACCTAAAACTTAAATTTGAAATCTATCATTTAATGGACCATCTTTCCCTGGGTTTGACCTCTAACCTTAACCATTCTGACTCTTTACCTAACCCTAACCACATTCTCTCCCCTCCTTTTCAATCTGCCCTCTCTATTCCCTGGCCCCTCACACTTCCGCGCGCCTCTGGGTAACTCCTCTGGTGAACTCCCGGAACGGTCACAGGCCGGTCAGAGACAGCCATTTTGCAGGGGCAAGGTGTCCGCCGTTTTGCAACAGCTAGCCCCCCGTCTCTGTATTTCATACTTAACTCACCTTACCCTTACCCTTAAGTTGTATAGTATTCACTTACACCTTTCATATTATGACTCAGTCATGATACTAAGATTAGGGTAGGCGCCGGCACGTCCTCTACGGCCCGTGCATTTCCTTGGATCTCTGTATAACCATGAAGTCGTTGGGCGACATGGGGAGATCTGGTGGCACTTAACCAAACCTAACCCAGCCAGTGCCTGGAGAAACGGGGGACCTGCACCGAATTGAGGTATCATTGACTGAGCCGCTCGTTTTTTTTTCCATCACTTAAGACTTTTTCTTCCGAGCCATGGTATAACCTGCATGGGTGACCTGGCTGGGATCTTCAGGTTGGGTTTTGTCACTCACAGGGTTAAGATGTTCTATTTCCCAAAACAGTACAAACAGTAGCTTTTCTAAAAACAGACTGTTTGATACCTCTAATTTGATGTCCATTTAACAACCTTTCTGAAAGCGGACTATTTTTCAAATTAGACCTTCGGTAAGTTACAACTCCCGTAATTAATTAGTAAACACAATTTTCGGATCATCTTTTCCAAAATAAACTCTATTAGAATTAGCACGTACCTCAAATCTGACCCCTAAACTTACCAACTGGGTTGGGATGCCTGCACGTACCTCTAATATCCATATTAGGAGACCCTCTTACCCGTAGTTTTACTCTCTTGCCCTGATTATATACAGAATTACTTACTTCTTTTTTCTCAATATTTTTTCATAGATCTTCCAATTTTCAGTGTGACCCCAATGGACTCTATGGAATCCCACCACTGGTCAGGACCATGTTCAGTCTCCTACAACTTACCATTATCAGCACGGTTTCAAACAGACCATCTCAGGTTCAGGACTTAACCCGGTATCCTCTACTCTAACCAAAAACCGGAACAAAAACAAAATTAGACCAGATCTCCCAACAACCAATAGCTTCCACCCTCTACGGGGAGACACATCAATGGACCACGCACAGGGAAAAACACCATTGCAGATCTACTTCACAATATAAAACTCTAACCAAAAACGAGATAACGAACAACGATGCTGGATTCGGGCCTCCAAGGGCCAAATCTAGATATCCCAAAATCCGAGATCAGGTTTCCTCCAAGCCTCAGAGGATCTCCACCGTATTGGAATAATAGTTTACTCAGAAAACTCTGCCCTCAGCGCCTCGTATTTCGGTACCCAGGACTAGCCAAACCCTTGCGACCGGACCACTTACTGGGGATAATCCTTCAGAGATAGTAACCTCACTAGAAACGGTTATTGAACCTCCATTTAATAAGAATGTAGTCCTTCATAGCCCTGAGCCGTCCTCCATCGTACCTCAAATTCCAACCCTAAGCCATTTAGGGGAGAGGGGACGCTTATTGGGCCCGACTTTGTTACACCCGACAATCCGGAACCAACACCAGGACGCTTCAGACCGTCAACGAGAGAGGATTTCAACCTTCTACCTAACCCCCCACATACCTTAGAGGCATTACCGATAATGGATGTCAGCTCTCGGGAGATGTCAATGCGTGGTGCGGTTACCCGAAGTGACAGACCTAATGGTACGCTTATCTCTGCCTTAGACGCGTTACCGATAACGGACGTCCTCTCTCGGGAGATGTCAAGGAGTTGTGCGGTTACACAAAGTGACAGACCTAATGGTACGCTTATCTCTGCCTTAGACGCGTTACCGATAATGGACGTCCTCTCTCGGGAGATGTCAAGGAGTTGTGCGGTTACACAAAGTGACAGACCTAATCGTACACTTATATCTGCCCCAGAGTGCGCTCACAGACCCCCAAAGGACGGTCTAATGCTCTCCAGCATGTCTCGCTAATGTGTGCCCTTAGCAGGACGGAGCAGCTGACATTACAACCCAGGCATAAGTGTTTGAAAGGCGGGGGAAAAGTATTGTAAATACCTGGAAGTCCCACACCCTGTACACACATGTTTACCCAGGATCCAAGCTCTTCTCCCCGCTTTTGAATAGCTGTTTTGCGCCCTCTCATTCCCACACCCTGTACACACACATGTTTACCCAGGATCCAAGCTATTTCCGTGGCTTGTATAGGGCAGTGATGCACCCTGGATGTGGCAGAATATTTACCACACTGCACATCCATCCAGGGGTATATTTCAAACAACTTTACCCCGCCTTTCAAACACTTTCCCTGGGTTGAGAAAGCCAGCGGCGCTGTCTCCCAGCCTCCGCAGCACCTGGGAGATGATCGCTGTGGTGCTGCGGAGGCATTTTCAGGCTTAGCAGAGTTTTAGCAGACTTTGAGCACTCTTTTCCCCGCAGAAACTAGTTTAAATCACCGTTGTCACTACTGTGGGGGATTGGGAATGTACCTGTGTCTCGTGCGGAGCATCCCTGCACCTTAAATCCATCCATTTGCCTTTATTTATTGCATGTTTTACGGTTAATGCACTGTGCTCAAGCAGACTGAAGCGCCCTCCTGTGGGGACACATGGGAATCATCAATCAATCAATCAATGTTTATTTATATAGCCCAATATCACAAATGTTACATTTGTCTCAGTGGACTTCACAGTTTGTACAGAATATCAGTAGACAATACGACACCCTCTGTCCTGAGACCCTCACATCGTACAAGGAAAAACTTCCAGAAAAAGGAAAAACCCCACAGTTTAAGGGGGAAAAAAATGGGAGAAACCTCAGGGATAGCAACAGAGGAGGGATCCCTCTCCCAGGACGGACAGACGTGCAATAGATGCCGTGTGTAAATTGAGAAGATAATACATTTACAACATAGGTAGTCCAAATGTTTGGAAATGCATGTGTCTATAATAAGAAGATGAATCCACGAGGATATCCATCCAGGACTTATGATCCAGGACCACAGCAACAGGATCAGCCACGAGTCAGGGTCCCGGCGTAGATAGACACCAAAAAGAAATTTGGGGAAGCTGGGTTATTCGGAACATGAGAGTACACAGGTACAGACAGAGAGAAGGAAGAAGTAAAATAAAGTGTCCCCCGACAAACTAAGCCTATAGCAGCTAAACTAGGGGCTGAATCTAATCAGCCCCTAAGATGTATGCGCCACATCTATACCATGAGCGCATTGCTCCTAAAAAGTTTTTGGCACTGACACCAATCAACAGTTGTGTGTCGACTCGGCAGGGATCAAGGCACGTATATACCTCTCCCTGCTTCCACCGTCTACACACACAACCAAATTACATCTATACCATGAGCGCATTTCTCCTAAAAGGTGTTTCTGGCACTGACACCAATCAACAGTTGTGTGTCGACTCGGCAGGGATCAAGGCACGTATATGCCTCTCGCTGCTTCCACCGTCTACACACACAACCAAATGACATACCATCAGTAAGGAAAAAGATTAAGAACTGAGATGTATAGGTGAAGAGGCAAAACGTGTCTACGTCAATGCACTCCTATTAGATTCTTTTATCAACTATAAGCTTTATCAAAAAGGAAGGTCTTAAGCGCACTCTTAAAAACGGATAGGGTGTCTGCCGCCCGAACACAAACTGGAAGCTGATTCCACAAATGTGGAGCTTGATAAGAAAAGGCTCTGGCTCCCATTGTACTTTTAGAGACTCTAGGAACAACCAACAACCCTGCATTCTTGGAACGCAATGCCCTAGTAGGACAGTAGGGTATAATGAGTTCTTTAAGGTAAGATGGCGCCTGCCCATTAAGGGCTTTGTAGGCGAGAAGAAGAATTTTAAATTCTATCCTATGTTCTATAGGGAGCCAGTGTAAGGCAGCCAGAACAGGAGTAATGTGGTCCCTTTTCCTAACTCTGGTTAGTACACGTGCTGCAGCATTTTGAATCAGCTGAAGCGACTTAACTGACTTCTTGTACACCCTGATAATAGAGAGTTACAATAATCTAGCCTTGAAGTAACAAATGCATGGACTAGTTTCTCTGCATCGTTTTGAGGCAAGATATGCCTGATTTTTGCAATGTACGTAGATGGAAGTAGGCGGTCCTTGAAATAGATTTTATGTGGGCGTTAAAGGATAAATCCTGATCAAATATAACACCAAGATTCCTTACAGTCTCACTAAGGCCAAATTAATGCCATCCATAGTTAGTATATCTTTAGATAATTTGTTTCGTAGATTCTTTGGGCCGAGTACAATAACTTCAGTTTTGGCCGTGTTTAACATCAAAAAGTTTAAAGTCATCCACGTTTTTAAGTCCTTAAGGCAGTCTTGAATTTTATTTAGATGATTAATTTCATCAGGCTTGATTGATAAATATAGTTGAGTATCATCTGCATAACAATGAAACTGTACAGAATGATTCCTTATAATATTGCCTAACGGAAGCATATATAATGTGAACAAAATAGGTCCAAGCACTGAGCCCTGTGGCACTCCATGGCTAACTTTGGTTTGCATGGAAGATTTATCGTTGACACATACAAACTGAGAGCGTTCAGATAGATAGGACCTAAACCAGCCTAAAGCAGTTCCCTTTATGCCAACTAAGTGCTCTAGTCTTTGCAATAGGATATCATGGTCGATAGTATCAAATGCAGCACTGAGATCGAGCAAGACAAGAATAGAGACAAGTCCTTTGTCTGAGGCTATTAGAAGGTCATTTGTGACTTTAACCAGAGCTGTCTCTGTGCTATGATGTGTTCTAAAGCCAGACTGAAAATCTTCAAATAAATCATTGTTTTTTAAGTAATCACACAACTGTTTTGCGACTGCTTTCTCAAGAATTTTTGAGAGGAACGGAAGATTAGAAATAGGTCTATAGTTGGCTAAAACCTCTGGATCGAGGTTGTGCTTTTTAAGAAGCGGTTTTATCACTGCTACTTTAAATGATTGTGGAACATAGCCCGATAATAAAGACATATTCATAATATTTAATAAAGAAGTGCTAATTAATGGAAAAACTTCCTTTAACAGCTTAGTTGGAATCGGGTCTAAGATACACGTTGATGGTTTTGAAGAAAGAATCATTGAATTCAATTGTTCAAGGTTTATGGCTGAAAAGCATTCTAATTTACTATCTAGTGTAATATTAGAACTTACGTTTCCGGGAGCTGTTGATAACACTATACTGGTCGAAGGCAAGAGGTCATTAATTTTGTTTCTAAGAGTAACAATTTTATCGTTAAAAAAGCACATAAAATCATTGCTACTGAGTGCTATGGGAATAGAAGGCTCAGTAGAGCTGTGGCTCTCTGTCAGCCTGGCTACAGTGCTGAAAAGAAATCTTGCATTATTCTTATTCTCATCTATTAATGAAGAGTAGTAAGCTGCTCTCGCTTTACGTAGTGCTTTCTTATATTCATTGAGAGTAATATGCCAAATTAAACGAGATTCTTCGAGTTTAGTGGAACGCCATATCCTTTCAAGTTGTCTCGACTTTTGCTTTATTTTGCGAGTTTCGGCATTATGCCATGGAGCTAGTCTATGTTGTTTTATTTTTTTTTTTCAAAGGAGCAACAGAGTCTAATTTTATTCGCAGGGCATCTGTAGCACTATCAACAACATGATCAATTTGGGGTGGTGTACATTTTGTATAAGTTTCCTCCCTTACATGCAGACATGCTATCGAGTTAAGTATTGGTGGAATCTCTTCCTTAAATGTGGCTATAGCACTAACAGATAGGTTTCTGCTGCAGGACTTTTGACTAATGTTTGTAGTCTAGTAACAGTACTTCAAAAGTTACTAAGAAATGGTCGGATAAAGCAGGATTATGCGGTTCGACTAATAGTTGCTCAATTTCAATACCATAAGTCAGAACAAGGTCGAGAGTGTGATTATAGCAGTGGGTTGGTTTATTTACACTCTGACGGAAACCAATAGAGTCTAATATAGAGTTAAATGCAACAGTAAGGCTATTTTTATCATCGTCAACATGAATATTAAAGTCACCTACGATAATTACTTTATCTGTTTTAAGAACCAAAGTTGATAAAAACTCAGCGAGTTCTGATAAGAATTCTGAATAAGGACCTGGTGCACGGTACACTGTAACAAATAAGATTGGATGCAAAGTTTTCCAGGTCGGATGCGTAAGACTAAAAACAAGACTTTCAAAGGAGGTATAATTTAATTTTGGTTTAGTATTGATAAGTAAACTTGAGTCAAAGATGGCTGCAACTCCACCTCCTCGGCCTGTGCCTCGAGCAATATGAGTATTGATATGGCTGGGTGGAGTGGCTTCATTTATGCTGACATATTCTTCATGTCTCAACCAAGTTTCAGTGAGACAGCAAATATCAATATTATAATCTGATATTAAATCATTTACCAATATTGCTTTAGATGCTAGAGATCTTATATTTAAGAGACCACATTTAATCTTCCTGTTTTGTTGCACTGTAGTAGTTGTTACATTTACTTTTATTAGGTTATTATGTATGACACCTCTATTAGGCTTCATCTTGAATTGTCCTTGGGCAGACACACACACCGTTAATATTGGGTATTTTATTGGGTTCGGGATTCCTATGGATGACTGCCCAGGAGAGAGCGCAGAGAAGCGTGTAAAACTGCGACTCCGCCTCCTGGTCTCAACTCCAGTTTGTCATGGATTAAGTCCACAAATCCCTGAAATGTTTGCCGAAATGAGATGTGCACCTTCCAAAGTAGGATGAATGCCGTCTCTCTTAATCAGACCAGGTTTTCCCCAGAAGGCTGTCCAATTATTTACGAAGCCCACATCGTTTGCTGGGCACCACCAAGACAACCAGCGCTGAAATGATGACATGCGGCTATACATGTCGTCATTGATCAGATTGGGGAGGGGACCAGAGAAAATTACGGTGTCCGACATTGTTTTAGCATATCTACACACCGAAGCCACATTAACTTTAGTGCATTCTGATTGGCGTAAACGAACATCATTACCACCGACGTGAATAACAATCCTACTGTATTTACGTTTATTTTTAGCCAGCAGTTTAAGATGCGCCTCAACGTCGCCCGCTCTGGCCCCCGGAATGCATGTGACTGTGGAGGCTTTGGTCTCTAAATTCACGTATCTCATAATAGAGCTACCAATAACCAGAGTTGACTCCTCAGCGGGTGCCTCGCTGAGTGGGGAAAATTTGTTAGATACGTGAACGGGTTGGTGGGGACCTGTGGGTCTCCTGTAATGCCTCTTCTGAACAGTCACCCAGTCTCCCTGCTGCTCGGGAGTTGTCGGGGGACGGCTAGTAGGAGCTACCTCTTGCCGGTCCGCACCGACTAACATGGGCTTTACTGTAGCTGAGTTACTTTCTAAAATGCGGAGCCGGGCTTCTATGGCTATGATTCCCGCCTCCAACCTAACAACTATACTACATTTAACACATGTATCGGTACCAGTAAAGGAGGTAGGGAAGTAACCAAACATGAGACAGGTAGAGCAGGAAATAGCACCCGAGGGTGGGGAAGGAGCCATGGCTAGCTATCAAGCTAAAGTAGCTACCGTTAGCAAACCCGAAAAGAGTGTAGGCAACTGTGGAGTTACAGTCGCTAAGAGAAGGAGAGTTGTGGGTGCTTAAGCTGTAGTAACGTGTGATTACAACGTCAGGCAGTTGCCGTGATCAAGAGTTTTAAAACGATCGATTTAAGTTAAGATAATATAAGCTATCAGCAGCAGAACAGGCACACAGGATACCCAGAGGTGACAACCGGAAGTTACAACACGCTTACCGCAACAGTGAGGTCCGTGTATGTCCTGCGCATGTGTGGGAACTGCACTTAAATCACTTTGTGTGCCTTTTAACCGGTTTAAAATGGTTTTCTTTCATTTAAAATACACCCTGCCCTAGAAATGGTTTTTAATCATTATTACCGTTGTCAGGGGGCTGCGTGAACACTTTCCCCACCTTTAAAACACATTATCCCCGCCTTTAGAACACTTATTCCCGGGTTGAAAATGCAGCTGCGCCCGCCTGCTCTCTGGGTGCACTCTGCCTCATTGTACCCAGGATCCAAGCTCTTCTCCCCGCTTTTGAATAGCTGTTTTGCGCCCTCTCATTCCCACACCCTGTACACACACACACACACACATGTTTACCCAGGATCCAAGCTCTTCTCCCCGCTTTTGAATAGCTGTTTTGCGCGCTCTCATTCCCACACCCTGTACACACACATGTTTACCCAGGATCCAAGCTATTTCCGTGGCTTGTATAGGGCAGTGATACACCCTGGATGTGGCAGAATATTTACCACACTGCACATCCATCCAGGGGTGTATTTCAAACAACTTTACCCCGCCTTTAGAACACTTATTCCCGGGTTGAAAATGCAGCTGCGCCCTCCTGCTCTCTGGGTGCACTCTGCCTCAATTGTACCCAGGATCCAAGCTCTTCTTCCCGCTTTTGAATAGCTGTTTTGCGCCCTTTCATTCCCACACCCTGTACACACACACACACACATGTTTACCCAGGATCCAAGCTCTTCTCCCCGCTTTTGAATAGCTGTTTTGCGCGCTCTCATTCCCACACCCTGTACACACACATGTTTACCCAGGATCCAAGCTATTTCCGTGGCTTGTATAGGGCAGTGATGCACCCTGGATGTGGCAGAATATTTACCACACTGCACATCCATCCAGGGGTGTATTTCAAACAACTTTACCCGCCTTTAGAACACTTATTCCCGGGTTGAAAATGCAGCTGCGCCCGCCTGCTCTCTGGGTGCACTCTGCCTCAATTGTACCCAGGATCCAAGCTCTTCTCCCCGCTTTTGAATAGTTGTTTTGCGCCCTCTCATTCCCACACCCTGTACACACACACAGACACACACATATGTTTACCCAGGATCCAAGCTCTTCTCCCCGCTTTTGAATAGCTGTTTTGCGCGCTCTCATTCCCACACCCTGTACACACACATGTTTACCCAGGATCCAAGCTATTTCCGTGGCTTGTATAGGGCAGTGATGCACCCTGGATGTGGCAGAATATTTACCACACTGCACATCCATCCAGGGGTGTATTTCAAACAACTTTACCCCGCCTTTAGAACACTTATTCCCGTGTTTAAAATGCAGCTGCGCCCGCCTGCTCTCTGGGTGCACTCTGCCTCAATTGTACCCAGGATCCAAGCTCTTCTCCCGCTTTTGAATAGTTGTTTTGCACCCTCTCATTCCCACACCCTGTACACACACACAACACATGTTTACCCAGGATCCAAGCTCTTCTCCCCGCTTTTGAATAGCTGTTTTGCGCGCTCTCATTCCCACACCCTGTACACACACATGTTTACCCAGGATCCAAGCTATTTCCGTGGCTTGTATAGGCAGTGATGCACCCTGGATGTGGCAGAATATTTACCACACTGCACATCCATCCAGGGGTGTATTTCAAACAACTTTACCCCGCCTTTAGAACACTTATTCCCGGGTTGAAAATGCAGCTGCGCCCGCCTGCTCTCTGGGTGCACTCTGCCTCAATTGTACCCAGATCCAGCTCTTCTCCACGCTTTTGAATAGCTTTTTGCGCTCTCTCATTCCACACCCTGTACACACACTGTTTACCCAGGATCCAAGCTATTTCCGTGGCTTGTATAGGGCAGTGAGCGCTCTCATTCCCACACCCTGTACACACACATGTTTACCCAGGATCCAAGCTATTTCCGTGGCTTGTATAGGGCAGTGATGCACCCTGGATGTGGCAGAATATTTACCACACTGCACATCCATCCAGGGGTGTATTTCAAACAACTTTACCCCGCCTTTAGAACACTTATTCCCGGGTTGAAAATGCAGCTGCGCCCGCCTGCTCTCTGGGTGCACTCTGCCTCAATTGTACCCAGGATCCAAGCTCTTCTCCCCGCTTTTGAATAGCTGTTTTGCGCACTCTCATTCCCACACCCTGTACACACACATGTTTACCCAGGATCCAAGCTATTTCCGTGGCTTGTATAGGGCATGATGCACCCTGGATGTGGCAGAATATTTACCACACTGCACATCCATCCAGGGGTGTATTTCAAACAACTTTACCCCGCCTTTAGAACACTTATTCCCGGTTGAAAATGCAGCTGCGCCCGCCTGCTCTCTGGTGCACTCTGCCTCAATTGTACCCAGGATCCAAGCTCGTCTCCCCGCTTTTGAATAGCTGTTTTGCGCTCTCTCATTCCCACACCCTGTACACACACATACACACACACACATGTTTACCCAGGATCCAAGCTCTTCTCCCCGCTTTTGAATAGCTGTTTTGCGCGCTCTCATTCCCACACCCTGTACACACACATGTTTACCCAGGATCCAAGCTATTTCCGTGGCTTGTATAGGGCAGTGATGCACCCTGGATGTGGCAGAATATTTACCACACTGCACATCCATCCAGGGGTGTATTTCAAACAACTTTACCCCGCCTTTAGAACACTTATTCCCGGGTTGAAAATGCAGCTGCGCCCTCCTGCTCTCTGGGTGCACTCTGCCTCAATTGTACCCAGGATCCTAGCTCTTCTTCCCGCTTTTGAATAGCTGTTTTGCGCGCTCTCATTCCCACACCCTGTACACACACATGTTTACCCAGGATCCAAGCTATTTCCGTGGCTTGTATAGGGCAGTGATGCACCCTGGATGTGACAGAAATATTTACCACACTGCACATCCATCCAGGGGTGTATTTCAAACAACTTTACCCCGCCTTTAGAACACTTATTCCCGGGTTGAAAATGCAGCTGCGCCCGCCTGCTCTCTGGGTGCACTCTGCCTCAATTGTACCCAGGATCCAAGCTCTTCTCCCCGCTTTTGAATAGCTGTTTTGCGCTCTTCATTCCCACACCCTGTACACACACATGTTTACCCAGGATCCAAGTATTTCCGTGCTGTATAGGCAGTGATGCACCCTGGATGTGGCAGAATATTTACCACACTGCACATCCATCCAGGGGTGTATTTCAAACAACTTTAACCCCGCCTTTAGAACACTTATTCCCGGGTTCAAAATGCAGCTGCGCCCTCCTGCTCTGGGTGCACTCTGCCTCAATTGTACCCAGGATCCAAGCTCTTCTTCCGCTTTTGAATAGCTGTTTTGCGCCCTCTCATTCCCACACCCTGTACACACACACACACACACACACAGACATGTTTACCCAGGATCCAAGCTCTTCTCCCCGCTTTTGAATAGCTGTTTTGCGCGCTCTCATTCCCACACCCGTTACCAGGATCCAAGCTATTTCCGTGGCTTGAATAGGGCAGTGATGCACCCTGGATGTGCAGAATATTTACCACACTGCACCTCCATCCAGGGGTGTATTTCAAACAACTTTACCCCGCTTTAGAACACTTATTCCCGGGTTGAAAATGCAGCTGCGCCCGCCTGCTCTCTGGGTGCACTCTGCCTCAATGTACCCAGGATCCAAGCTCTTCTCCCCGCTTTTGAATAGCTGTTTTGCGCCCTCTCATCCCACCGTACAAACACACACACACACACATGTTTACCCAGGATCCAAGCTCTTCTCCCCGCTTTTGAATAGCTGTTTTGCGCGCTCTCATTCCCACACCCTGTACACACACATGTTTACCCAGGATCCAAGCTCTTTCCCGCTTTTGAATAGCTGTTTTGCGCGCTCTCATTCCACACCCTGTACACACACATGTTTACCCAGGATCCAAGCTATTTCCGTGGCTTGTATAGGGCAGTGATGCACCCTGGATGTGGCAGAATATTTACCACACTGCACATCCATCCAGGGGTGTATTTCAAACAAACTTTACCCCGCCTTTAGAACACTTATTCCCGGGTTGAAAATGCAGCTGCGCCCGCCTGCTCTCTGGGTGCACTCTGCCTCAATTGTACCCAGGATCCAAGCTCTTCTTCCCGCTTTTGAATAGCTGTTTTGCGCCCCTCTCATTCCCAACACCCTGTACACACACACACACACACATGTTTACCCAGGATCCAAGCTCTTCCCCGCTTTTGAATAGCTGTTTTGCGCGCTCTCATTCCCACACCCTGTACACACACATGTTTACCCAGGATCCAAGCTATTTCGTGGCTTGTATAGGGCAGTGATGCACCTGGATGTGGCAGAATATTTACCACACTGCACATCCATCCAGGGGTGTATTTCAAACAACTTTACCCCGCCTTTAGAACACTTATTCCGGGTTGAAAATGCAGCTGCGCCCGCCTGCTCTCTGGGTGCACTCTGCTCAATTGTACCCAGGATCCAAGCTCTTCTTCCCGCTTTTGAATAGCTGTTTTGCGCCCTCTCATTCCCACACCCTGTACACACACCACACACACACATGTTTACCCAGGATCCAGCTCTCCCCGCTTTGAATAGCTGTTTTGCGCGCTTCATTCCCACACCCTGTACACACACATGTTTACCCAGGATCCAAGCTATTTCCGTGGCTTGTATAGGGCAGTGATGCACCCTGGATGTGGCAGAATATTACCACATGCACATCCATCCAGGGGTGTATTTCAAACAACTTTACCCCGCCTTTAGAACACTTATTCCCGGGTTGAAAATGCAGCTGCGCCCTCCTGCTCTCTGGGTGCACTCTGCCTCAATTGTACCAGGATCCAAGCTTCTCTTACCGCTTTTGAATAGCTGTTTTGCGCCCTCTCATTCCCACACCCTGTACACACACACACACACACATGTTTACCCAGGATCCAAGCTCTTCTCCCCGCTTTTGAATAGCTGTTTTGCGCGCTCTCATTCCCACACCCTGTACACACACATGTTTACCCAGGATCCAAGCTATTTTCCGTGGCTTGTATAGGGCAGTGATGCACCCTGGATGTGGCAGAATATTTACCACACTGCACATCCATCCAGGGTGTATTTCAAACAACTTTACCCCGCCTTAGAACACTTATTCCCGGGTTGAAAATGCAGCTGCGCCCGCCTGCTCTCTGGGTGCACTCTGCCTCAATTGTACCCAGGATCCAAGCTCGTCTCCCCGCTTTTGAATAGCTGTTTTGCGCTCTCATTCCCACACCCTGTACACACACACACACACACACACATGTTTACCCAGGATCAAGCTCTTCTCCCCGCTTTTGAATAGCTGTTTTGCGCGCTCTCATTCCCACACCCTGTACACACACATGTTTACCCAGGATCCAAGCTATTTCCGTGGCTTGTATAGGGCCAGTGATGCACCCTGGATGTGGCAGAATATTTACCCCCACTGCACATCCATCCAGGGGTGTATTTCAAACAACTTTACCCCGCCTTTAGAACACTTATTCCGGGTTGAAAATGCACAGCTGCGCCCCCTGCTCTCTGGGTGCACTCTGCCTCAATTGTACCCAGGATCCAAGCTCTTCTCCCCACTTTTGAATAGCTGTTTTGCGCCCTCTCATTCCACACCGTACACACACACACACACACACACACACACACACACAGTTTACCCAGGATCCAAGCTCTTCTCCCCGCTTTTGAATAGCTGTTTTGCGCGCTCTCATTCCCACACCCTGTACACACACATGTTACCCAGGATCCAAGCTATTTCCGTGGCTTGTATAGGGCAGTGATGCACCCTGGATGTGGCAGAATATTACCACACTGCACATCCATCCAGGGTGTATTTCAAACAACTTTACCCCACCTTTAGAACACTTATTCCCGGGTTAAAAATGCAGCTGCGCCCGCCTGCTCTCTGGGTGCACTCTGCTCAAATTGTACCCAGGATCCAAGCTCTTCTCCCCGCTTTTGAATAGCTGTTTTGCACCCTCTCATTCCCACACCCTGTACACACACACACACACACACATGTTTACCAGGATCCAAGCTCTTCTCCCCGCTTTTGAATAGCTATTTTGCGCGCTCTCATTCCCCACCCTGTACACACACTGTTTTACCCAGGATCCAAGCTATTTCCGTGGCTTGCATAGGGCAGTGATGCACCCTGGATGTGGCAGAATATTTACCACACTGCACATCCATCCGGGGTGTATTTCAAACAACTTTACCCCGCCTTTAGAACACTTATTCCCGGGTTGAAAATGCAGCTGCGCCCTCCTGCTCTCTGGGTGCACTCTGCCTCAATTGTACCCAGGATCCTAGCTCTTCTTCCCGCTTTTGAATAGCTGTTTTTGCGCCCTCTCATTCCCACACCCTGTACAACACACCACACACACTGTTTACCCAGGATCCAAGCTCTTTCTCCCCGCTTTTGAATAGCTGTTTTGCGCGCTCTCATTCCCACACCCGTTTACCCAGGATCCAAGCTATTTCCGTGGCTTGTATGGCAGTGAGTGATGCACCCTGGATGTGGCAGAATATTTACCACACTGCACATCCATCCAGGGGTGTATTTCAAACAACTTTACCCCGCCTTAGAACACTTATTCCCGGGTTGAAAAATGCAGCTGCGCCCGCCTGCTCTCTGGGTGCACTCTGCCTCAATTGTACCCAGGATCCAAGCTCTTCTCCCGCTTTTGAATAGTTGTTTTGCGCGATCTCATTCCCACACCCTGTACACACACATGTTTTACCCAGGATCCAAGCTATTTCCGTGGCTTGTTTAGGGCAGTGATGCACCCTGGATGTGGCAGAATATTTACCACACTGCACATCCATCCAGGGGTGTATTTCAAACAACTTTACCCCGCCTTTAGAACACTTATTCCCGGGTTGAAAATGCAGCTGCGCCCGCCCTCTCTCTGGTGCACTCTGCCTCAATTGTACCCAGGATCCAAGCTCTTCTCCCCGCTTTTGAATAGCTGTTTTGCGCCCTCTCATTCCCACACCCTGTACAAACACACACACACACACATGTTTACCCAGGATCCAAGCTCTTCTCCCCGCTTTTGAATAGCTGTTTGCGCGCTCTCATTCCCACACCCTGTAACACACATGTCTACCCGGATCCAAGCTATTCCGTGGCTTGTATAGGGCAGTGATGCACCCTGGATGTGGCAGAATATTTACCACACTGCACATCCATCCAGGGGTGTATTTCAAACAACTTTACCCCGCCTTTAGAACACTTATTCCCGGTTGAAAATGCAGCTGCGCCCTGCTGCTCTCTGGGTGCACTCTGCCTCAATTGTACCCAGGATTCCAAGCTCTTCTTCCCGCTTTTGAATAGCTGTTTTGCGCCCTCTCATTCCCCACACCCTGTACACACACATGTTTACCCAGGATCCAAGCTATTTCCGTGGCTTGTATAGGGCAGTGATGCACCTGGATGTGGCAGAATATTTACCACACTGCACATCCATCCAGGGGTGTATTTCAAACAACTTTACCCCGCCTTTAGAACACTTATTCCCGGGTTGAAAATGCAGCTGCGCCCGCTGCTCTCTGGGTGCACTCTGCCTCAATTGTACCAGGATCCAAGCTCTTCTCCCCGCTTTGAATAGCTGTTTTGCGCCCTCTCATTCCCCACCCTGTACAAACACCACACACACACATGTTTACCCAGGATCAAGCTATTCTCCCCGCTTTTGAATAGCTGTTTTGCGCGCTCTCATTCCCCACACCCTGTACACACACATGTCTTACCCAGATCCAAGCTATTTCCGTGGCTTGTATAGGGCAGTGATGCACCCTGGATGTGGCAGAATATTTACCACACTGCACATCCATCCAGGGGTGTATTTCAAACAACTTTACCCCGCCTTTAGAACACTTATTCCCGGGTTGAAAATGCTCAGCTGCGCCCTGCTGCTCTCTGGGTGCACTCTGCCTCAATTGTACCCAGGATCCAAGCTCTTCTTCCCGCTTTTGAATAGCTGTTTTGCGCCCTCTCATTCCCACACCCTGTACACACACATGTTTACCAGGATCCAAGCTATTTCCGTGGCTTGTATAGGGCAGTGATGCACCCTGGATGTGGCAGAATATTTACCACACTGCACATCCATCCAGGGGTGTATTTCAAACAACTTTACCCCGCCTTTAGAACACTTATTCCCGGGTTGAAAATGCAGCTGCGCCGCCTGCTCTCTGGGTGCACTCTGCCTCAATTGTACCCAGGATCCAAGCTCTTCTCCCCGCTTTTGAATAGCTGTTTGCGCACTCTCATTCCCACACCCTGTACACACACACACACACCACACATGTTTACCCAGGATCCAAGCTCTTCTCCCCGCTTTTGAATAGCTGTTTTGCGCGCTCTCATTCCCACACCCTGTACACACACATGTTTACCCAGGATCCAAGCTATTTCCGTGGCTTGTATAGGGCAGTGATGCACCCTGGATGTGGCAGAATATTTACCACACTGCACATCCATCCAGGGGTGTATTTCAAACAACTTTACCCCGCCTTTAGAACACTTATTCCCGGGTTGAAAATGCAGCTGCGCCCTCCTGCTCTCTGGGTGCACTCTGCCTCAATTGTACCCAGGATCCAAGCTCTTCTTCCCGCTTTTGAATAGCTGTTTTGCGCCCTCTCATTCCCACACCCTGTACACACACACACACATGTTTACCCAGGATCCAAGCTCTTCTCCGCTTTTGAATAGCTGTTTTGCGCGCTCTCATTCCACACCCTGTACACACACATGTTTACCCAGGATCCAAGCTATTTCCGTGCTTGTATAGGGCAGTGATGCACCCTGGATGTGGCAGAATATTTACCCACTGCACATCCATCCAGGGGTGTATTTCAAACATCTTTACCCCGCCTTTAGAACACTTATTCCCGGGTTGAAAATGCAGCTGCGCCCGCCTGCTCTCTGGGTGCACTCTGCCTCAATTGTACCCAGGATCCAAGCTCTTCTCCTCGCTTTTGAATAGCTGTTTTGCGCCCTCTCATTCCCACACCCTGTACACACACATGTTTACCCAGGATCCAAGCTATTTCCGTGGCTTGTATAGGGCAGTGATGCACCCTGGATGTGGCAGAATATTTACCACACTGCACATCCATCCAGGGGTGTATTTCAAACAACTTTACCCCGCCTTTAGAACACTTATTCCCGGGTTGAAAATGCAGCTGCGCCCGCCTGCTCTCTGGGTGCACTCTGCTCAATTGTACCCAGGATCCAAGCTCTTCCCCGCTTTGAATAGCTGTTTTGCGCACTCTCATTCCCACACCCTGTACACACACACACACACACACATGTTTACCAGGATCCAAGCTCTTCTCCCCGCTTTTGAATAGCTGTTTTGCGCGCTCTCATTCCCACACCCTGTACACACACATGTTTACCCAGGATCCAAGCTATTTCCGTGGCTTGTATAGGGCAGTGATGCACCCTGGATGTGGCAGAATATTTACCACACTGCACATCCATCCAGGGGTGTATTTCAAACAACTTTACCCCGCCTTTAGAACACTTATCCCGGTTGAAAATGCAGCTGCGCCCGCCTGCTCTCTGGGTGCACTCTGCCTCAATTGTACCCAGGATCCAAGCTCTTCTCCCCGCTTTTGAATAGCTGTTTTGCGCACTCTCATTCCCACACCCTGTACACACACACACACACACATGTTTACCCAGGATCCAAGCTCTTCTCCCGCTTTTGAATAGCTGTTTTGCGCGCTCTCATTCCCACACCCTGTACACACACATGTTTACCCAGGATCCAAGCTATTTCCGTGGCTTGTATAGGGCAGTGATGCACCCTGGATGTGGCAGAATATTTACCACACTGCACATCCATCCAGGGGTGTATTTCAAACAACTTTACCCCGCCTTTAGAACACACTTATTCCCGGGTTGAAAATGCAGCTGCGCCCTCCTGCTCTCTGGGTGCACTCTGCCTCAATTGTACCCAGGATCCAAGCTTCTTCCCGCTTTTGAATAGCTGTTTTGCGCCCTCTCATTCCCACACCCTGTACACACACACACACACATGTTTACCCAGGATCCAAGCTCTTCTCCCCGCTTTTGAATAGCTGTTTTGCGCGCTCTCATTCCCACACCCTGTACACACACATGTTTACCCAGGATCCAAGCTATTTCCGTGGCTTGTATAGGGCAGTGATGCACCCTGGATGTGGCAGAATATTTACCACACTGCACATCCATCCAGGGGTGTATTTCAAACAACTTTACCCCGCCTTTAGAACACTTATTCCCGGGTTGAAAATGCAGCTGCGCCCGCCTGCTCTCTGGGTGCACTCTGCCTCAATTGTACCAGGATCCAAGCTCTTCTCCTCGCTTTTGAATAGCTGTTTTGCGCGCTCTCATTCCCACACCCTGTACACACACATGTTTACCCAGGATCCAAGCTATTTCCGTGGCTTGTATAGGGCAGTGATGCACCCTGGATGTGGCAGAATATTTACCACACTGCACATCCATCCAGGGTGTATTTCAAACAACTTTACCCCGCCTTAGAACACTTATTCCCAGGTTGAAATGCAGCTGCGCCCGCCTGCTCTCTGGGTGCACTCTGCCTCAATTGTAATCAGGATCCAAGCTCTTCTCCCCGCTTTTGAATAGCTGTTTTGCGCGCTCTCATTCCCACACCCTGTACACACACATGTTTACCCAGGATCCAAGCTATTTCCGTGGCTTGTATAGGGCAGTGATGCACCCTGGATGTGGCAGAATATTTACCACACTGCACATCCATCCAGGGGTGTATTTCAAACAACTTTACCCCGCCTTTAGAACACTTATTCCCGGGTTGAAAATGCAGCTGCGCCCGCCTGCTCTCTGGGTGCACTCTGCCTCAATTGTACCCAGGATCCAAGCTCTTCTCCCACTTTTGAATAGCTGTTTTGCGCCCTCTCTTCCCACACCCTGTACACACACACACACACACACACATGTTTACCCAGGATCCAAGCTATTTCCGTGGCTTGTATAGGGCAGTGATGCACCCTGGATGTGGCAGAATATTTACCACACTGCACATCCATCCAGGGGTGTATTTCAAACAACTTTACCCCGCCTTTAGAACACTTATTCCCGGGTTCAAAATGCAGCTGCGCCCGCCTGCTCTCTGGGTGCACTCTGCCTCAATTGTAATCAGGATCCAAGCTCTTCTCCCCGCTTTTGAATAGCTGTTTTGCGCGCTCTCATTCCCACACCCTGTACACACACATGTTTACCCAGGATCCAAGCTATTTCCGTGCTTGTATAGGGCAGTGATGCACCCTGGATGTGGCAGAATATTTACCACACTGCACATCCATCCAGGGGTGTATTTCAAACAACTTTACCCCGCCTTTAGAACACTTATTCCCGGGTTGAAAATGCAGCTGCGCCCGCCTGCTCTCTGGGTGCACTCTGCCTCAATTGTACCCAGGATCCAAGCTTTCTCCCCACTTTTGAATAGCTGTTTTGCGCCCTCTCATTCCCACACCTGTACACACACACACACACATGTTTACCCAGGATCCAAGCTCTTCTCCCGCTTTTGAATAGCTGTTTTGCGCGCTCTCATTCCCACACCCTGTACACACACATGTTTACCCAGGATCCAAGCTATTTCCGTGGCTTGTATAGGGCAGTGATGCACCCTGGATGTGGCAGAATATTTACCACACTGCACATCCATCCAGGGGTGTATTTCAAACAACTTTACCCCGCCTTTAGAACACTTATTCCTGGGTTGAAAATGCAGCTGCGCCCGCCTGCTCTCTGGATGCACTCTGCCTCAATTGTACCCAGGATCCAAGCTCTTCTCCCCGCTTTTGAATAGCTGTTTTGCGCGCTCTCATTCCCACACCCTGTACACACACATGTTTACCCAGGATCCAAGCTATTTCCGTGGCTTGTATAGGGCAGTGATGCACCCTGGATGTGGCAGAATATTTACCAAACTGCACATCCATCCAGGGGTGTATTTCAAACAACTTTACCCCGCCTTTAGAATACTTATTCCCGGGTTCAAAATGCAGCTGCGCCCGCCTGCTCTCTGGGTGCACTCTGCCTCAATTGTACCCAGGATCCAAGCTCTTCTCCCCGCTTTTGAATAGCTGTTTTGCGCCCTCTCATTCCCACACCCTGTACACACACATGTTTACCCAGGATCCAAGCTATTTCCGTGGCTTGTATAGGGCAGTGATGCACCCTGGATGTGGCAGAATATTTACCACACTGCACATCCATCCAGGGTGTATTTCAAACAACTTTACCCCGCCTTTAGAAGACTTATTCCCGGGTTGAAAATGCAGCTGCGCGCGCCTCCTCTCTGGGTGCACTCTGCCTCTATTTTACCCAGGATCCAAGCTCTTTTCCCCGCTTTTGAATAGCTGTTTTGCCCTCTCATTCCCACACCCTGTACACACATGTTTACCCAGGATCCAAGCTCTTCTCCCCGCTTTTTAATAGCTGTTTTGCGCCCTGGCAGTCCCACACACTGTACACACAGTTTAACCAGGATACAAGCTATTTCCCTGGCTTTTTAATAGCTGTTTTGCGCCTGGGAGTCCCACGCACACTGTACACACAGTTTAACCAGGATACAAGCTATTTCCCTGGCTTGTACAGGGCAGTGATGCACCCTGGAGTTGTCAGAATATTTACCACACTGCATATCCATCCAGGGGTATATTTCAAACAACTTTACCCGCCTTTAGAACACTTATTCCTGGGTTGAAAAGGCTGCTGCGTGGTCCTGCTCTCAGGCTGCTGACCCCAGCATGTCTCCCTAACATGTGCACTTAGTTTATTTCACACCTCCAGGAGAGAGACCGGAAAATCACCTCTATTTGGCGGCTCACAGACCACCAAAGGACGGGCCAATGACCCCCAGCATGTCTCCCTAATATGTTCACTTAGTTTATTTCACACCTCCAGGAGAGAGACCGGGAACATCTCCTCTCTTTGGCCGCTCAGAGACCACCAAAGGACGGACTAATGACCTCCAGCATGTGTCCCTAATATGTTCACTTTGATTATTTCAGACATCCAGGAGAGAGACCGGGAAAATCTCCTCTCTTTGGCCGCTCACAGACCACCAAAGGACGGACTAATGACCTCCAGCATGTGTCCCTATCATGTGTACTTCCATAACCTTGCCCACCGTGAGTGCCCGGGACCCGCACTTAAGCACTCCCCCTCGGACTAAACCAAGACATTCACACCCTCCAGAACTTCGTGCCCCTGGTGACCCTAAAAGGGGGTGGATTTTGTGGTGCTTTAATGTCCGCCCATCAGCATCCATATTCGACCTTCTTCACAGCAACACCACCCCCTCTGTGGAGGATTTTCACATGCCCCTGGTAACACTTAAAGGGGTGGATTTTGTGGTGCTTTACTGTCCGCCCATCAGCATCCATATTCGACCTTCTTCACAGCAACACCACCCCCTCTGTGGAGGATTTTCACATGCCCCTGGTAACACTTAAAGGGGTGGATTTTGTGGTGCTTTACTGTCCGCCCATCAGCATCCATATTCGACCTTCTTCACAGCAACACCACCCCCTCTGTGGAGGATTTTCACATGCCCTGGTAAACTTAAAGGGGTGGATTTTGTGGTGCTTTACTGTCCGCCCATCAGCATCCATATTCGACCTTCTTCACAGCAACACCACCCCCTCTGTGGAGGATTTTCACATGGCCCTGGTAAAACTTAAAGGGGTGGATTTTGTGGTGATTTACCGTCCGCCCATCAGCATCCATATTCGACCTTCTTCACAGCAACACCACCCCCTCTGTGGAGGATTTTCACATGGCCCTGGTAAACTTAAAGGGGTGGATTTGTGGTGATTTACCGTCCGCCCATCAGCATCCATATCGACCTTCTTCACAGCAACACCACCCCCTGTGGAGTTTTCACATGGCCCTGGTAACCCTAATGCAGCAGGCGCCTTTTTTTTTATTTTTAACAAAAACAGCTTACACAGTATGCATGACAAAAACAGTATACACGGTACAAATACTCCCAATGTTTAGCGGGGGTCCGGGGACCAATTCAGGGGTCTAATTCGTACGGTGCACAAGGGCAAACAGGTTGAGTCAACCGGTCCAATTCCAGACTTCATTGGCCTCTTTCCCTCCCGCTTCCGCATCCGCTGCTGCTCCCGCTCCAATGACCCTTCAGGTTGCTCATGCTCTGAAGAAGAGGTATGGTTGGGGTCTTGTATGCTGCTCTCAGCCCCGGAGCCCTCTCGGAGGTATCCTCATCTGATGGCTGTAGACATCCTTCTGATTCTGCTGCAGCTGCTGCAGCAACCGATGACGCCCTGAACATTGAGCGGATTTTCAATGCCTCCTTTATTCCAGGTGCATTCGCGTAGAACCGGTCAGCCGTGGTTATGTCGTGACACATAAACCTGGCGAGAATCGACCGGCTTGCTGGATCTTGGTGATGCTTGATATTGTCAGCCAGGGCAGTGCGCAGGATTGTGAAGGTGACGGCTGTTTCTAGCCCAGCATCAGCCCATGCACTCTTCAAGTGAGCATTCAGGTTCCTGGAGGCACACTTCCCTGTTGTGGAAAGGAAGAATTCATTCTGAGGACCCAGCAATGCCTCTTTTATCCCCATCCACCGCATGACCCAGCTAAACTCATTTACTGTAAGCGCCAGCTGTGCTTCGCCAAATGTCTTGGCTGTCTTGTGGTCCTGCACATGGATGATGTAGCCATCAGCAGTTCCCCTTTTGTCCGCCTCTAATACCTCGATGTTGGTCATGTTTGCGTACACGCCCGGACGGTGGCCATAGAGGAGGCTCCAATGGAGGGTTAGATAGCCATATAGCAGGTTTTGGGTGCTTGAGGTCGGCGTGCTGGTCATCAGGTCGAGGAGCTGGGGGATGCGCTTCTCTGCGGCCGCCATGGCGGCGAAAAGTTCAGCCTGGCTCGGCAGATGATCCAGTTTATTCCTTTTCACCTTAAACTGGTGCACAGTGACTGCCTTCTTCATGTTTTTCATGTTGGCTCTCAACTCTCTGATTATGTGGGAAATATCAGACATGGTGAGCCTGCACCCCCGGGGCTTTGAATCAGACATGTACCTCATGAAATGATTCACATTCTTCAGGAAGAACTCCGATGTGGTGACTGCCTGGCACCACTTCGAAATATACTTGATCCAGCCACGGATCTTATTTAAGTCTTTCAGGAACAGCCAGTCTGACAGCCGCTTCACACCATGGGACGAGAATGTGAGGAAGTGTTTTATCCTGCTGACCTTCGACAGAGCATTTTCTTTATGTTTTACTGTCGGAGCTACACCCTCACAATGCTCCCTGTATGTCTGAAGGTACGCCTCCATGCTTTTAGGCAACTTGATTTCACGCATGGTATTCCCCCGTCCCTTCCCAGTGGACCAGAGATTTGGGGGGGAGGGCGAGTTCTTAGACAGCTTAGCTTTCAGCTTATTGTAGACAGACGCACGGGTCTTCTGACATACAGGGGTCCTACTACCGGAGGCTGCTGGGGACTGCATCACAGGGTGGTCAGGGGTCTTCACACGGGTCTGCACCGGAGGCTGCTGGGGACTCCATCACAGGGTGGTCAGGGGTCTTCACACCCGGGTCTCCACCGGAGGCTGCTGTGTTCGTGCCGGAGGTACTTGTGATTGGAAGGCCCTTAAATCGTATACATTCTTCATCTTCCTCAGGCACAGCAGCAGTGGCCCTCTGCTTCCTGGGTTTTAGCTCCTTTTTCAGCCTGGAGCGCAGGGTCTTCACCTCATCATTGAGGGCATCCTTCTGAGCCCGCAATGCCACATTTTCCAGCACCACCTGCCTGCAGTCATCATTGTCACACTCAATATGTGGGGACAAGGGTGGAGGGTGCCCGGGGTATTCCTCCTCATTGTCTATATCCAATGATGTAGCCATTCCAATGATGGGGTTAGTCTCACGGAGGTCATGGAGCAACTGCAGGGCCACACTATGCTTCAGCCTTGCCATGACCTGATGTGCCTCACATCGGGATAACTCAGGGTGGTCATGAGTTACATGACGGTCCAGTCTCTTCCCAGCATACGAACACCCTGTGATGGGACAGGGTTTGGTGCGAACATTTATCCTGCCACTCGCCATTTTCAGAATGATGCCTCTCTCTTCCAAGTTACGCACTGCATGTTTGTGCTTAAGGTGCTTGTTCAACGCCAGATAGAGGAGTCTGCACACCGGGCATTCGGACGACATCCTCACTAGAACAGACACAATGAATTTGATCAAAATGATGTTCTATTTATCTGTTTATATGCGTTAGTGTGACCGGTGATTGCGACACTGGGTCCGATGCTTCAATCCATGGTGCACGGACCAAGGGAGGTATTGGGTTACCACCGGGTTGGATGGTCCCACCTCCGCAGGGCTGGTGATGGCAACATGTGGTCTGATGCATCAATTCATGGTGCCCCAACCGTGGGAGGGTTTGGGGTGCCCCGGAAAAGCAAAGAAAGGGTCCGACAATAGACTCTTGTGAGGCGGCCAGAGAGTCTGTCATCTCTCGGTCCTATCCTCCAGGCAACATAAGTTCAAGACCGCCAGAGCACCGGCACGAGGCCGGGCCGGCGGAGGCCCTCCGATGGCGGGTCACGTTTGCCATTCGATCAGTGAGGTGAGAGGAGAAGAACGCAGCAAAAATGGTCAAGATCCGTTCATGTACGGAGGGGGGGGGGCACCCGGGACCGGGCAGTGCCCCCGGTAAGTGGAACCGGGTGAAACGGGCCAAAACTGAAAAAATATAAAAAATATAAAATATAAAAATATAAAAATTATAAAAATTTATGAAAAAAAAATTAATTAAAAAAAAAAAAAAAATTAAAAATTATAAAAACCAGGCAAAACGGGGGAAAATGTAAAAAAAGTGTCCGAAAAAAGTGCCTCATGAGCCCGCCAGAGTCCCCTGTCGACTCCCCTATCATTCCTCCAGAGGCACATTTGTCAGAGTCAACTTTTGTGAGAACCAGGTAAAAGGGGTGAAAATGTAAAAAAGTATCCGAAAATAGTGTCTCATAACGCGGGTAGAGTCCCCTGTCAACTCCCCTGTCATTCCTCCAGAGTCACATTTGTCAGAAAAACTTTTTTGAGAACCAGGCAAGAGTGGTGAAAATGTAAAAAAGTATCCGAAAATAGTGTCTCATAACGCGGGTAGAGTCCCCTGTCAACTCCCCTGACATTCATCCAGAGGCACATTTGTCAGACAAAAGTTTTTTGAGAACCAGGCAAAAGGGTTGAAAATGTAAAAAATGTATCCGAAAATAGTGTCTCATGAGGCGGATAGAGTCCCCTGTCAACTCCCGTTACATTCCTCCAGAGGCACATTTGTCAGTCAACTTTTGTGAGAACCAGGCTGGGGGGTCTTGAGGCACAAAATATGGCTGACCCATAGTGCTTGGTGAGCGGACACTTCACCTCCGCGTTTGCAGACAGCCGTTTATTTTCAGAGTATGGCCAAAAACCGGGTTTCCGATTTCGTGCAGACGCAGACTAGTCTGATATGTATGAATGAATTTTTTGACAGAGTAGGGGAAATGAAGCCCCGGACCCTTTTCCACTTCTCCGTTGCAACGTGCAACGGAGAAGGGGAAAAAGCGCCGAAGGGTTGAGCTTTTCATTTCCCCTTCTCCGTGGCACTTAGTCATTTTTCAGACTTTTTTCAAAACTTCATTTTTGATTATTTTAAGATATAATTAACCATTTTCTTCACTTTTTTCTTCTTTCCACGGGTGGGGGACCATGGCAGGCAGCCTATGAACACCGAAATTCGGCCTGGAACCTCCAGGATATTTGGGCTAAGCTCCATAAACTGACAGAATCACCCAGAAATGTCACTTTCCTACCCCAGAAATATATCATACAAATACATTTAATTAGTATGGGACTTCCAGGGAACATAACAGCTATTAAAAAGCCAGGAAAATAGCTTGGATCCTGGGTAAACAGTGTGTACAGGGTGTGGGAATTACAGGTCACATAAAAGCTATTAAAAAGGGGAAAGAGCTTGGATCCTGGGTAAACAGTGTGTACAGGGTGTGGGACTGCCAGGGCACATAAAAGCTATTAAAAAGCCAGGGAAATAGCTTGGATCCTGGTAAACAGTGTGTACAGGGTGTGGGATGAGCACAAAAAAGCTATTCAAAGCAGGGAAAGCTTGGATCCTGGGTAAACATGTGTGTACAGTGTGTGGGACTGCCAGGGCGCAAAACAGCTATTAAAAGCCAGGGAAATAGCTTGGATCCTGGTAAACTGTGTGTACAGGTGTGGGACTGCCAGGCGCAAAACAGCTATTCAAAAGCGGGGAATAGCTTGGATCCTGGTAAACATGTGTGTACAGTGTGGGACTGCCAGGGCGCAAAACAGCTATTAAAAGCCAGGGAAATAGCTTGGATCCTGGTAAACTGTGTGTACAGTGTGGGATGACAGGGCGCAAAACAGCTATTCAAAGCGGGAGAATAGCTTGGATCCTGGTAAACTGTGTGTACAGTGTGTGGATGACAGGGCGACAAAACAGCTATTAAAAGCAGGGAAATAGCTTGGATCCTGGGTAAAATGTGTGTACAGTGTGCGTGGGACTGCCAGGGCGCAAAACAGCTATTAAAAGCCAGGGAAATAGCTTGGATCCTGGTTAAACTGTGTGTACAGTGTGCGTGGGACTGCCAGGGTGCAAAACAGCTATTCAAAAAGAGGGAAATAGCTTGGATCCTGGGTAAACTGTGTGTACAGTTGTGGGAATGACAGGGCAAAAAAGCATAAAAAGCGGGAGAAGAGCTTGGATCCTGGGTAAACATGTGTGTACAGTGTGCGTGGGACTCCCAGGGCGCAAAACAGCTATTAAAAAGCCAGGGAAATAGCTTGGATCCTGGGTAAACTGTGTGTACAGTGTGTGGGACTCCCAGGGCGCAAAACAGCTATTAAAAGCCAGGGAAATAGCTTGGATCCTGGTAAATGTGTGTACAGGTGTGGGAATGACAGGACGCAAAACAGCTATTAAAAGCGGGGAGAAGAGCTTGGATCCTGGGTAAACATGTGTGTACAGGTGTGGGAATGACAGGGCACATAAAAGCTATTCAAAAGCGGGGAAAAGAGCTTGGATCCTGGGTAAAATAGAGGCAGAGTGCACCCAGAGAGCAGGCGGGCGCAGCTGCATTTTCAACCCGGGAATAAGTGTTCTAAAGGCGCGTAAAGTTGTTTGAAATATACCCCTGGATGGATGTGCAGTGTGGTAAAATATTCTGCCACATCCAGGGTGCATCACTGCCCTATACAAGCCACGGAAATAGCTTGGATCCTGGGTAAACATGTGTGTGTACAGGGTGTGGGAATGAGAGGGCGCAAAACAGCTATTCAAAAGCGGGGGAGAAGAGCTTGGATCCTGGGTAAACATGTGTGTG
Source organism: Dissostichus mawsoni (assembly GCA_011823955.1). NCBI lineage: Eukaryota > Metazoa > Chordata > Actinopteri > Perciformes > Nototheniidae > Dissostichus > Dissostichus mawsoni. The sequence continues at coordinate 259,592 of JAAKFY010000177.1, read as the reverse complement.
TGTGTGTGTACAGGGTGTGGGAATGACAGGGCACATAAAAGCTATTCAAAAGCGGGGAAAAGAGCTTGGATCCTGGGTAAAATAGAGGCAGAGTGCACCCAGAGAGCAGGCGGGCGCAGCTGCATTTTCAACCCGGGAATAAGTGTTCTAAAGGCGGGGTAAAGTTGTTTGAAATATACCCCTGGATGGATGTGCAGTGTGGTAAATATTCTGCCACATCCAGGGTGCATCACTGCCCTATACAAGCCACGGAAATAGCTTGGATCCTGGGTAAACATGTGTGTGTACAGGGTGTGGGAATGAGAGGGCGCAAAACAGCTATTCAAAAGCGGGGAGAAGAGCTTGGATCCTGGGTAAAATAGAGGCAGAGTGCACCCAGAGAGCAGGCCGGCGCAGCTGCATTTTCAACCCGGGAAAATGGTTTGAAAGGTGGGGATAAAGTGTTTTAAAGGTGGGGAAAGTGTTCACGCAGCCCCCTGACAACGGTAAGAATGATTAAAAACCATTTCTAGGGCAGGGTGTATTTTAAAAGTGAAAGAAAAACCATTTTAAACCGGTTAAAAGGCACACAAAGTGATTTAAGTGCAGTTCCCATGTGTCCCCACAGGAGGGCGCTTCAGTCTGCTTGAGGACAGTGCATTAACCGTAAAACATGCAATAAATAAAGGCAAATGGATGGATTTAAGGTGCAGGGAGGCTCCGCACGAGACACAGGTACATTCCCAATCCCCCACAGTAGTGACAACGGTGATTTAAACTAGTTTCTGCGGGGAAAAAAGTGCTCAAAGTCTGCTAAAACTCTGCTAAGCCTGAAAATGCCTCCGCAGCACCACAGCGAGCTCCCAGGTGCTGCGGAGGGTGGGAGACAGGCTCACAGCTACATTCCCAAGTCCCCACAGTAGTGACAACGGTGATTTAAACTATTCTGCGGGGAAAAGAGTGCTAAAAGTCTGCTAAAACTCTGCTAAGCCTGAAAATGCCTCCGCAGCACCACAGCGAGCTCCCGGTGCTGCGGAGGGTGGGAGACAGGCTCACAGCTACATTCCCAAGTCCCCACAGTAGTGACAATGGTGATTTAAACTAGTTTCTGCGGGGAAAAGAGTGCTCAAAGTCCGCTAAAACTCTGCTAAGCCTGCACATGCCTCCTCCGCAGCAGCACCACAGCGATCATCTCCCAGGTGCTGCGGAGGGTGGGAGACAGGCTCACAGCTACATTCCCAATCCCCCACAGTAGTGACAACGGTGATTTAAACTAGTTTCTGCGGGGAAAAGAGTCCTCAAAGTCCGCTAAAACTCTGCCAAGCCTGAAAATGCCTCTCCAGCACCACAGCGAGCTCCCAGGTGCTGCGGAGGGTGGGAGACAGGCGCCGCTGGCTTTCTCAACCCAGGGAAAGTGTTTGAAAGGTGGGGGGAACGTGTTTTAAAGGTGGGCCATCTAGTGTTGTGAATAGAGGCATAGTGCACCCAGAGAGCAGGCCGGCGCAGCGGCCTTTTCAACACGGGAATAAGTGTTCTAAAGGCGGGGTAAAGTTGTTTGAAATATACCCCTGGATGGATGTGCAGTGTGGTAATATGCTGACACACACCTCCAGGGTGCATCACTGCCCTATACAAGCCAGGGAAATAGCTTGGATCCTGGGTAAACATGTGTGTGTGTACAGGTGTGGGAATGAGAGGGCGCAAAACAGCTATTCAAAAGCGGGGAGAAGAGCTTGGATCCTGGGTAAATATTTTTGAATTGTTTAAGTGTTTTTAAAATCTGGAAGAGAGTTTTAGCCTGTCATCTTGCAGTATATGATTTAACATGGAAGCACTCCTGAACATGTACATAATATGTTCATTTTGAGGAGTGCTTCCATGTTAAATCATATACTGCAAAATGACAGGCTAAAACTCCCTTCCAGACCCATGAATAAGTGTTCTAAAGGGGGGTAAAGTTGTTTGAACTAGACCCTGGATATACAGTGTGATACATAGTCTGACACCTCCATGATGTCTCACTGCCCTATACAAGCCATGGAAGGTGCTTGGATCCTGGGTAAATATTTTTGAATTGTTTAAGTGTTTTTAAACGTCTGGAAGAGAGTTTTAGCCTGTCATCTTGCAGTATATGATTTAACATGGAAGCACTCCTGAACATGTACATAATATGTTCATTTTGAGGAGTGCTTCCATGTTAAATCATATACTGCAAAATGACAGGCTAAAACTCACTTCCAGACCCATGAAAAAGTGTTCTAAAGGCGGGGTAAAGTTGTTTGAAATAGACCCCTGGATATACAGTGTGATACATAGTCTGACACCTCCATGATGTCTCACTGCCCTATACAAGCCAGGGAAGGTGCTTGAATCCTGGGTAAATATTTTTGAATTGTTTAAGTGTTTTTAAAATGTATGGAACAGTGTTTTGTCACTTTCAAAACTCTCCCGTCACTGGCCGGATAAATGGGGTCGATTTTATATTCCATCTGACCGTTAATATTCCAGTGAGACGAAGTACGTCTGATGGCCGGAGTGATCCCATGTTAATTTCGTCCAGAAACGAGAGTATTCCCTTGCATACCATATGAAATTGCCCCTCACCCTTACCCTAACCCTTACTTTCTCCCTACCCTAAACCCAACCACTCCTTCCTTATCAGTATTTATTCTCTATTTATTAACTCTCTCATTTTTTGTATGACATTGCCCTCACCCTTACCTTAACCCTTACCTTATTTCTTTATCATAATCTATTCTCCCTACCCTAAACCCAACCATTCCCCAGCTTTCTCCTACCCCCTAGTACTATCTTAAACCCCTCCCTGTTCTTCTCCTCCTCCTTCCTAACCCTTGGATTTTATCTCTTTGTATGAGCTCTCTATATGTGTACTTTTAGAATTACAGCAACATTGGTTTCACTTTTAAAACTATTCAAATGTGAAACATGTGCCCGTGCTCTCTTTATCCTGACCTTTATTTCTTTACCTAACCTTCGCCAGAGCCTTGTTTTATTGTTTGTGAATGTGAACCATTATGCTACCCCATACACATTTCCCCCCCCTCCCTACATAATACCCACTGTCCCCCTTTTTTCTCCGCACCCCTTCCCCTCTCCTAAAAAGGCTATATGTTCCTTACTGTGTCTTATCTGTCAAAAGTATACTGTTGCTCAGGTCCCTTTTATATGACACCTTCCCCCTCCGATCTTAGAAGCAGCCATTGGCCCAACCAGAAGGCGGAGTTATTGTGCTGCCCTATCGCAGCACGACACCACTTTGTATTTCCCCTATATATAGACCTCTTATTTCCTGTTCTTTATCCCCTGATGAAGCCGACCTTGGTGAAACGTTGGGACCGCTTCCCCCTGATTTGTATTGCTACTTTGCCTCTTTTAAACCTACCTTATTGTGTTTTATGGTCGCTTTTTATCTGTTGGAAACTCAAACGTTTTTTGACACCTTGTGTTTAAAGATTCCCCGTTCATGCTGGTTCATGATCTCTTTTAAACAAACATTTCCTACCTTATTAGCCTGCATGTATAGCCTCCGGCTAGCCTGTTTAATCCTCCAGACCTGCAAAGGACGTTGCGGCCCTGCCGGGCTTCCTCCTCTTTCCAAGGGCACTGGATTACATGAACACAACCCCAACCCCCTCTTTTTTGAGAAACATCAATTCTCCTGAAGCTAACCAGCTTTAGCCTCCGGATTCCCAGCATAGCTGGATTACCTGTTCTGCCTCCTGACTCACGGAAGCTATGACTCTGCCGTCCTTCCTCCACATCCATCCGGCCTGCAGCAAAACGTAGGACCTTGGAATATTGCTACACCCCCTCTAGCCCTTCTACCAAAGGGATTTGCAGAGCCTCTTTCTGACTTCTTCCTTGTTGTGAGTACCCACCATTAAAGTGGTTGCACACAGGACTATACGGGCTCACCCTTAGGACTTGCTACTCTAACAAGGTCTCTTAAATTGTTTGTTTCCTTAATAATTTATTGTGCCTATTGTGTGTTTTATTTAACTGCTCCCTTTTAATTTAACAATAAATATATTACTGTAACCCTTACAGTTGCACATCTTTGCACCCGAAATTAATCTCTCCTGGTTGACCCTGTATATTTTACCTTTGTGTAATTTTAGCATTTTCCCCTGTTACTCTTTTTTTCCCCTCCACCCTCCCCCAACCGACCTTCCTTGTGGCTGCTTCATCCTATTACAACCGATTCAATGCTTTAGCTTCACCCCTCCCTCCCCCTCGCTCTCGCCTTTTGCCGCTTCTCCCCCTAGGGCCCCCCATGAGACACCTGTTATCCCTGATGACATGGTGTCCACCAAAACGTACTTCCAACTTCTCCAGGCCATCCACCATGTGGAAATCCTCGACGAGGCAGCTCACCGAGGCTCTCCACCCCCGGTATGGCCAGAAAAGCACAATTTTTAACTTCCTTCATTAAACCAGCCGCCCCCAACAGTCATACCCTAAACCTGGTTACAGAAAACACCAAAATGTGGATGCAACGTAACTTGAAATTCTGAAGATCCACTACACTGACCTCCTCAGGGACCTTAGTGTTGGCTTGCCCCCTTTCAGACCAGATGCGTTTGATAGGGCCATTATTGGGCCCGCAAACGCTACCATAACAAACTCACTCCCTCGTCCATTTCAGCTCTACACTCCTTCTCAGCCCCTCGGATCCCCTGCCATCTACCCCCCTCTGGACATCGCCAATCCATTTCGTTTCCACCCTTACCACGGCCCAGAGACTTCACAGATTGCCTTCTGTCCCCCCTCGCCTTCCCAACACACTTACCCTCCCTTCAGGCATCCCCTGCCTCCTATCTTTGTCATTCCTCATCGACCTCCCTATCATCGCCCCCCTCCTCGTCCTCTGGGCAAAGATGCCCCCCCACGCACCTCAGGACGGACCCGGCCCTACACCCCCCCTTTTACCTATTCCTTCGGTTCAACCCCTCCACCAACCAGGGGACCGGACCTTTTCTCTCCCAACCCACCTGCTCTCCACTTCCACGGACATAATTTGTCCCCCCATATCTACTACTTGCCTTTTGCCCCTTATTACTGCACCTACTTCCCTCATCAATCCTGCTCCTGACCTCCAACCCTTAGCCCACCCCCTGGCTTCCTCCAATTCCCCTCCCCAGCAGTGGGACCACTCACCACCAGTACCCCGCAACTAGTACACCAGCCCGGATTACTGTAGCGGACGTCCATGAACTTCCTCTTATCCCTCCCTCACCTGACCCGCTTCTGCCTCAACCTGCAACCACCCTCCGCATCTCTAATTCCCAGCCCACACCTGAATCATCGATCTCACCTGTTTCTCCCCCCTCTCCTCCCCCTCCCTCCCTTCTCCTCTTCCCCTTTGTCACCATCCCCTACCTCATCTCCCAACCTACCTGCCTCTCCACTTCCCAGGGACATAATTTGTCCCCCCATATCTACTACTTGCCTTTGCCCCTTACTACTGCACCTACTTCCCTCATCAATCCTGCTCCTGACCCTCCAACCCTTAGCCCACCCCCTGGCTTCCTCCAATTCCCCTCTCCAGCAGTGGGACCACTCACCACAGTACCCCGCAACTAGTACACCCAGCCCGATTACTGTAGCGGACGTCCATCAACTTCCTCTTATCCCTCCCTCACCTGACCCGCTCCTGCCTCAACCTGCAACCACCCTCCGCATCTCTAATTCCCAGCCCACACCTGAATCATGATCTCACCTGTTTCTCCCCCCTCCTCCCTCTCCCTTCTCCCTCTTCCCCTTTGTCACATCCCCTACCTCATCACTCCATAACAACTCAGGCTTTTTGACTGGCAAGGGAGTCATTGTCGTACACCGTACACAACCGCAAGGCCACAGTTTGGTCCCTTCCACTCAGGAATACCACTGTGATTTTGGGTGACTCTGTTAGCCAGAATCCCTCCCTTCCACCATCCATCCATCCAAGTGGATAGCTTCCCTGGGGCCACCCTTAGGCACATCACCTTAATTCTCCAAAAACACCCCTCCCCCATACCCTCAGTCACTCAAGTGATCCTCTCGATTGGCATCAACAACTGTTTACGGACCCAAACAATACTAACTATAGCAAGGACCTCCGCCCCTCCTGAGAACCACCCGGATCACTTTCCCACATGCCCAAATCTATATTCCACTGTTGAACTACTCCAACAATCTCCCAAGGGGCCCAACTCTATGCATTGAAGCCCTGAATGGCATGTTGTTAAACTCCATTGGATCTTGGGAGCCGCATTCGACCCATCTCCCAAAGTTGCCTTCCCTGTTATTTTTTACCGTCAGGGACAACGTCCATTGGACCTCTCAACAGCGCAAGCCATGATGCACCACTGGATCAACCGATTGGATTTACACTAGGGCCACCAAGCGCACAGCTGCCTTCCACTCCGTCACTATCTAACATAACCAACCTCTCATCCTTCCATCTGTATCCTCAGAACAGGCGGTCCTGGAGCGAGGCCTTACGTTTATTCCAACACCTTCACTCCCAGACCGTCGACTCCTTAGAAGAGACCTTCATGTTTACCACCGCCGTCTCAAGCTCCTCGATCACTTCCAGTTCAACACCACCTACACTCACCTTCCCTTCACCAGGCCGTCCACCTGGGAACCGACTCTCGAGTCAGCTCCCTACCCCTACAAAAATTGATCCATTCAAATACCCGGACTCTGGACCGCCTTCGTTCCCACAACCATGACAACCAATCCAACATAACACCGGAACAACAACTAGCCCTCCAGTCTTTGGCTGCTAAATATGAAGTGGTCATTAAGCCGGCAGATAAGGGAGGCCAGATTGTCATCCAGAACAGAACAGATTACATCTTCGAAGCAACCGACAACTTAGTAACACCATTTACTATCAACCCTTAACGGAACCCCTCCACCTGGAAATGCAGCAAATGGTAAAAACCCTGGTCAACCAGATGCGAATCAAGCATCTTTTAACAGCCAAGCAAACATCTACTTCCTTGGTCCCCCTATACCACGTCCCCGGTTATTTTACCTCCTCCCAAAATTCATAAACTCCCAGCTAGTTGGTCGGTTCCTTTCCTAATGTCACGATTTGGGTGTTGTGTGTTGAGTTTTGGGGTTTGTTTTGATTGTTCTGTTCTCCCCTGTCTCTTGTCTGGTCCTTCTCCCTGTGTTTTCCTCCCTGTCTCTTGTCTGGTCTTCTCCCTGTGTTTTCCTCCCTGTCTCTTGTCTGGTCCTTCTCCCTGTGTTTTCCTCCCTGTCTCTTGTCTGGTCCTTCTCCCTGTGTTTTCCTCCCTGTCGTCAGTTTCCCTGGTGTGTCTGATTGTCTGATTGTGTTCACCTGTTGCCCTTGTGTTTCTCCTCCCCTGCCCGGCTGTTTCTCGTCTCGTGATTACCCTTCCTGTATTTAGTCTTGTCTTTCCCTGTGTTCCCCTGTCGGTTCATTGTTTGTCTTCCTGTCTCCCTCCATGCTACCTTGTGTTACCTGTGAGTTTCATGCCATGTTTGGTTCTCCAGCTTTTGTAATAAAGCTCGCTTTTTGTTTATAGACCTTTCCCTTTTTGTATTCTGCATTTGGGTCCTACCTTTTCCGTAACCCTGACAGAATGAACCGACCAATTTTGGACCCAGCAGTTTTTTCCCTCAAGAGTTGGATCCGCTGATGTACACTCCTGAGTACAATTTTTACAAGTGGATGAGAGTTTCATCCAGAGTGGCCAAGGAGGCTACCCTGAAGGAGGTACGCCTGGAGGTGGCCAACAAGCCCTGGCTCTGGAGCTTGTTGCCCGAGTGGCTTAAGCTTTTTACAAGCAGCCCTGAGTACCAGCCTCAAGCCTCAAACCCCTTCTTGGGATCCCGCCTTGCCTCAGGAGGTCCACGGAGCCTCAAAAAGGTCTCTAGGAGACGTAAGGCCAGGATTCCAGCCGTGTCCCAGCAGCCATGGTTCCGGCCCCAGTTCCGGCCCCAGCCATGGTTCCGGCCCCAGTTCCGGCCCCAGCAGCCATGGTTCCGACCCCAGTTGCGGTTCCAGCAGCCATGGTTCCGTGCTCCAGTGCCGGCCCACACAGCCATGGTACCGTGCTCCAGTACCATCCCACACAGCCATGGTTCCGTGTTCCGGTTCCGTGCCAGCAGCCATGGTCCCTGCTCCAGAACCGGCCCATACGGCCATGGTTCCGGCCCCAGTTCAGTGCCCAGCAGCCATGGTTCCGACTCCAGTGCCGGCCCCAGCAGCCATGGTTCCGGCCCCAGCTCCGGCCCCACCAGCCATGCTTCCGGCCCCAGCTCCGGCCCCACCAGCCATGGTTCCGGCTCCAGTACCGGACGCAGCAGCCATGGTCCCGACTCCGGCTCCTCGTCACTTGTTGGCTCTCCGGCGACGCCAGCTCCCCGTGTCCTGTCGGCGTACCGGCCGACTCCAGCACCCCGTCTCCTGTCGGCGTACCGGCCGACTCCAGCACCTCGCCTCCTGTCGGCGTACCGGCCGACTCCAGCTCCTCGTCTCCTGTTGGCTCTCCGGCCGACGCCAAACCCCTCATGTCCTGTCGGCATACCGGCCGACTCAAGTTCCCTCTCTAGTCACCTCTCGAATCTCCTCTCAAGTCCCTTTTCAAGTTCTCTCTCAAGTCCCCTTTCGAGTCCCATCTCAAGTCCCTTCTCCAGTCCCTACTCAAGTCCCTTCTCTAGTCCCAACTCCAGTCCCTTCTCCAGTCCCTACTCAAGTCCCTTCTCTAGTCCCCAACTCCAGTCCCTACTCAAGTTCCCTCTCTAGTCACTTCTCGAGTCTTCTCTCGAGTCTTCTCTCGAGTTCCCTCTCGAGTCCCCTCTCGAGTCCCCTCTCAAGTCCCCTCTCAAGTCTCTTCTCGAGTCCCCTCTCAAGTCCCCTCTCAAGTCTCTTCTCGAGTTCCCTCTCAAGTCTCCTCTCGAGTCCCTTCTCGAGTTCCCTCTCAAGTTCCTTCTCCAGTCCCCTCTCGAGTCTCCTCTCGAGTTCCCTCTCAAGTCTCCTCTCGAGTCCTTTTCGAGTTCTCTCAAGTTCCTTCTCCAGTCCCCTCTCGAGTCTCCTCTCGAGTTCCCTCTCGAGTCCCCTCTCAAGTCTCCTCTCGAGTCCCTTCTCCAGTCCCCTCTCGAGTTCCGTCTCAAGTCCCCTTTCAAGTCACCTCTCGAGTCCCCTCTCAAGTCCCTACCCAATGTCCTGGTCCGTTGGAGGTTCCGCTGGGGGTTCTGCCAACTCCATGTCCTGTCCCGTTGGAGGTCCCGCCGGCTACTCTTCGCCGGGGGTCCTGCCAACTCCATGTCCTGTTCCGTTGGAGGTCCCGCCGACTGCTCTTCTGCCGGGGGTCCTGCCGACTCCATGTCTGTCCCGTTGGGGGGTTCGCCGACTACTCTTCCGCCGGGGATCCTGCCAACCCTATGTCCTGTCCCGTTGGGGGTCCCGCCGACTACTCTTCTGCCGGGGGTCCTGCCAACCCTATGTCCTTTGCCGTTGGAGGTCCCGCCGACTACTGTTCTGCGGGGGTCCTGCCAACTCCATGTCCTGTCCCGTTGGGGGTTCCGCCGACTACTCTTCTGCCGGGGATCCTGCCAACCCTATGTCCTGTCCCGTTGGGGTCCCGCCGACTGCTCTTCTGCCGGGGGTCCTGCCAGCCCTGTGTCCTGTGCCGTTGGAGGTCCCGCGACTACTCTTCTGCCGGGGGTCCTGCCAGCCCTGTGTCCTGTGCCGTTGGAGGTCCCGCCGACTACTCTTCTGCCGGGGGTCCTGCCAGCCCTATGTCCTGTGCCGTTGGAGGTCCCGCCGACTACTCTTCTGCCGGGGGTCTGCCAACCTATGTCCTGTGCCGTTGGAGGTCCCCCCGACTACGCTTCTGCCGGGGGTCCTGCCAACCCTATGTCCTGTGCAGTTGGAGGTCCCGCCGACTACTCTTCTGCGGGGGTCCTGCCAACTCCTTGTCCTGTGTCGTTGGGGGTTCACTGAGGGTCCTGCCAACTCCATGTCCTGTGTCGTTGGGGGTTCCGCTGAGGGTCCTGCCAACTCCATGTCCTGTCCTGTTGGAGGTCCCGCCGACACCTGTTCCACTGGGGGTCCTGCCAACTCTGTGTCCTGTCCTGTTGGAGATTCCGCCGACACTGTTCCATCGGGGGTCCTGCGAACTCTGGGTCTGTTCCGTTGGGGGTCCAGTCGACACCAGCCCTTGCTCCATCCGGGGTCCCATTGACACAGCCCATGTCATGTCCAGGATCAATCAATCAATCAATCAATGTTTATTATATAGCCCAATATCACAAATGGATCCCGTCTACGCCTGTCCGGTCGGCTCCGGTTCCTGTCCGGCCGGCGCCAGGGTCCTGCCCGGCCTCCTGGGCTGTCCCGGAGGCGCCTTCCTGCCCGTCCTCCGGAGCTGTCCCGTCGTGGCCTTCCTGCCCGGCCTCCGGAGCTGTCCCGTCGCCGCCTTCTTGTTCGCCCTCGGGCCGCGGCCTTCGCCCTCGGGCCCGGCCTCCTGACTCTTCCAGCCGCGGTCTTCGCCCTCGGGCCCGGCCCCTTGACTTCCCCAGCCACGGCCTTCACCCTCGGGCCCGGCCTCCTGACTCTTCCAGCCGCGGTCTTCGCCCTCGGGCTCGGTCCCCTGACTCTTCCAGCCGCTGCCTTCCTGCCCGTCCTCCGGAGCTGTCCCGTCGTGGCCTTCCTGCCCGGCCTCCGGAGCTGTCCCGTCGCCGCCTTCTTGTTCGCCCTCGGGCCGCGGCCTTCGCCCTCGGGCCCGGCCTCCTGACTCTTCCAGCCGCGGTCTTCGCCCTCGGGCCCGGCCCCTTGACTTCCCCAGCCACGGCCTTCACCCTCGGGCCCGGCCTCCTGACTCTTCCAGCCGCGGTCTTCGCCCTCGGGCTCGGTCCCCTGACTCTTCCAGCCGCTGCCTTCCCCCTCATGCCCGGCCCCCTGAGTTCGCCCGCTGTGGCCTTCGCCCCTTTTTGAACTCTGCCTTGCCCCCGGGCCGTCCGAGAGACCACCTCCTGTTCCTCTGCCTTGCCCCGGGCCGTCCGCCCGAGTCCCCGTCCTCGAACTCTGCCTTGCCCCTGGGCCGTCCGCCCGAGACCCCTTTCTGGTCCTCTGCCGTGCCTCCGGGCTGTCGGTCCAGACCCGTCCTCCGGACCCCCTCCACCCACCCTTTTGGAAATATGGACTTTGTGTGGGGACGTCTGGAGTCCGTCCCTTGAGGGGGGGGTTATGTCACGATTTGGGTGTTGTGTGTTGAGTTTTGGGGTTTGTTTTGATGTTCTGTTCTCCCTGTCTCTTGTCTGGTCCTTCTCCCTGTGTTTTCCTCCCTGTCTCTTGTCTGGTCCTTCTCCCTGTGTTTTCCTCCCTGTCTCTTGTCTGGTCCTTCTCCCTGTGTGTTCCTCCCTGTCTCTTGTCTGGTCCTTCTCCCTGTGTGTTCCTCCCTGTCTCTTGTCTGGTCCTTCTTCTTGTGTTTTCTCCCTGTCTCTTGTCTGGTCCTTCTTCCTGTGTTTTCCTCCCTGTCTCTTGTCTGGTCCTTCTCCCTGTGTGTTCCTCCCTGTCTCTTGTCTGGTCCTTCTCCTGTGTGTCCTCCCTGTCTCTTGTCTGGTCCTTCTCCCTGTGTGTTCCTCCCTGTCTCTTGTCTGGTCCTTCTCCCTGTGTTTTCCTCCCTGTCTCTTGTCTGGTCCTTCTCCCTGTGTTTTCCTCCCTGTCTCTTGTCTGGTCCTTCTCCCTGTGTGTTCCTCCCTGTCTCTTGTCTGGTCCTTCTCCCTGTGTGTTCCTCCCTGTCTCTTGTCTGGTCCTTCTCCCTGTGTTTTCCTCCCTGTCTCTTGTCTGGTCCTTCTCCCTGTGTGTTCCTCCCTGTCTCTTGTCTGGTCCTTCTCCCTGTGTTTTTCCCTGTCTCTTGTCTGGTCCTTCTCCCTGTGTGTTCCTCCCTGTCTCTTGTCTGGTCCTTCTCCCTGTGTTTTCCTCCCTGTCTCTTGTCTGGTCCTTCTCCCTGTGTTTTCCTCCCTGTCTCTTGTCTGGTCCTTCTCCCTGTGTTTTCCTCCCTGTCTCTTGTCTGGTCCTTCTCCCTGTGTTTTCCTCCCTGTCGTTAGTTTCCCTGGTGTGTCTGATTGTCTGATTTTGTTCACCCGCACTTGTGTTTCTCCTCCCCTGCCCGGCTGTTTCTCGTCTCGTGATTACCCCTTCCTGTATTTAGTCTTGTCTTTCCCTGTGTTCCCCTGTCGGTTCATTGTTTGTCTTCCTGTCTCCCTCCATGCTACCTTGTGTTACCTGTGAGTTTCATGCCATGTTTGGTTCTCCAGCTTTTGTAATAAAGCTCGCTTTTTGTTTATAGACCTTTTCCCTTTTTGTATTCTGCATTTGGGTCTACCTTTTCCGTAACCCTGACACCTAATACCACCAGGAAGACCCATCGTTAGCGATTGCGGATCGGAATCGTATCAACTAGCTGAATTCATAGATCATTACATCAACCCCCTTTCCCATAACCACCCCAGTTACATTAAAGATACCTTTACATTTGTGAAAAAACTACAACCCCTTTCGGTCCCCTCCAACACCTTTATTTTCTCCATAGATGTGGATTCCCTATACACCAACATCTCCACTCCACTCGGTCTGGCCGCAGTGAAGAAAGCTCTCCTGTCCTCCCTGACCCTACCCGCCCAGACCTTTATATTTTGAAATTCTTGGAGATTACACTGACCAGGAACGACTTCCAATTCAATGGCCAATATTTCCTTCAAATTTGTGGTTGTGCAATGGGATGCAAATATTCCCCTGCTTATGCAGACATTTAATAGGCAGACTGGGAACAGGCTGCAATGCGTAAATGCCCCATCCTTCCACTCCTTTATCTCAGGTACCTGGACGATGTTTTTGGACTCTGGGAGGGCTCCGAAGCATCCTTTTTAGAATTTTTTAGCATTCTTAACAGCCATCACCCACAAATTAAATTAAAATACACACTTAGCTCACAACAGGTCCCGTTTTTAGACACAGTGGTTTTCTTCACGAAGGAGAATGAAGGACGCAAACGTCTCTTAACTAAGGTTTACTTTAAGGATACAGACAGACACTCCCTTTTATTTAAAAGTAGTTATCACCCCAAACACACATACCGCTCAATTATTAAATCCCAATTAATGCGGTTCCACCGTATCTGCTCTCTCCCCCTCCATGTGGAAGAAGCCACGAAAACCCTGTTTGACGCTCTCTTGCCCCGTGGATATTCCAAGCGCTTCCTACGTACTATTAAAAGAGAAGTTTCCGACCAATTCGCAGTAGGGGATGCTATGGAACCTCAACCAGCCTCGGACATCAACCTTATCCCCTTCATCACTACCTTTTCCCACCACCTTAGCACCTTCAATAGATCCATCAGGCAACATTTCCGTTCCATGCAGTCCACCGTCCCCTCACTCATCCCCTTCAATACTATCATGGCATACCGACGTAACAAGAACCTAAAAGATATCTTGGTTCACACAGCTTTAAATAAAACCGTCGCCATACCCTCCAACCTGGACAGCTACTTCACACACCTCAAATTCCTCGCCGGCACGGTCCCGGGCCAAGGTGCCCCAATCTGGCAGTCATTTACTCTCCTCTCTACCAACCTGGTATATGCGATCACTTGCAAGCATTGTAAAAAAATATATGTAGGAGAAACGGGAGCACTTTAAGACAAAGACTTTACCAACATCTGTACCAGATTAAGAAGAACAACAACAATAAACTCCTGTACACCACTTCATCCAACACACCATCTCTAACCTGCTGATCTCAGGTCTCGAGTCCAACCCCTCCTGGTCCTTCGCCAAAGGAGGGCAACGGAGAGAAGATGGATCTGGAGACTCTCCTCCAAGTCACCTACAGGTTTTAATGATGCCTAGTCGCCTACCCCTACCGGATTCGAACCCGGGCCCCCAGTCACTTCGGCGGTGACTTATCCCCTCAGCTATCCTTCTAGGTATATGAAATTGCTCCTAACCCTTATCCTAACCCTAATCTTAAACTTTACCCTAATCTTAACCTTTACCTTCTATCGTATTCTCTATTTATTAGCTTTCTTATTTTTTTATTATTAAAACATTTTATATGAAATTGCCCCTCACCCTTACCCTAACCCTAACCTTATCCCTACCCTAAACCCAACCACTCCTTCCTTACCAGTATGTATTCTTATTTATTAACTCTCTCATTTTTTGTATGACATTGCCCTCCCTTACCCTAACCTTAACCCTTACCTTATTTCTTTATCATAATCTATTCTCCCTACCCTAAACCCAACCATTCCCCAGCTTTCTCCTACCCCCTAGTACTATCTTAAACCCCTCCCTGTTCTTCTCCTCCTCCTTCCTAACCCTTGGATTTTATCTCTTTGTATGAGCTCTATGTGTGTACTTTTAGAATTACAGCAACATTGGTTTCACTTTTAAAACTATTAAATGTAAACATGTGCCCGTGCTCTCCCCTGTCACCACTAGATGGTGACAGGGACCTTTATTTCTTTACCTAACCCTAAGCCTCGTGATAACTAATTAGAGCACCAAGCCTTACAATACAAATCTTAGCTTAACCAGTCCCTCTCCACGTCTAAACTTAAGAATCATGAGGCTATAAACAATATTAAATATTACAATTTTCCATATCTACCAGGAGAGATACGGAGGACTAGGCCCCTCCCACTTGGCCTGCGGCCTCTCCCCCACTCATTCTGCAAGTCACGTGTGGAGATTTGCAGGTTTCGTGTTTTTTCGTGTCTGGAGGGTAATGAAGGGCTCGTGATAACTATTAGAGCACCAAGCCCTTACAATACAATCTTAACTTAACCAGTCCCACTCCACGTCTAAACTTAAGATTATGAAGCTAAAACAATATTAAATATTAAAATTTTCCATATCTTCCAGGAGAGATACGGAGGACTAGGCTCCTCCCACTTGGCTCTATATACATGCAGCCGCTCTGCCCACACTCATTTCAGAAGCTGAGACGCACACACGCACAGCTCTCTGCTTCAACAAGCCAGCCTGAAGAAGGTCCATTTGGACCGAAACGTCGCGAATATAAGGCTTGTTTCTAAGTTTTATTCCAAAACTATCACATTTCAATTTTTTTTTTTTATTTCTTTGGAAAAATATCAAAAGATATTTCACTTTACTTTCAAGGCAAGCCATCAGAGCTTTTTACTGGCACAACACATTTTTGGTCATGAATCACGATGATAACGGAGATTGGACTGTGGTAGATTACCGGCGTGGTCGGATAAACGTCGGGCTACAATAGACCACAGGACAATGACTCCCGAAATCGCTTCTACCAGCCAGATCACCGCCAGTATTACAGCGGACAGAGATCTAATGGCCGCCAGCTCTCTAACGGCCAAAGTTTTAATGGCAAACAGCGTTCCTACGCATCGGTCACACGGGCCGGACCGGGAACTTACGGTGACCACAGCTCCCGACAACGCTACAAAGAGCCAGGCTACAAGCCACAATTTTTTGAACCACGGTATCCCACAGGATACCAAAATGAGAACTACAGTTACAACAGTGGGAGGGATAACAAACACAGCCATAACAACAACAAGTTCAACACACAATACAAAAGCAATACTTACCCCACTAACAGAAACAGTCATCAGGAGAAAAAACAGTACAACAAACAGTACAGAAACAACACCTACCCCACATACAGACACACTCATCAGGAGAAAAAACCACAGTCCGAGGATCCAGATTTTTTGTTGAAGGCACATTGTATCCACACCATCATTAAAACTATCCACCATCTCAAAAACGTGTCGGCGGAAGATCCTCCACCAAACATAGCCAGAATGACCGAACACCTGTCCACGGTCATCAAGCCGGCGTCTCCTCGCCCCAACACACAGGCCCTGATCGAAGGCAATGCAAAAAATTGGTCTTTTACAACCATGTTGATCCTACGTGATCACTACACAGATGAGATGGAAGCTCAGATCAATGTATTAAATACATTGTCTACTTACCACTGGCAGAATCCACTGGATGTGGCTTCATCCTGGGCCAGGAGAAATCTGGGGCGCCGGCTACAGGAGGAAACACTGGAACAGGCTGCGGCTCTGTTGACGTCTCAGATTGTTGACCGAACGGTAGCCGCGCCTGCACAGCCCGAACAGAGTGTGAGTCCCACGGCTGTGTGTCCTTCTGTAAACATATGTGTGGCACAAATACATGCTCCACCTGCACAAATTGGGTCTCCCTCACAGACCCCGGTACCACACACATCATCCACAAAAACTGTTAGCACTACTACCACTATGACAGACCCAAAGGGCGACTCTATGGTGGAGGTTGAAACAGAGTACCGCATTCCCCCCAGCATGGTACTTACCTCACCGGTTCCGAAACCACAGAGGACTAGGCGGATTCCTAGCTTGACACCGAGGGGCAGGCGTGTACCCAGTTTGACGCCTCAGCCTCCTGCTCGCTCTCCTCCTCCTCCTTTCAACCCAGCTGTGGCCACTGAAGAGGATTCCATTTTCGATCTGTCGCTGGAGGAATTGGAGTGCGCTCTGGTGGGCGACGCTCCCTCAACAGCCCAGTTGTCCCGTCCTTTCTCGTTCCCCAGTTGCGACACGCAGCCTCGACGCGGCGGTCCAGAGCCAACTGAACACAGGGCGGCAGTCGAAACCCACACTACCCGAGCCAATAACACCAACACGCAGACCTAATAGACACCTCAACACAGTCAAAAAATTACAGGACTGGGGTTTGAGTGTCGGCAAAAAATGGCTAATAATGGGAGACTCCAATTTAGCACGACTCCCATTATTCTCCATAAATGAGCTGCAAATTGATAGTTACCCAGGGGCTACTTTCAGGCATGCAGAGGCCATTATCCAAAAGGCCACTTCTTCCACTGTGGTGGAGAAGGTGATATTATCATTTGGACTAAATAACAGATCAAATAAAGTCAAGCAGACCACTGTGAAGCAGCTGCAGGCAGCAGTCCGAGCTGCTAAGTTGAGGTTCCCACGGGCAGCAATCTGGATACCTGTTATCAATTACTCACACTTTCTGCCACATAATGAACAAAAACATTTGTTCCATTTAAATGAGTACATCACACAGCATCAAAAGCATATACCAAAGCTGCCAAGCGGGTCATTCTGGACCGAAAAGGATAATGTCCACTGGACTCGATCCACCGCAAAACTCATGCTTCAACACTGGTGTGACCAGGTAAACTAAAGGTCCCCTCAAATCTGCCTGTACAGGAGGGGAATAAAAACGTTTTAATATTAGCTAAACACGTTACATTGACTCCACCGCAGATCACTCTATTAGACAGGGGTCTGAACTTCATCCCTACAAAAGGCAGCAACAAAAATATTATCGAGCAAGGCAGATGGGATATGCAACAATACCACAGGAGATTGAAACTAGCAACATATTTTAAACACAAAAAAGATTCTGACCCACCTCCATTCACTCCCAAATCGGACTGGTTTCCCTCCGCTGGCACACTTCCGGTGGAACTCACCACTCTCATCGCGGCTGATATCAACCATTTTGATAGCAGCTTCCAGATGACTCGTGTCCAACCGAACCTCGGTCCGGAGGAGGCCGCAGCACTGAAGGAGCTCGTTAATAATAAAAATCTCATTATCAAGCCAGCCGATAAGGGTAGTGTAGTGGTTGTCATGGACCGGGAACAATACCTATGGGAGGGATATAGACAATTATTGGACACTAATTATTATTCCAAATTGGACAAACCGATTTATCTGGACACTATTAAATTAGTTGACAGGATTTTACAAACACTCTATGACAAAAAATTCCTAAATGCTAAACAAATCAAGTTCATATCAGGCACTTCCGAACCCAGGGCCAGACTATTTTATATGCTGCCGAAAATACACAAAGAAAGACATAAATGGTCCTTACCTCATGAAATTCCTCCGGGCAGACCCATTGTATCTGATTGCAGCAGCGAGACCTACCGCACGGCCGAGTTCATTGACTTCTACCTCAATCCTCTTTCCATCTCTCACACTAGCTACATTAAAGACACCTACGACTTTGTAAGAAGAATTAAACAACTCCATATACCTCAGGACGCCATTTTATTCACGATGGACGTAGATAGCTTATACACAAACATTGACATCCAAGAAGGCATACAAGCCATAAGAAACATATTCTGGAAACACCCTGATAAAAAAAGACCAGATAAGGAATTACTACAATTATTAGAGATAAATTTGACACGTAATGACTTTGAATTTAATGGAGAGTTCTTCCTGCAGACTAAAGGCACTGCTATGGGAAAGAAGTTCGCTCCGGCCTATGCAGACATTTTTATGGCAGAGTGGGAAACCTCAGCCCTGTCCTCCTGCCAAAAGACTCCCACATATTATTTCAGATATCTGGATGACATCTGGGGCGTGTGGTCTCACTCAAAGGAGGATTTTGATGTATTTGTTATCACTCTGAATAACCACAACAGATCCATCTCACTAAAATCCATCACCAGCTGCACCTCAGTGGATTTTCTTGACACCACCACATTCAAAGGAATCGACTTCCATAAAACACACAAATTGGATGTTAAAGTATTTTTTAAAGAGACAGACACCCACGCCTTGCTCCACAGAACAAGCCACCATCCCAAGCACACTTATGCGGGGTTGGTTAAATCACAGCTTTTGAGGTTCCATAGAATATGCAGTAACAAGATGATTTCAAAATGGCCACCAAAACGCTTTTTGGAGCATTGACCTCTAGAGGGTATACTCGTTCCTTTCTAAGAACATGCTTCAGAACGTTTCAACAGACGAAACCCGTTTTGGTCTCCTCCAAATTGCCTTTCATCACGACATATTCCCAGTCGGCTGTTAGACTAGTCAGAGTCATCAAATCTAACTTTCAAAACATTGTAGGAAAAACGGACATTTTGCAAGACCACAGTATAATTGCAGCGTTTAGGAAAAACAGAAACCTGCAGTCGTACTTGGTCAAAGCCAAGATACAACCCATGTCGACTCCAAAATCCAGGGCTCACGGGGAATTTTTTCAGCACCAGATCTGGTTGCGCAGTAAACACAATAACAATGTTTATAAAACACAGGATCTGGGCAGCCTAAAATCAAAAAACTGTGTATACCTTATTACATGTAAACATTGTGGTCTACAGTATGTGGGTGAAACTGGTAACACAATTTCTGTACGGTTCACACAACATAAATATAACATTTTGAAAAGAAAAAACACAATTACTCCATTAGTTACTCACTTCTTGCTCCATGGATGGCAATCCGTTCAAGCAGCAGTCCTGGAGTCAGACTGCAGATGGTCTGTGGCTCAGAGACGCAGATGTGAGAGGCTATGGATAGCCAGATTCGACACGGTGTATCCGAGGGGCCTGAATGAGAGATGAACATGCCTTGATGTGTGACAATGATGGAGAGTGCAATCGATCCTGCCACTGTTCACGGTGACAGATTCAAAATCTCTAACACCTAAACCCTAACCCTAAGGTCATCATCTCAAGGTCACCCAGACCGCACAAGTCCACTCTGAGCCCCCCTCTGGCCAGTCTGTTGGGTCACTACAGCCCAGCGGGTCTACTGCGGGGACTGGCACACCACCTGACTCAGATCCCAACCCCCCAGGAACCCCTCCATCCCTCAACTTCCAAGGACCTTCACCCCCTCCCCCAACCCCACCTCCTTCCCGGTCTACTCCTTCCTCTTCTCCCTCTCCTCCGCAACCTCCCCTCTCCAGTATCCCTCCCTACCCTATCCCTTGTCCCTGTCCCCGCACTCCCTTCTTCAACCCAACAAGCTCCGCTTCCCCAACCCATTATGCACCCATCTCTCACATGGCCAGACCACACAAGAAGGCACTGGAATGGTCCCTTGCAGGCACAAAACCCATCCGGATACTGGGAGACTCAAACATCAATCGCATTCCACCCCATACCAACCCCACACTAAAACTGGACTCCTTTCCTGGAGCCAAAGTATACCACTTCATGGAACTCTTTAAACGCACCCCTCCCATCCCAACAGCCAAGATTGTCATCATTTCCATCGGCATCAACAACAAGGACCATGACCCCAAACGCAAAACAGTCAAACAACTCAGCAGTATGAGCAAATACGCATCTCAGACCTTCCCCAGGGCTTCCATTTACATCCCCCTCATCAACCATTCACCCCACCTGACCCCAGCACAAACACGCAATATCCTATACATGAACAACTCCCTCACCAAACATCACAAGACCCTACAACCCATCCCTCAGGAAGCCTTCCGGACTGGCCAGGACCACATTCACTGGACTTCCCCCACAGCTCAACTCATCCTGGACTCCTGGTGCGGAGAACTACATTTCTGACTACCTCTGAACCTAACCCAGCCCAACGCATCCACCTACCCAACCCCCAAATAACCTCACCAAAACTCCCCCCGAACCTGACCAGAACCCTGACCTGAGGTGGAATTCACCCTCCACCGTCCTTAATTTATCCACCCTTTTTGTCCCCTCTGTAGTCCAGCAACAACTCCCACAGAGAGGCCTCACCTTTGTTCCACGTCCCCCCCCATCATGACCGAGAGGAACCTCAAAGGGATCTACACCAATACCACAGACGTCTCAAAATCATTGACTATTTCCACACCAAACCCCGCACCCAACAGTCACTCTTCACCTTCCCTTCCAACTGGGAACCATTACTCGCATTAGAGGCATTACCGATAATGGATGTCAGCTCTCGGGAGATGTCAATGCGTGGTGCGGTTACCCGAAGTGACAGACCTAATGGTACGCTTATCTCTGCCTTAGACGCCTTACCGATAATGGACGTCCTCTCTCGGGAGATGTCAAGGAGTTGTGCGGTTACACAAAGTGACAGACCTAATCGTACACTTATATCTGCCCCAGAGTGCGCTCACAGACCCCCAAAGGACGGTCTAATGCTCTCCAGCATGTCTCGCTAATGTGTGCCCTTAGCAGGACGGAGCAGCTGACATTACAACCCAGGCATAAGTGTTTGAAAGGCGGGGGAAAAGTCTTTTAAATACCTGGAAGTCCCACACCCTGTACACACATGTTTACCCAGGATCCAAGCTCTTCCCCCCCGCTTTTGAATAGCTGTTTTGTGCCCTGTAATTCCCACACCCTGTACACACTGTTTAACCATGATCCAAGCTCTTCTCCCCGCTTTTGAATAGCTTTTATGTGCCCTGTAATTCCCACACCCTGTACACACAGTTTACCCAGGATCCAAGCTCTTCCCCCCGCTTTTGAATAGCTGTTTTGTGCCCTGTAATTCCCAAACCCTGTACACACTGTTTAACCAGGATCCAAGCTATTTTCCTGGCTTTTTAATAGCTGTCATGTTCCCTGGAAGTCCCATACTAATTAAATGTATTTGTATGATATATTTCTGGGGTAGGAAAGTGACATTTTTGGGTGATTCTGTCAGTTTATGGAGCTTAGCCCAAATATCCTGGAGGTTCCAGGCCGAATTTTGGTGTTCATAGGCTCCCTGCCATGGTCCCCCACCCGTGGAAAGAAGAAAAAAGTGAAGAAAATGGTTAATTATATGTTAAAATAATCAAAAATGAAGTTTTGAAAAAGTCTGAAAAAATGACTAAGTGCCAACGGAGAAGGGGAAATGAAAAGCTCAACCTTCCCGCTTCGGGCCGTTTTTTCCCCTTCTCCGTTGCAAGTTGCAACGGAGAAGCGGAAAAGGGTCCGGGGCTTCATTTCTCCTACCCCGTCAAAAAAATTCATTCATACATTTCAGACTACCATCTGCACGAAATCGGAAACCCAGTTTTTGGTCATACTCTGAAAATAAACGGCTGTCTGCAAACGCGGAGGTGAAGTGTCCGCTCACCAAGCACTATGGGTCAGCCATATTTTGTGCCTCAAGACCCCCCAGCCTGGTTCTCACAAAAGTTGACAGTAAGGGGATGTAAGGGGAGTTGAGAGGGGACTCTATCCGCCTTATGAGACACTATTTTCGGATACATTTTTCACATTTTCACCCTTTTGCCTGGTTCTCAAAAAACTTTGTCTGACAAATGTGACTCTGGAGGAATGTCAGGGGAGTTGTCAGGGGACTCTATCCGCCTTATGGGGCACTATTTTCGGATACATTTTTTACATTTTGACCACTCTTGCCTGGTTCTCAAAAAAGTTATCTCTGACAAATGTGACTCTGGAGGAATGTCAGGGGAGTTGTCAGGGGACTCTATCCGCCTTATGAGACACTATTTTCGGATACATTTTTTACATTTTCGACCACTCTTGCCTGGTTCTCCAAAAAGTTATATCTGACAAATGTGACTCTGGAGGAATGAGAGGGAGTTGACAGGGGACTCTACCCGCGTTACAAGGCACTATTTTCGGATACATTTTTTACATTTTGACCACTCTTGCCTGGTTCTCAAAAAAGTTTTGTCTGACAAATGTGACTCTGGAGGAATGTCAGGGGAGTTGTCAGGGGATTCTATCCGCCTTATGAGACACTATTTTCGGATACATTTTTTACATTTTGACCACTCTTGCCTGGTTCTCCAAAAGTTATATCTGACAAATGTGACTCTGGAGGAATGAGAGGGGAGTTGACAGGGGACTCTACCCGCGTTACAAGGCACTATTTTCGGATACATTTTTTACATTTACACCACTCTTGCCTGGTTCTCAAAAAGTTGTCTCTGACAAATGTGACTCTGGAGGAATGAGAGGGGAGTTGACAGGGGACTCTACACGCGTTACAAGGCACTATTTTCGGATACATTTTTACATTTTCACCCCTTTTTTGATGGATGAATTTGAACTTATTTTGTTACTTTTTGCTCAGTTTGACCCAGTTCTGGCCACCGTGTTGCCTGGAGGATAGGACCGAGAGATGACAGACTCTCTGGCCGCCTCACAAGTGTCTATTGTCGGACCCTTTCTTTGCTTTTCCGGGGCACCCCAAACCCTCCCACGGTTGGGGCACCATGAATTGATGCATCGGACCCAGTGTCGCAATCACCGGTCACACTAACGCATATAAACAGATAAATAGAACATCATTTTGATCAAATTCATTGTGTCTGTTCTAGTGAGGATGTCGTCCGAATGCCCGGTGTGCAGATTCCTCTATCTGGCGTTGAACAAGCACCTTAAGCACAAACATGCAGTGCGTAACTTGGAAGAGAGAGGCATCATTCTGAAAATGGCGAGTGGCAGGATAAATGTTCGCACGCAACCCTGTCCCATCACAGGTGTTCGTATGCTGGGAAGAGACTGGACCGTCATGTAACTCATGACCACCCTGAGTTATCCGATGTGGAGGCACATCAGGTCATGGCAAGGCTGAAGCATAGTGTGGCCCTGCAGTTGCTCCATGACCTCCGTGAGACTAACCCCATCATTGGAATGGCTACATCATTGGATATAGACAATGAGGAGGAATACCCGGGCACCCTCCACCTTTGTCCCCACATATTGAGTGTGACAATGATGATTGCAGGCAGGTGGTGCTGGAAAATGTGGCATTGCGGGCTCAGAAGGATGCCCTCAATGATGAGGTGAAGACCCTGCGCTCCAGGCTGAAAAAGGAGCTAAAACCCAGGAAGCAGAGGGCCACTGCTGCTGTGCTTGAGGAAGATGAAGAATGTATACGATTTAAGGGCCTTCCAATCACAAGTACCTCCGGCACGAACACAGCAGCCTCCGGTGGAGACCCGGGTGTGAAGACCCCTGACCACCCTGTGATGGAGTCCCCAGCAGCCTCCGGTGCAGACCCGGGTGTGAAGACCCCTGACCACCCTGTGATGGAGTCCCCAGCAACCTCCGGTGGAGACCCGTGTGTGAAGACCCCTGACCACCCTGTGATGCAGTCCCCCAGCCTCCGGTAGTAGGACCCCTGTATGTCAGAAGACCCGTGCGTCTGTCTACAATAAGCTGAAAGCTAAGCTGTCTAAGAACTCGCCCTCCCCCCCAAATCTCTGGTCCACTGGGAAGGGACGGGGGAATACCATGCGTGAAATCAAGTTGCCTAAAAGCATGGAGGCGTACCTTCAGACATACAGGGAGCATTGTGAGGGTGTAGCTCCGACAGTAAAACATAAAGAAAATGCTCTGTCGAAGGTCAGCAGGATAAAACACTTCCTCACATTCTCGTCCCATGGTGTGAACCGGCTGTCAGACTGGCTGTTCCTGAAAGACTTAAATAAGATCCGTGGCTGGATCAAGTATATTTCGAAGTGGTGCCAGGCAGTCACCACATCGGAGTTCTTCCTGAAGAATGTGAATCATTTCATGAGGTACATGTCTGATTCAAAGCCCCGGGGGTGCAGGCTCACCATGTCTGATATTTCCCACATAATCAGAGAGTTGAGAACCAACATGAAAAACATGAAGAAGGCAGTCACTGTGCACCAGTTTAAGGTGAAAAGGAATAACTGGATCATCTGCCGAGCCAGGCTGAACTTTTCGCCGCCATGGCGGCCGCAGAGAAGCGCATCCCCCAGCTCCTCGACCTGATGACCAGCACGCCGACCTCAAGCACCCAATACCTGCTATATGGCTATCTAACCCTCCATTGGAGCCTCCTCTATGGCCACCGTCCGGGCGTGTACGCAAACATGACCAACATCGAGGTATTAGAGGCGGACAAAAGGGGAACTGCTGATGGCTACATCATCCATGTGCAGGACCACAAGACAGCCAAGACATTTGGCGAAGCACAGCTGGCGCTTACAGTAAATGAGTTTAGCTGGGTCATGCGGTGGATGGGGATAAAAGAGGCATTGCTGGGTCCTCAGAATGAATTCTTCCTTTCCACAACAGGGAAGTGTGCCTCCAGGAACCTGAATGCTCACTTGAAGAGTGCATGGGCTGATGCTGGGCTAGAAACAGCCGTCACCTTCACAATCCTGCGCACTGCCCTGGCTGACAATATCAAGCATCACCAAGATCCAGCAAGCCGGTCGATTCTCGCCAGGTTTATGTGTCACGACATAACCACGGCTGACCGGTTCTACACAAATGCACCTGGAATAAAGGAGGCATTGAAAATCCGCTCAATGTTCAGGGCGTCATCGGTTGCTGCAGCAGCTGCAGCAGAATCAGAAGGATGTCTACAGCCATCAGATGAGGATACCTCCGAAGAGGGCTCCGGGGCTGAGAGCAGCATACAAGACCCCAACCATACCTCTTCTTCAGAGCATGAGCAACCTGAAGGGTCATTGGAGCGGGAGCAGCAGCGGATGCGGAAGCGGGAGGGAAAGAGGCCAATGAAGTCTGGAATTGGAACGGTTGACTCAACCTGTTTGCCCTTGTGCACCGTACGAATTGGTCCCCGGACCCCCCTAAACATTGGGAGTATTTGTACCGTGTATACTGTTTTTGTCATGCATACTGTGTAAGCTGTTTTTTGTTAAAAATAAAAGGCGCCTGCTGCATTAGGGTTACCAGGGCCATGAAAACATCCACCCCAGAAGGGGTGGTGTTGCTGTGAAGAAGGTCGAATATGGATGCTCATGGGCGGACAGTAAATCACCACAAAATCCACCCCTTTAAGTGTTACCAGGGCCATGTGAAAATCCTCCACAGAGGGGGTGGTGTTGCTGTGAAGAAGGTCGAATATGGATGCTGATGGGCGGACAGTAAAGCACCACAAAATCCACCTCTTTAAGTGTTACCAGGGGCATGTGAAAATCCTCCACAGAGGGGTGGTGTTGCTGTGAAGAAGGTCGAATATGGATGCTGATGGGCGGACAGTAAAGCACCACAAAATCCACCCCTTTAAGTGTTACCAGGGGCATGTGAAAATCCTCCACAGAGGGGTGGTGTTGCTGTGAAGAAGGTCGAATATGGATGCTGATGGGCGGACAGTAAAGCACCACAAAATCCACCCCCTTTTAGGGTCACCAGGGGCACGAAGTTCTGGAGGGTGTGAATGTCTTGGTTTAGTCCGAGGGGGAGTGCTTAAGTGCGGGTCCCCGGGCACTCACGGTGGGCAAGGTTATGGAAGTACACATGATTGGGACACATGCTGGAGGTCATTAGTCCGTCCTTTGGTGGTCTGTGAGCTGCCAAAGAGAGGTGATTTTCCCGGTCTCTCTCCTGGATGTCTGAAATAATCTAAGTGAACATATTAGGGAGACATGCTGGAGGTCACAAGTCCGTCCTTTGGTGGTCTGTGAGCCGCCAAAGAGAGGTGATTTTCCCGGTCTCTCTCCTGGATGTCTGAAATAATCTAAGTGAACATATTAGGGACACATGCTGGGGGTCATTAGTCCGTCCTTTGGTGGTCTGTGAGCCGCCAAAGAGAGGTGATTTTCCCTGTCTCTCTCCTGGATGTCTGAAATAATCTAAGTGAACATATTAGGGACACATGCTGGGGGTCATTAGTCCGTCCTTTGGTGGTCTGTGAGCCGCCAAAGAGAGGTGATTTTCCCGGTCTCTCTCCTGGATGTCTGAAATAATCTAAGTGAACATATTAGGGACACATGCTGGGGGTCATTAGTCCGTCCTTTGGTGGTCTGTGAGCTGCCAAAGAGAGGTGATTTTCCCGGTCTCTCTCCTGGATGTCTGAAATAATCTAAGTGAACATATTAGGGACACATGCTGGGGGTCATTAGTCCGTCCTTTGGTGGTCTGTGAGCTGCCAAAGAGAGGTGATTTTCCCGGTCTCTCTCCTGGATGTCTGAAATAATCTAAGTGAACATATTAGGGACACATGCTGGGGTCATTAGTCCGTCCTTTGGTCTGTGAGCCGCCAAAGAGAGGTGATTTTCCCGGTCTCTCTCCTGGATGTCTGAAATAATCTAAGTGAACATATTAGGGAGACATGCTGGGGGTCATTAGTCCGTCCTTTGGTGGTCTGTGAGCCGCCAGAGAGAGGTGATTTTCCCGGTCTCTCTCCTGGATGTCTGAAATAATCTAAGTGAACATATTAGGGAGACATGCTGGGGTCATTAGTCCGTCCTTTGGTGGTCTGTGAGCCGCCAAAGAGAGGTGATTTTCCCGGTCTCTCTCCTGGAGGTGTGAAATAAACTAAGTGCACATGTTAGGGAGACATGCTGGGGGTCAGCAGCCAGAGAGCAGGACCACGCAGCAGCCTTTTCAACCCAGGAAAATGGTATGAAAGGTGGGGAGAAGTGTTCATGCAGCCCCTAACAACGGTAATAATGATTAAAAACCATTTCTAGGGCAGGGTATATTTTAAAAGTGAAAGAAAAACTATTTTAAACCGGTTAAAAGGCACAAAGTGATTTAAGTGCAGTTCCCATGTTTCCCCACAGGAGGGCACTTCACCCTGCATGAGCACAGTCCATTAACAGTAAAACATGCAATAACAAAAGGCAAATGGATGGATTTAAGGTGCAGGGAGGCGCCGCGACAGACACAGGTACATTCCCAAGTCCCCACAATAGTGACAACGGTGATCTAAACTAGTTTCTGCGGCGAAAAGAGTGCTAAAAGTCGGATAAAACTCTGCTAAAACTCTGATAACGGTGTGGTAAAAGTCTGATTGTTTCAGAGACCCATAGTGATGATACAATAAACCATTTCCATCTAAAAGTATCCATTAAAATGCATTTGCAGGGTGAACAGTGCAGAGAGAAGCCTGGAAATGCCTCTCCAGGACCACGGAGAGCTCCCATGTGCTGAAGAGGGGAGACAGGCGCCGCTGCCTTTTCAACCCAGGGAAAGGGTTTGAAAGGTGGGGGGGAAAGTGTTTTAAAGGTGGGGGAACTAGTGTTGTAAATAGAGGCAGAGTGAACCCAGAGAGCAGGCCGGCGCAGCTGCCTTTTCAACCCAGGAATAAGTGTTCTAAAGGCGGGGTAAAGTTGTTTGAAATATACCCCTGGATGTACAGTGTGGTAATTAGTCTGACACCTCCAGGGTGAGGAAGCCCGGGGTCCCCTTCTGGAGCCAGGCCCAGGAGGAGGACTCGTCGGCGAGCGTCTGGTGGCCGGGCTTGCCATGGAGCCCGGCCGGGCACAGCCCGAAAAGGCAACATGGCAACACCTCCGCTTCTCCGTCCCGCGGGCCCACCACCTACGGGAAACAGCGATGGGGTCGGGTGCACTGCCAGAAGGGTGGCAGTGAAAGCAGAGGGTCTCGACGGACCAGACCCGGGCGACAGAAGCTGGCTTTGGGGACGTGGAATGTCACCTCTCTGGGGGGGAAGGAGCCGGAGCTTGTGCGGGAGGTGGAGCGTTACCAGTTGGATCTGGTTGGGCTCACCTCTACGCACAGCGTCGGCTCTGGAACCTTACTTCTGGATAGGGGTTGGACTCTATTCTTCTCCGGAGTTGCTCAAGGTGTGAGGCGCCGGGCGGGTGTGGGGATACTCACAAGCCCCCGGTTGGGTGCTTCGTTGTTGGAGTTTACCCCAGTGGACGAGAGGGTCGCCTCCCTACGCCTGCGGGTTATGGGGGGGAAAACTCTGACTGTTGTGTGTGCTTATGCACCAAACAGCAGTTCAGAGTATACGGCCTTCTTGGAGACCCTGGAAAGAGTCCTGTATGGGGCTCCTGAAGGGGACTCTTTAATCTTGCTGGGAGACTTCAACGCACATGTGGGCAATGATGGAGACACTTGGAGGGGCGTGATTGGGAGGAACGGCCCCCCTGATCTGAACCGGAGTGGTGGTTTGTTACTGGACTTCTGTGCTAGTCATGGATTGGCCATAACAAACACCATGTTCAAACATAAGGATGTCATAAGTGTACGTGGTACCAGAGCACCCTAGGCAGAAGGTCCATGATCGATTTCGTTATCGTATCATCGGACCTGAGGCCGTATGTTTTGGACACTCGGGTAAAGAGAGGGGCGGAGTTGTCAACTGATCACCATCTGGTGGTGAGTTGGGTCGAGTGGCGGGGGAAGCCTCTGGACAGACCTGGTAAGCCCAAACGTGTAGTTCGGGTGAACTGGGAACGTCTGGAGGAGGCCCAAGTTCAGGAGGCCTTCAACGCACACCTCCGGCGGAGCTTTTCGGGCATTCCTGTGGAGGTTGGGGACATTGAACCAGAGTGGGCGGTGTTCAAAGCCTCTATTGCCGAAGCCGCGGGGGAGCTGTGGTCTCAAGGTCTTAGGTGCCTCAAGGGGCGGTAACCCTCGAACCTCCTGGTGGACACCGGTGGTCAGGGAAGCCGTCCGACTGAAGAAGGAGGCCTTCAGGGATTTGTTATCCCGGGGGACTCCCGAGGCAGTTGCAAGGTACCGACGGGCCCGAAGGGCAGCAGCCTCAGCCGTGGCCGAGGCAAAGCAGCGGGTGTGGGAGAAGTTCGGAGAAGCCATGGAAAAGGACTTTCGGGCGGCACCAAAGTTGTTCTGGAAAACTGTCCGACACCTCAGGAGGGGGAAGCAGGGAACCATCCAAGCTGTGTACAGTAAGGATGGGACGTTGTTGACCTCAACTGATGGAGTGTTAGGGCGTTGGAAGGAACACTTTGAGGAACTCCTGAACCCGACAACTCCGCCCTCTATGTTAGAGGCAGAGCTGGAGTATGACGGGGGATCAACACCAATCTCCCGGGGGGAGGTCACTGAGGTCGTCAAACGACTCCACAGTGGCAAAGCCCCGGGGGTGGATGAGATCCGCCCAGAAATGCTGAAGGCTCTGGGTGTTGAGGGACTGTCATGGTTGACACGTCTCATCAATGTTGCGTGGAAGTCGGAAACAGTACCGAAGGAGTGGCAGACCGGGGTGGTGGTTCCCCTTTTCAAAAAGGGGGATCAGAGGGTGTGTGCCAATTACAGAGGCATCACACTACTCAGCCTCCCCGGGAAAGTTTACTCTAAGGTACTTGAAAGGAGGGTCAGGCCGATTGTCGAACCTCAGATTGAGGAGGAACAATGCGGATTCCGTCCTGGTCGTGGAACGACGGATCAGCTTTTTACTCTCGCAAGGATCCTGGAGGGGGCCTGGGAGTATGCTTATCCGGTCTACATGTGTTTTGTAGACTTGGAGAAGGCGTATGACCGAGTTCCCAGGGAGTTACTGTGGGAGGTGCTGCAGGAGTATGGGGTGAGGGGGTCTCTACTCAGGGCCATCCAATCTCTGTACTCCCAAAGCGAGAGCTGTGTCCGGGTCCTCGGCAGTAAGTCGGACCCATTTCCGGTGAGGGTTGGCCTCCGCCAGGGCTGCGCTTTGTCACCGATCCTGTTTGTAATATACATGGATAGGATTTCGAGGCGTAGTCGTGGGGGGGGGGGTCTGCAGTTCGGTGGACTAAGGATTGCACCACTGCTTTTTGCAGATGATGTGGTTCTAATGGCTTCATCGGTCTGCGACCTGCAGCACTCACTGGATCGGTTCGCAACCGAGTGTGAAGCGGCTGGGATGAGGATCAGCACCTCCAAATCTGAGGCCATGGTTCTCAGCAGGAAACCGATGGACTGTCCACTCCAAGTAGGGAATGAGTCCTTACCCCAAGTGAAGGAGTTCAAGTATCTCGGGGTCTTGTTCTCGAGTGAGGGAACAATGGAGCGTGAGATGGGCCGGAGAATCGGAGCAGCGGGAGCGGTACTGCAGTCGCTTTACCGCACCGTTGTGACGAAAAGAGAGCTGAGCCAGAAGGCAAAGCTCTCTGTCTACCGGGCCATTTTCGTTCCTACCCTCACCTATGGTCATGAAGGATGGGTCATGACCGAAAGAACGAGATCGCGGATACAAGCGGCCGAGATGGGTTTTCTCCGCAGGGTGGCTGGCGTCTCCCTTAGGGATAAGGTGAGAAGTTCAGTCATCCGGGAGGGACTCGGAGTTGAACCGCTCCTCCTTCGCGTCGAAAGGAGCCAGTTGAGGTGGTTCGGGCACCTAGTAAGGATGCCACCTGGGCGCCTCCCTAGGGAGGTGTTCCAGGCACGTCCAGCTGGGAAGAGACCAAGGGGTAGACCTAGGACCAGGTGGAGGGATTATATCTCTTCGCTGGCCTGGGAGCGCCTTGGGATCCCCCAGTCAGAGCTGGTTGATGTGGCCAGGGAAAAGAAAGTTTGGGGCTCTCTGCTGGAACTGCTACCCCCGCGACCCGACCACGATAACGGGAGAAGATGGAGGATGGATGGACCTCCAGGGTGCATCACTGCCCTATACAAGCCAGGGAAATAGCTTGGATCCTGGTAAACATGGTGTGTACAGGTTGTGGGAATTACAGGGCGCAAAACAGCTATTAAAAAGCCAGGGAAATAGCTTGGATCCTGGTTAAACTGTGTGTACAGGGTGTGGGAATTACAGGGCGCAAAACAGCTATAAAAAGCGGGGAGAAGAGCTTGGATCCTGGTTAAACAGTGTGTACAGGGGGTGTGAAATACAGGGCGCAAAACAGCTATTAAAAAGCCAGGGAAATAGCTTGGATCCTGGTTAAACTGTGGTGTACAGGGTGTGGGAATCACAGGGCGCAAAACAGCTATTAAAAAGCCAGGGAAATAGCTTGGATCCTGGTTAACTGTGTGTACAGGGTGTGGAATTACAGGGCGCAAAACAGCCATTAAAAGCCAGGGAAATAGCTTGGATCCTGGTTAAACTGTGTGTACAGGTGTGGGAATTACAGGGCGCAAAACAGCTATTAAAAAGCGGGGAGAAGAGCTTGGATCCTGGGTAAACTGTGTGTACAGGTTGTGGGAATTACAGGGCGCATAAAAGCTATTAAAAAGTGGGGAGAAGAGCTTGGATCCTGGTTAAACTGTGTGTACAGGCACACCTCCATGGTGTCTCACTGCCCTATACAAGCCATGGAAGGTGCTTGAATCCTGGGGAAATATTTTTGAATTGTTTAAGTGTTTTTAAACGTCTGGAAGGGAGTTTTAGCCTGTCATCTTGCAGTATATGATTTAACATGGAAGCCTCCTCAAATGCACATAATATGTGCATTTTGAGGAGTGCTCCATGTTAAATCATATACTGCAAAAGGACAGGCTAAAACTCCCTTCCAGACCCATGAATAAGTGTTCTAAAGGCGGGGTAAAGTTGTTTGAAATAGACCCCTGGATATACAGTGTGATAAATAGTCTGACACCTCCATGGTGTCTCACTGCCCTATACAAGCCAGGGAAGGTGCTTGAATCCTGGGGAAATATTTTGAATTGTTTAAGTGTTTTTAAAATGTATGGAACAGTGTTTTGTCACTTTCAAAACTCTCCCGTCACTGGCCGGATAAATGGGGTCGATTTTATTTCCATCTGACCGTTAATATTCCAGTGAGACGAAGTACGTCTGATGGCCGAGTGATCCCATGTTAATTTCGTCCAGAAACGAGAGTATTCCCTGCTCACCCAAGTTCACCCCAAACTAAACAAACCATCACCACAAACAAACGGGCCCTGCAATCCTTCCGACCACCGACAGACATTACAGATAATCTGTCGGTGGACGAACGCAGGGCCCTAACCCAACTCAATAAAAACCCACACATAGTCATCAAAACCGGCCGACAAAGGCTCGAAAATAGTTATTATGGACAGACACCACTACATCACAGAAGCTCAGACACAACTCAGTAATCCACTCCATTACAAACCCATCCCGGACACCATTCAACCCCAGACACAACTCCAATTAAGACCGATAATAGAAACACTCTACCAACTCAATTCATTTCCGCCAAGCAGAGGGATTTCCTATTCGATCCAGACACCCCGCCTCAGCCATTTGATCTACTCCCAAAAATCCATAAAGACCCCTCCACTGGACCATTCCCTTTGAGGTTCCTCCCACAGACCCATTGTCTCTGACTGCAGCAGCACTACACACAACATTTCCCACTATATAGAGCACCATTTAGGCCCCCTTTCCACCAAACACCCCAGCTACCTCAAAGATACCTACCACTTCCTCCAGATCACCAGACCCATGGTCGTTCCACCCAATCCCATCTGTTCACTATTGATATCAACAGCCTGTACACCAACATCAACACCGACTTAGGCCTCCTTTCCGTACCTCTCCATCCTCTCCAAATATCCAGACCATAAACGACCGGACAAACACCTACTTTCCCTACTCGCCCTCTGCCTCAACAACAACGACTTCACCTTTAATGACCAACACTACCTCCAAATCCACGGAACGGCCATGGGTCAGCGTTTCGCCCCCTCATACGTTAACATCTATATGAGCGATGGGAGCGAGAAGCACTGGCCAGTGTACCCATCTACTCCCTGTACCGTCGGTTCCTTGATGACATAATCGGCCTCTGGCCCCATGACATCTCCTATTCCCACAGTTCATCAACACCCTCAACAGCCATCACCCCACCATCAAAGTAAAAATATCATAAATGAAAACCACAGTAAATTTCTAGATATCACAGTTTACTTCCAACCTCTCAACAACCACACAAAAAAATACTCACAAAGGTGTACTTTAAGTCCAAGGACACACATTCACTATTACACAAAATCCAGTTATCATCCAAAACACACTTTCCCAGGCATCATAAATCCCAAATCATCCGTTTTCACCGCATCTCCTCCAAACTGTCTGACTTCCACCATTCCGTCAGGATCCTCTTCCACAGCCTGCAAACAAGAGGCTATTCAAAACGCTTCCTCAGTCATATCAAGGACGTCACCTTGTCCAGCCTCGCCCCACTCGCTCTCATCCTCCTCCCCCTAGAGGAAAACCACCTCAGGTCACTGACTCGACCAGTCCTCCCTCCAACACCCCTTTCCACTCCCGACTGCCTCTCCCCCCACCCTAACCAGGGTTTGCATCCTCCTCCTTACACACACTCCCACCCTGATTTCCCCCACCCGAACCAGGGTCTGCATCCCACCCCCCTCCTCCCTAACCCCAACCCATTGGGACGTGGAGACTGCCCGGACTACTCCCCCACCGACAACCCTCCCCCACCTAGCCCTAACCCCAACTCAATGGGACTCGTCCAATGTCTGCATCACTCATCCACCGACAAGCCTCCCCCACCTAGCCCTAATCCCAACCACTACCCCCCACCTGACCCCAACCCTAATCCCAACCCAATGGGACTCAGCCCATCTCCGCACCACTCATCCACTGACAAGCCTCTACCTCCGGACCCTAACCCTAACCACCTCCCACCAGACCCTAACCCCAACTGTCAACTCGTTCCATTTGTCTCCACCTTTTCCCACACCATCACAGGATTCCACCGGACAGTCAAACAGAACTTCTCCCTCCTCCAGTCACAACCCTATTTCTCCAACCACAGGGTCATCTCAGCCTACAGGAAAAATCCAAGCCTGCACGACATACTCATACATTCCAAGTTTAGCAGCAACAGAGCCTTACCACATACACAACACAGTCACCGTTACATCAATAGAAAATACATACACAACCAATACAGTGGAGCAGCCTTCCTGCCCTTGGTTCATTCTCCTTAATAACAGCAACATAGTCTACGTCATCACATGCAACACCTGCAAAAAACACTACATAGGCGAGACAAAACACACCATAATCACCCGTCTCAAACAACATCTTTATAACATTGGGGAAGGTCGATGCCCAACCCCCTGGTCACCCATTTTCAACAAAACTCGCCAGACCAACTCATCTCAGGCCTGGAAACCAACGACCGGTGGACCATCGGGCAGAAACATCTTGGATCCAGAAACTCGGGACAACCACACCCGGGGGACTCAATGACATCTAGATAATCTCCTCTGGATCCTCCCTCACCTCTACCCACCAGTCCCAGGGATGATCTGAACTACTCCTCCTCCTTGGTCCATGTACCCCAACACTAACAGGAAAACAAACTCACAACACCCATCCACAGACCTCTAGGCCAGTGCAACCCAATCCCATACCGGAATCCATAACACTACTCCTAACCCAAACCTAACCCTAACCCCTACCCCTAACCCTTAACCCTAACCCTAACGTAATTTTTTGATTAAACACAGTTTACGAGAGGAGCTAGAGTGAGAGATGATTATACCTGGATGTGTTTCAACGATGGAGCGTGCATCGATCCTTCTGCCTACGGCAGCGAGATCAAAATGTTTAATCCCTAACTAGCCAGTGCCTCTTGATGACATGTCCAGGGTGTATGAACTCTCAGGTCTGGGACTCCGTAGTTGCTGTGTGGAGATCTCTATATCTCCAGAGACACAGTCTCCCTCAGTCTAATTCTAAACCTTACCATCCCCTCTCCAGGCTGAAACCTAAAATGGACGCCGACGTGTTTAGCCCTCTTTTGTGCTTGAAAGCTATAAATTATGCCCACATTCGGGAACACGTGAATTGTAAATTTAAACAGAAGATAACAACAATTTGGAGTAAACATTTTATTGGGATTAAAGGTCAAAGAATTGGATTAAGAAAATACAGGGATACTCACCTGCACACGGGAACATATGGGAACATACGGATGCTTCACGAGGCTCCGCCCACACCGCTATAAAAGAGTGTAGAAGCCCTCTCTAGGCTCACTCTGTTCTGATCACTGGTTCTAATGCATGCTGAGGCCTATTTGCACAGCTGCATATTTTTATGACACACACTGCTTGAATTGATCTCCCAAGCAGGGCTACCCCTGGGATGAGACTGTATAGTTCGTAATAAGCCGAAACAGTCAATGATACCTAGGTCGACTACTGACGATGTGCAATTTTCAATATGGATGACATAATAAACACTACTATGGCGTGTCAGCTAACGTAATTTTTTGATTAAACACAGTTTACGAGAGGAGCTGGAGTGAGAGATGATTATACCTGGATGTGTTTCAACGATGGAGCGTGCATCGATCCTCCTGCCTACGGCAGCGAGATCAAAATGTTTAACCCCTAACTGCTTTCTGCACCGGCCGGGGGCTATGGAAGTTCAAGGTCCTCAGTTTTGGGCTTTGTAATGCCCCTGCCACCTTTGTGCGGTTGATGGACAGGGTGCTGTCTGGTATTTCCCGTCAGCGCTGCTTGGTTTACCTGGACGACATCCTGGTGCATGGCAGCTCGTTTGAGGCGGCCCTGGGATCTCTAAGAGTGGTGCTGGAAAGGATCAGAGCCGCTGGCTTGAAGCTACACCCAGAGAAGTGTCATTTCATGCAGAGAGAGGTCACTTTCCTGGGCCACAAATCCCTCATTCACACCAACGGTGTTTCAGGGCCGGTTCGGAGCTGGAGCTTGAAAAGCACGGGTTTTCCTGTTCACACCGCAGCGGAGCAGCCTCTTAGCTCCGGAATCCGGTTCGTTTCAAGCACCAAAAAAGTCCGGCCAGAGCAAAAGCACCGCATACGTCACGCTTACGTCGAGGCGGGGCAGGGGCAGGGGCGGGATCAACTCCTGAACAACAACAAAAGCGCGCGTTTTATCCAGTTTGTACACAACGATGGAGAAACTCAACAAACAGCAGTGGTCCACTGAAGAGACCAGCTACCTACTGGGAATCTGGTCTTCCGAAGAGGTACAGAGGAAGCTGGAGGGGAGCACGCGGTCCAAAGCAATTCTCCAACAATTGCAGAAAGAGATGGCAACCGCTGGTTTTTACCGTACCGTGGAACAGATTGGCAACAAATTAAAAAAGTCAAGAAGGACTATCGGGACCAAAAGCGAGACCTCGGACGGAGTGGTAGCGGTCGTCCGAAAACAAGTCCACATTATGACTTGCTAGACTCGGTCCTCGGGGACAGACCGAGAGTGGTTTTGGATCCACGGTGAACTCGCTTTCTCTCGCGTCGATTGTGTTGCAGGACGACTCGCTGAATGTGCGGAGCTCATTTGATGCCGGTGAGTTATGCATTACCCATTTGTTTTATTTGTGACTCTTTGTTTTACAACATAAACTAAACCATGTAGCTATCGACAGTCCTGGCAATAAAGCTACCGGATGTGCATCCAAACCAATAATAGCGCTAGCATGCTAATGCTAACAATAATAAACAAAGGTATCCCCATGGCAAAGACAGCTAACGCCTCCAATGTATCTTCTTTCTTCTCACTAACGATTATGATTCATTGTGTTACAGAAATATCTGATTTGGAGCATACTGTGTCGGAACCACCACTACCGTCGGCGTGTAGCTCGCCAGTGCGGATGCAAGAGTCTCCTTTTCCCACAAGCAGCTCTTCCCAGGAATGTCTGGTGGACCTAATCCAGCCAGTGGGCCGACACAAACAGGGTAAGGTTACAGTGGTCATAATAGTAATACTGTTCCCTGTTGCTATATGCATTTATCATGGCATAGTCATTGTAGTAGTTGTTCAAGTTATGCAACTGCAGCCATAATAACAATACAACATTTCATTACACAGTATATAATATAAATCTCATAAAATGCCATGAATACTGTGTTGACTTTATTTTTCCCTTTTGTGTAGTTAAAAGGAAGCGGGATTCATCATCTGGCCTTCTGGTGTATCTGGAGAATAGTGACGACAGGGAGGAAAAGCTTCAGGAAAGGCTTCGGGAGCAGGGCCAGGCGATGCTTAAGGAGCAGGGCCAGGCGATG
Organism: Dissostichus mawsoni; assembly: GCA_011823955.1. NCBI lineage: Eukaryota > Metazoa > Chordata > Actinopteri > Perciformes > Nototheniidae > Dissostichus > Dissostichus mawsoni. The sequence goes on along the minus strand of JAAKFY010000177.1, from coordinate 222,164 downwards.
CTTAAGGAGCAGGGCCAGGCGATGCTTCAGGAGGTGCATGCGGCCAATGCTGAGTTCCTACGAGTTTTCAACAGAATCGAGCAGAACAGCCACTCAATGCTTGGCTTGGTAGACAGGATTGTGAAGGTGATGGAGGCCAACAACAAAAGCTGACCTTATTTTTTTATGTAAATAGTTCATACCATTTTTGTATACACACGTTCTTTTTTGCATTCACGTTCTTTTTTTGTATACACATTGTTATTATTATAGTATATAAGTATATTCTCCACACTTTTTTGTGAATTATTGTCCATACATCTCTTTGATTTATACAATAAACAAAATTCAAAAGTCATATGTCTGATCCATTGATTTTATTGAAAACAAGGATAGGCATGATACAATTAGATCATGTTTCTCCAGCAGGAAGACCACGGCTTGCTTGGCTGGTAGGGGTGACCGTGTTGTGGTTACGTTGCAGCTTATTTGTGTATGCACTTTTTTTAAAAGAATATAGTCTAAACCACAGAAATGACTCTGGAAAAGCTGCAGATAGAGCCATAAGAAATGAATGCAACTGATTTAATGTGTAATGTTTTTATAGGCAATAATTTAAGCTTTGTTAGTTCCAGGTTTATATGTGCAATAAGTTCATTTCAATACATTTGCAATAAACATTGAACCAGTCCGGCCCTCGACTAGTACCCATTTTTTAAATTTGGCCCACTGTGTATTTGAGTTAAGAATATAGTCTAAACCGTTTGGTATGCACTTTTTATAAGAATATTGTTCATACCTGTTTGTATCTAGATTCTGTGATTTGTATACAAAATAAACACAATTCAAGTCTGATCCAGTGATTTTATTGAAAAAAAAAAAAAAGGCATGATACAAATAGGTCAGGTTTAACTGCAGTAATATTAGTGGTCCCCCATGTTGAAATAGTCCATCAATGCGGATCTAAATCAGCTCCTTCTGTCTACCATTATCTGGTAAGGGGTGTAAAGGGGGTTGGTTGTACACAAGTTCATGGCAATCGTCAGTGAAGTTGTCGCTATTTTTCCTCACATATGTTGTGTAGTACACAGCAAGTCACTGTCATTATTTTGCTGAGCTCCAGCTCGCAGTCGTTCCTTTTTAGGAGGCACCTCCATCTTCCTTTTAGCCTTCCAAACGCCATCTCAACAACCGACCGTGCACTGCTCAGCCTGTAATTGTAGGTGTGCTGTTCATTGGTCAGTCTCCCAGTGTCCGAAAATGGTTTCATTAGCCATCTTTGCATTGGATAGGCTGGGTCACCAATCAGGTAATGTCCCACATCACAGCCAGAGATGGTCATTTTGTTTTGGCCTAGCAACACTCCATCACTGATAGCCACCCAAAGATTGGATTGTTTTAGCACTCTAGCATCATGTACACTACCTGGGTCGCCAACACACACATCCCAGAACATCCCCCTGCCATCAACAACAGCCTGTAGAACAACAGAATGCCATCCTTTTCTGTTATAATAGTCCTTGGGATAATCTCGGGGTGCTAAAATAGGGATGTGGCTTCCATCTATTGCACCAACACACTGTGGTGCTCTCCAACGTCTGTTGAAAAAAGTGGCCATTTCCACCAACTTCTCCACATCAGGAAATGTGATATGTAGTGGAAGCAGCACTTCCATGGTTGTCCTGCAGAAATCCTGAACACAGAGGCAAACGGTGCTTATGCCTACCCCGAAAAGATGGCTGATGGTCCTGTATTCACCTCCGGTGGCCAGCTTCCAGAGGGCAATTGCAACCCGTTTTTTAATGGGTATACACAGACGGTAATTTGTGTCTCTTTCCCCATAACGCCGCTGACCTGGTTGCAGATGTAGTCAAAGGACTGCCTGGACATGCGGAAATTCTGCATGAATTGCAGAAGGGAGAAGTCTGGAACAATGGTGTTCCACCAGTCGGAAGATCTGGGCTGTGTCCAAATAACACGCGACCTCCGCCTTTCCGCCAGCTTCAACATGATCTGTGGAAATAACATTGAGAATCAGTGTTAATGTAATTAATTTAGCAAAGCTGGGTATTTTGAGCTTGGCGCATGCAGAGGCTAACAACAGCTAGCTCTAACGCCATCGAATAGGACGTATATTTACCTTCTTTCTCCTACGGAATCGGAATCTTCGTTGAAGTTGATGATTACGATTGTAAAGCAGTTTTGAATGTAGCATGTAACGACTGTAAAGTTGGTAGTAAAGTCGTCCCATTTCTTCCATTTCGTTGCGACAGAGCAAAACCAAAACGAGTAGCGCTTCAATACAATCTGCCATTGTTGTTGAGGTCGCTGTGAGGGGTTTCCGCGCGGTTTGGCTTTATGAGCAGGCACGCAAACGGTTACGTCATGACGCAAACGATGACGCAATGACGCAGCACCAGTCGGACTCTGGGCGGTGTGAAAAGAGCCGGAGCTAAACCGAAGAACCGGTTCTGAACCTGAAAAGCTCTAGCACGGAGCTTGAACCGGAGTTGCGTTGGTGTGAATGAGGCAAAAGTGGGGGGCGAAAGCATCGGCACCCTGCAAGAGAAAGTGCAGTCGGTCGCGGACTGGCCAAATCCTTGCAACCAGAAGCAGCTGAAGAGTTTCCTGGGCCTGGCCTCGTACTACAGGAAGTTTGTACGGGGTTTTGCTTGCACTGCTGCACCCCTGTTCCAGCTGCTACAGAAGGACAGTGACCTTTGGTCTGAGCAATGTTAAGCAGTGTTTGATAGCCTTCGGCGTGCCTTGAGTGAGGCCCCGGTTCTCGCCCCAGCCAACCCCAGTCTGCCATTCACCCTGGACACAGACGCTTGCGGCGTGGGTGTAGGCCAGGGGTACTCAAACTTTTTTGTTAAAGGTCCACTTGTGAATTTTATACAAGGTCAATGGTCTGGATCAATGCCAGTAAAGTCCCCCCCACCCCCGGAGCGGAGCAACGAAATTGAAGTTAAGAAGCCGTTTCGGCGCGCTATGTATGGGGCCCCTTGAGAGGGTTTCCCCAACATGTCGTTGCAGTAATTAAAGGGTGTTTCATGTTGTCGTACTGTGGACCTTCTTAATCTTTTTTTATGTTTCTTTTTTTTTTTTTTTTTTTTTGAAATTGTTATGTTTATTCTGGTTTGTTTTGTGTTTGTATCTTTTATTTTAAAGTTATTTATTTATTTAATGTTTTGTGAGCTGAGCTGTGTGATTTTATATTTTAAGTGTCTCTCTGTACAGCACTTTTGTCAAGATTTGGGTTTTGTGTGTTAGATTTTGGGGTTTGTTTTGATTGTTCTGTTCTCCCTGTCTCTTGTCTGGTCCTTCTCCCTGTCGTTAGTTTCCCTGGTGTGTCTGATTGGCTGATTGTGTTGCCCTTGTGTTTCTCCTCCCCTGCCCAGCTGTTTCTTGTCTCGTGATTACCCCTCCCTGTATTTAGTCTTGTCTTTCCCTGTGTTCCCCTGTCGGTTCATTGTTTGTCTTCCTGTCTCCCTCCATGCTACCTTGTGTTACCTGTGAGTTTCATGCCATGTTTTGTTCTCCAGCTTTTGGAATAAAGCTCGCTTTTTGTTTATAGACCTTTTACGTTTTTTGGTATTCTGCATTTGGGTCCTACCTTTTCCGAAACCCTAACAGAATGAACCGACCAACTAAGGACCCAGCGGATGTTGATGATTTGAGTGGGATCTGTTCGATCTGGATTTCTCCCTTCAATGTTATCATGCCGAGTGGAGTGGAACCTCGTCTAGAAGGGACAAAGAGGCTATCCTCAAAAGGCACAGATGGAGGTGGCCAACATGCCTTGGTTGAGGAGCTCGTTGCCTGAATGGCTCAGAGTTTTTTACGTAGCCCTGAGAGCCAGTCTCCATTAGACCCTTTCTTGGATCCCGCCTGGCGTTTGGAGGTCCACGGAGCCTCCAAAAGACCTCTAAAAGACGCAAGGTCAGGAGGCCAGCTCGTGCTCCAGTACCGGTCCACGCAGCCATGGTTCCGTGCTCCAGTGCCGGCCCACACAGCCATGGTACCGTGCTCCAGTACCATCCCACACAGCCATGGTTCCGTGTTCCGGTTCCATGCCCACAGCCATGGTCCCTGCTCCAGAACCGGCTCATACAGCCATGGTTCCAGCCCCAGTTCCGTGCCCAGCAGCCATGGTTCCGGCTCCAGAACCGGTCCACACAGCCATGATCCAGGCCTCTGTTCCGGCCCCAGCAGCCATGGTTCCGGCCCCAGCTCCGGCCCCAGCAGCCATGGTTCCAGCTCCAGTACCGGCCCCAGAGCCATGGTTCCGGCTCCAGTACCGGACGCAGCAGCCATGGTCCCGACTCCGGCTCCTCGTCACCTGTTGGCTCTCCGGCCGACGCCAGCTCCCCGTGTCCTGTCGCGTACCGGCCGACTCCAGCACCTCATCTCCTGTCGGCGTACCGGCCGACTCCAGCACCTCGCCTCCTGTCGGCGTACCGGCCGACTCCAGCTCCTCGTCTCCTGTTGGCTCTCCGGCCGACGCCAACCCCTCGTGTCCTGTCGGCATACCGGCCGACTCAAGTCCCTTCTTCACCAGGGGTCCTGCCGTCTCAAGCTCCTTCACAGTCGGGGGTCCCGCCCTCTCAAGTCCTCTCTCAAGCCCCTTCTCAAGTCCCTTCTCGAGTTCCCTCTCAAGTCCCCTCTCGAGTCCCCTCTCAAGCCCTCTCTCGAGTCCCTTTCCAAGTCCCTTCTCAAGTCTCCTCTCGAGTCCCCTCTCAAGTCCTCTCTCGAGCCCCTTCTCAAGTCCCTTCTCGAGTTCCCTCTCAAGTTCCCTCTCGAGTCCCCTCTCAAGTTCCCTCTCGAGTCACCTCTCAAGTCACCTCTCGAGTTCCCTCTCGAGTCACCTCTCAAGTCACCTCTCGAGTTCCCTCTCGAGTTCCCTCTCGAGTCACATCTCAAGTTCCCTCTCGAGTCACCTCTCGAGTCCCCTCTCGAGTCACCTCTCAAGTCCCCTCTCGAGTCCCCTCTCAAGCCCTCTCTCGAGTCCCTTTCCAAGTCCCTTCTCAAGTCTCCTCTCAAGTCCTCTCTCAAGTCCCTTCTCGAGTTCCCTCTCAAGTCACCTCTCGAGTTCCCTCTCGAGTCACCTCTCGAGTTCCCTCTCGAGTCACCTCTCGAGTCCCCTCTCGAGTCCCCTCTCAAGCCCTCTCTCGAGTCCCTTTCCAAGTCCCTTCTCGAGTCCCCTCTCAAGTCACCTCTCAAGTCCCTACCCAATGTCCTGGTCCGTTGGAGGTTCCGCTGGGGTCCTGCCAACTCCATGTCCTGTCCTGTTGGGGGCCCCGCCGACTACTCTTCTGCCGGGGGTCCTGCCAACCCTATGTCCTGTGCCGTTGGAGGTCCCGCCGACTACTCTCCTGCCGGGGGTCCTGCCAACCCTATGTCCTGTGTCGTTGGGGGTCCAGCCGACACCTGTTTCGTCGGAGGTCCTGCCAACTCCATGTCCTGTTCTGTTGGGGGTCCCGCTGACTACTGTTCTGCCGGGGTCCTGCCAACTCCATGTCCTGTCCCGTTGGGGGTCCCGCCGACTACTCTTCTGCCGGGGGTCCTGCCAACCCTATGTCCTGTGTCGTTGGGGGTCCAGCCGACACCTGTTTTCGTCGGAGGTCCTGCTAACTCCATGTCCTGTCCCGTTGGGGGTCCCGCCGACTACTCTTCTGCCGGGGTCCTGCCAACCCTATGTCCTGTGCCGTTGGGGGTCCAGCCGACACCTGTTTCGTCGGAGGTCCTGCCAACTCCAGGTCCTGTTCGGTTGGGGGTCCCGCTGACTACTGTTCTGCCGGGGGTCCTGCCAACTCCATGTCCTGTCCCGTTGGGGGTCCTGCCGACTACTCTTCTGCCGGGGGTCCTGCCAACCCTATGTCCTGTGCCGTTGGAGGTCCCGCCGACTACTGTTCTGCCGGGGGTCCTGCCAACTCCATGTCCTGTGGCGTCGGGGGTTCCGCTGAGGGTCCTGCCGACTCCTCGTCCAGATCGTTGGGGGTCCTGCCAACTCCATGTCCTGTTCTGTTGGGGTCCCGCTGACTACTGTTCTGCCGGGGGTCCTGCCAACTCCATGTCCTGTCCCGTTGGGGGTCCCGCCGACTACTCTTCTGCCGGGGGTCCTGCCAACCCTATGTCCCTGTGCCGTTGGAAGTCCCGACGACACCAGCTTTTGCTCCATCCGGGGTCCTACTGACACAGCCCATGTCCCGTCCAGGGGTCCTGCCCGGACAACGCTGGTTCCTATTCCGCCAGTGGTCCAGTCGGCCACGAACCCAGTCCTTCCTTGTGCCCGGCTCCCTGACTATGCCCGCCGCGGCCTTAGCCGCTTCTCTGCCTCTGCCTTGCCACCGGGCCGTCCGCCCGAGACTCTTTCCTGGTCCTCTGCCTTGCCCCCGGGCCGTCCGCCCGAGACCACCTCCAGTTCCTCTGCCTTGCCCCCGGGCCGTCCGCCCGAGACCATCCTGGTCCTCTGCCTTGCCCCCCGGGCCGTCCGCCCGAGACCACCTCCTGGTCCTCTGCCTTGCCCCCGGGCCGTCCGCCCGAGACCACCTCCTGTTCCTCTGCCTTGCCCCCGGGCCGTCTGCCCGAGACCACCTCCTGTTCCTCTGCCTTGCCCCCGGGCCGTCCGCCCGAGACCACCTCCTGTTCCTCTGCCTTGCCCCGGGTCGTCCGCCCGAGACCCCTTCCTGGTCCTCTGCCGTGCCTCCGGGCTGTCAGCCCAAGCCCGTCCTCCGGACCCCCTCCACCCACCCTTTTGGACATATTGGACTTTGTGTAGGGACGTCTGGAATCCGTCCCTTGAGGGGGGGTTATGTCACGATTTGGGTTTTGTGTGTTAGGTTTTGGTGTTTGTTTTGATTGTTCTGTTCTCTCTGTCTCTTGTCTGGTCCTTCTCCCTGTCGTTAGTTTCCCTGGTGTGTCTGATTGGCTGATTGTGTTGCCCTTGTGTTTCTCCTCCCCTGCCCAGCTGTTTCTTGTCTCGTGATTACCCCTCCCTGTATTTAGTCTTGTCTTTCCCTGTGTTCCCCTGTCGGTTCATTGTTTGTCTTCCTGTCTCCCTCCATGCTACCTTGTGTTACCTGTGAGTTTCATGCCATGTTTTGTTCTCCAGCTTTTGGAATAAAGCTCGCTTTTTGTTTATAGACCTTTTACGTTTTTTGGTATTCTGCATTTGGGTCCTACCTTTTCCGAAACCCTAACAACTTTGGTCTGGAGGTTTTAAAGTGCTATATAAATAAAATTGGATTGGATTGGATTAATCTACCTTATTTGGGGGCCCCTTCTGGTCCAAGCACTTGCCTGTCGGTAATCGGCGCCCCTGTATACACACTAGGGATGTTAAGATTCACCGATTCGTATCGGTGCACCGATAAATGTTCAAGATGCGAGTGCACCGGTTGAAAGAGTGCACATCGGCTACAGTTTGGGTTGAACTCGCGATGCATCGATTGTAGCATCTTTGCATCGGTAAAAAATGATTCATTCATATAATATCCTTTCATCCTCAGCACTCAGCAGAGAAGATCTTTGATCATTGCTTCGCACTACGGAGGCCGAGAGTCTCAGTTAAACATTGAAGTCGAGGAGAAAGAGAAACACAGGGCACCGAAAAATACCTACAAATCAAACGTTTGGCAACACTTCGGATTTTTCAAGAAAGACGGTCAACTTGAAAAATCGCTCGCAAATTGTAAACGATGCCGTGCCGCTTTAAAGTACACAAGTAGTACGAGGAACTTAGCGACGCACATAAAGAGGCGACATGGGGTCTGCGGCTGAAAAGAAAAACCTGAAAGTTAGACATGAGTTCAATCACTCAGTGAGGTGTTCTGTCAGAGAGAGTGGTGTTTAGTTTAACAGCCTGTGACTGCCAATAATAGTTTAAATGTCTTCCTTACAATTGTAAGCAGTTATGAAAGACCTGTTTGTGAAAGGTTATTTGTATTTTGTGTTGTTCATATAGAAACCACTGCTTTCTGCTCTCTGGTGAGTTAGCCTATGAATGAGTGTTAAGCACATCAGGCTGCAGCTGTATGGGCATTGCACTATGGTAGTTGTTATTTGCACATTGTTAATCATGGGCAATGCATCCTTAAATTGTTTAACTGTGAGGTGTTATACAATTGTACTGTACTCTGGAGACAGGTAAAAAAGAAACAGCATGATGGGATGCGCAGTACTAGTAGAGAGAACCAAATATGTAAAGCACTTTTTTGTTAATTTATGATTTGCTGCATATAAGGAATAAAACAAAAATCCTCTGTCGTTCATATTGAAGTATCATTATTTTGCATCGTGTTGAATCGCATCGTATCGCCCCGAGTCGCATAATGTTGAATCAAATCGTATCGCAACAGGGGTGAATCGTATCGTATCGCATCGCCTGGTGTTTCAAATGTATCGTTAATGTATCGTATCGTTGACAACGTATCGAGATGCGCATCGCATCGGCCTCAGCAATGGAGATGCACATCCCTAATACACACACATATTCAATACATACATACAGTATGATGGCTTGAACTAGTGGGAGAAATGGCACTGTTTGTCTGTAGCCAATGCCTTGAACCTCGGCAAAAATGGCATTAGAAGCATTAGAAAGTCAAGGTAAACTTGCGGTTAACTTGCGGTCTGCAATGCGTGTCACGCTAGCGCACACAAGTAAATATATATGCACGTTCATTCTCACAACGCGTCAGACACAAGAAAATGTAAAGGGGACCTATCATGCAAAATGCACTTTTTGATGTCTTTTATACATAAATATGTGTCCCCGGAGCGTCGGGGAACTCACGCAGCGTCAGAAAATAAAACCCTCTCTCTTTTCCTCCGTACCCAAATCTTTTAAAAACGGGTGTACAACGAGCGGATACAGATTTGCTGCCGATCTGACGTCAAATCGGCAGCGGACCCACAGAAAATTGCTATCAGAAACAATGCCTGACGTGTTTTCGACGTAATCTCGTCTTTGTTTACATTAGCAAGCCTCGCTAACACTCAGAGCTAACCTGTACTGGAGAGCACATGTGTTTAAAAAGCAGAAAATAAAAAAAGGAACTCACCTTGTGATAAACCTGCAAGAGAAAAAGCATTTGAGCTCCATACTGTTTCAGAAATAATCTTTGATTTGGTTTAGAACAGGATGGCGTTTTATCACAACCGAATTTAACTTTATCTCCGGTAGAATTCTGATCAGGCGTTAGCTCCGCCTCCTCTTTTTTTTTTCAAGCTAAGGACCCAAAATCCGCGTTTCTCTAACAGGGCTGCAAAAGAGGGGTATGAGCAGTATGAGGCATGGCTACAACGGGGGATCTGTTTGGGATTTTAAGCAAAAAACTTCACAGACATGTTTTGTATAGGTATGGCCCTACAATATTTCTACAATGTTTCCAATATAGCATAATAGGTCCACTTTAATTTACATCAGAATAAGATTTCTTTTTTTCTTTTTTTTTATACTTTTTTTTTTTTTTTTTATAATGGGACAAAGGGTTCGGTCCGGATTGATTTGCAGTACGGTCCGGAGTTTGAGAAGCCCTGGTGTAGGCGGAGTGCTCTCCCAGACTACACCAGAGGGGGAGCGGGTGGTGGCATACTTCAGCCGGGCGTTCAACAAAGCAGAGCGACGATACTGCGTCACTCGCAGGGAACTCTTGGCAGTGGTGCTGTCCATCAGGCACTTTAAATACTACCTGTGTGGCCAGGCGTTCACGGTGAGGACTGATCACTCTGCACTACAGTGGCTCATGACATTCAAGGAGCCAGAAGGGCAGGTCGCAAGGTGGTTAGAAGAGCTCCAAGCTTTCGACTTCAGGGTGGAGCACCGGGCTGGGGTGCGTCACACAAATGCAGACGCTCTCTCCCGCCGCCGTGTGCCGCCGGCGGATGCCACTACTGTGAGAAGAGAGAGACCCGTGAAAAGGAGCTGCTGGAGGAGGACACCGTCTGTGCTGCAGCTCGACAAGTTGAAGAGGTTATTTGTCGGGAGCTCCAGACAGTGGACGTGGCAGAGTGGAAGCAACAGCAAGAGCTGGACACAGACCTACAGCCTGTACTGCAGTGGGTCGAGGCGCAGCAGCGGCCACCGTGGGAGGAAGTGGCAGTGTTCTCCAAAGCAACCAAGGGGCTGTGGTATCAGTTTGAGGCTCTGCGTCTGTGTCAGGGCGTACTACAGCGTGCGTGGAAGGAGCTAGCAACGGGGGAGAAGAGATGGCAGGTGGTGGTCCCGAAGGGTCTGCAAGAGGCTGTACTTAAGGCCATGCATGGAACGGCAGGCTCTGGGCACTTTGGCGTCACTAAGACTCTCCGCCGCCTTCGCCAGGGCTGCTAATGGGGGCAGTGCCGGAGGGATGTCGAAGACTTCTGTCGCCGCTGTAACCCTTGTATGACTCGTAAGGGCCCCCTGGTCGTTCCCATGCTCTGCTGCAACAGTTTCCCGTGGGGGCCCCAATTGAGAGAGTAGCAGTTGATGTGGTGGGGCCGCTACCTCTGTCAAACAGGGGTAACCGCTACATCCTCACCGCCATAGACTATTTCACAAAATGGCCAGAGGCGTATGCCCTCCCTGATCAGGAAGCAGTGACAGTCGCAGATGTCTTGGTGGCCGGCATGTTCAGCCGGTTTGGAGTGCCGGAGTCCCTGCATAGAGACCAGGGGAGGAACTTTGAGTCCCGGGTGTTCGCCTCCATGTGCACACAACTGGGCATGCACAAAACACGCACCTCCCCCTCGCGGCCTCAGAGCGACGGACTAGTCGAGAGATTCCATCGCACCATGGGCCAGCAGCTGGCCATCCTCACGTCTCAGCACCAGCGTGACTGGGACGAGCATCTGCCCCTTGTGCTCATGGCATGTTGCTCTGCAGTCCAGGAGTCCTCAGCCTGGTCTCCTGCCCTCCTCATGTTAGGGAGAGAGCTTCGCACCCCTGCTGTTTTGGCGTTTGGTCAGCCGCCGGATTCCCTGGACACTCCTCCAGGGCCTGAGTATGCCAGGAGACTTCAGAATTCTGCTCAAGCCTTTGCCCGCGATCACCAGAAAAGTGCTGGTGTGAGACAGAAACGGAACTATGATACCAGGACAAGAGGGCAGCACTTCCGGGCCGGGGAGCTGGTCTGGGTCTACAGCCCACAACGGAAAAAAGGCCGGTGCCCAAAACTTAACAGCCAGTGGGTTGGTCCCTGCAGAGTACTGGAGAGGGTGGGGGAAGTTGTCTACAGGGTGCAGCTGCCTCCCAAGGGGAGAAAAGTTGTGCTCCACAGAGACAGGTTGGCCCCTTACAGAGGAGTCGCTTCTCCATATGCCCAAGGGTCCACAGCCTCCCCCTCGGCACCCCCACCCAGGTCCCCCGGCGAGCAGAGCAGCAGCCCCCCGTCAGTGACGGAGTTCCCCCCCACTTTCTTCCCCTTTTCCCCGCCTGGACCAGAACCGGCACCCCTGTCCCCCTGACCCCAGCCCCCCTGCCGAGAAGGCAGACACGACCCCCGAGTCGGTTCAGAGACTTTGTGTGGTAGATAAAGTTTATTCCGACTCCTATTGTCGAACGCTACAGTATATTGGTAACATTTCACATTTGAAATAATACATTTAAGTTTTCCGCACTCTTGTGGGAATATCTCCGCAACGGAGTGAGCTTAAGTTTCACATTCGATTGCATGATATAGCCCAGCGCCACACCTTCGTCACACATGTTGCCACGTGGTTGTACCATTTTCAGGCGATTTGTAATCTGTTCTAGAAAAACTAGTGTTGTTTTTTTTATTTCAAGAAGCGTATAAAACAAAAAATGGATGTCTTCATGAACATTTATCCATGCTGGAAGTAGATTTAGATGTTTAGGAGTGAGATAGAGATTATAATATATGCATCCAATGAAGCATTGCATGAAGTCTGTGATGAATCAGAGTTGTTGGGGCTGCATAAAACGTTTTTTATTTTTGTTTGTAGGCAGCCCAATGGTCACCAAGGTTCATGTTAAATAGCATTTTTACAAAAAAAAGGCGAAGCCTAACGTGAAAAAAGGGCTTAGACCTCAGAGAGTTAAACTTGGGCTCACCATTGTTTTACGTATTTTGTTTTGAAAATCCACAGCGGAGGTTTGTGTCGTACTACATGCGGTGTGTTTAGCATTTCTCTCAGTAACCAACGATCTAAGAGTCTGTTGGCTCAGACATAAACTCCGTAATCTAAATTTCATAAGGTGTAAAACCTGAGCATTTTAAATCTCATTTGAACGAAATGCTTGTAGAATCTGTATTTGTATTGTTGATTTAATGTGTGAATGAGGCGATATAGAGAAGGTTAAGCTGTCATTATTAGGCTGTAATAATTTGTTATTAGACACACACACACACACTGTTCAAAGAAACACACACACACACACTGTTCACAGAAACACACACACACTTGGTTACATTCCCTACTGGGCTAGGGGAACCAAAGGGAAGTAACAAAATATAAAATGACCGGGCGAGAGAAAAAGGAGAGGAAACTGATCTGTGAAGCCACAAGATGGTCTTTTAATGGACAAAAGAAAAAGGTCTCACCAGCCAACTTGCAAAGTAAACTAAAGATAAACAGACACAAATACACTGGAGCACATCTCCTAATAATTAGCAAAACACAGGTCTCACACAGAGACAGAGACAGAGACAGAGACAGAGACACCATGCTGCACACATGCAGCCAGAGGAGAAGGAAAGAGCGACTGCAGCCTTTCTCAGGTCCTTTATGGAGGCCCTGATTGGGGATTTGGAGCACCTGGGGGAGAGGCTGCACCTGGAGACAATCAGGGGGAAAGAGAGAGAGACACACAAACACCCACTACGGCACATAACACACACACACACACACACACTGTTCACAGAAACACACACACATACACACTGTTCACAGAAAAACACACACATACACACTGTTCACAGAAACACACACACACTGTTCACAGTAACACACACACACTGTTCACAGTAACACATACACACTGTTCACAGAACACACACACACACTGTTCACAGAAACACACACACATACACACTGTTCACAGAAACACACACCACACTGTTCACAGTAACACATACACACTGTTCACAGAAACACACACACATACACACTGTTCACAGAAACACACACACATACACACTGTTCACAGAAACACACACACACTGTTCACAGTAACACATACACACTGTTCACAGAAACACACACACATACACACTGTTCACAGAAACACACACACACACTGTTCACAGAACACACACACACTGTTCACAGAAACACACACACACTGTTCACAGAAACACACACACATACACACTGTTCACAGAAACACACACACACTGTTCACAGAAACACACACACACACACACACACACACACACACACACACACACACACAGGGACGTGCACAGGTACGGGCTAATGTTGCCCGGGCAACAGCCCGTTTGCCATTTTTGTCTGACCTGCCCCTCTGGAGAGAGCGAGAGTTTTTTTTAGTTTTCTATTGTGGCCGAATCAACATGATAAGCTCACAATTAGTATTGTAGCGTCTCGCTGCGGGTTTGACCATGTTGAGATCTCCATATTAGGTTGAATACTTAAAACGAAAGTTAGTTATAATCAAATATAATCAATTATATTCTTGTATAACCCACTCTGAAAATGCTTCATATTTTATGATTTTCTATATTTACAGTAAAAAAAACACAAGTGGTTTGTTAAGTTGAGTGTAAGGCCTATTATGGTTTATGGGTGTCACTGATAAGAGAGGAGAGACAGTTTCTTCCCTGACAGCAGTACACAGGGAGGGGGGCTCCTGACTTTAGGCGGCAGTGGCTCAGTCTGTAGGGACTTGGTCTTGGAACTGAAGGGTTGCCGGTTCACGTCCCGATCAGACCAAAAAAGATGGAGTGAGCTGGTAGCTGGAGAGGTGCCAGTTCACCTCCAAGGCCACTGCAGAGGTGCCCTTGAGCAAGGCACCTAACCTCGAAATTGTTCCCTTGGCGCCGGGTACCTGGCAGCCTCTCTGCTCTGCCACCTCTCCTATCTGCATGTGGTTGTGTGTGTGCATGTATATCCTCTGTGTGTGTGCATGTATATCCTCTGTGTGTGTGTGTGTGTGTGTGTGTGTGTGTGTGTGTGTGTGTGTGTGTGTGTGTGTGTGTGTGTGTGTGTGTGTGTGTGTGTGTGTGTGTATATCCTCTGTGTGTGTGCATGTATATCCTCTGTGTGTGTGTGTGTGTGTGTGTGTGTGTGTGTGCATGTATATCCCCTGTGTGTGTGCATGTATATCCTCTGTGGTGTGTGTGTGTGTGTGCATGTATATCCCCTGTGTGTGTGTGCATGTATATCCTCTGTGTGTGTGCATGTATATCCCCTGTGTGTGTGCATGTATATCCTCTGTGTGTGTGTGTGCATGTATATCCTCTGTGTGTGTGTGCATGTATATCCTCTGTGTGTGTGTGTGTGTGTGTGTGTGTGTGTGTGTGTGTGTGTGTGTGTGTGTGTGTGTGTGTGTGTGTATGTATATCCCCTGTGTGTGTGTGCATGTATATCCTCTGTGTGTGTGCATGTATATCCCTGTGTGTGTGCATGTATATCCTCTGTGTGTGTGTGTGTGCATGTATATCCCCTGTGTGTGTGTGTGTGTGTGTGTGTGGTGGTGTGTGTGTGTGTGTGTGTGTGTGTGTGTGTGTGCATGTATATCCCCTGTGTGTGTGTGCATGTATATCCTCTGTGTGTGTGCATGTATATCCCCTGTGTGTGTGCATGTATATCCTCTGTGTGTGTGTGTGTGTGTGCATGTATATCCCTGTGTGTGGTGTGTGTGTGTGTGTGGTGTGTGTGTGTGTGTGTGTGTGTGTGTGTGTGTGTGTGCTGTATATCCCCTGTGTGTGTGCATGTATATCCTCTGTGTGCGTGCATGTATATCCTCTGTGTGTGTGCATGTATATCCTCTGGTGTGTAATGTGTATAAACACAACAGAGTTGGGAAAGAAATTTCCCTGTAAGGGATTAATAAAGTGTATCTTCTTCTTCTTCTTCTTCTTCTCTTCTTCTTCTTCTTCTCTTCTTCTTCTTCTTCTTCTTCTTAAGGAGAAATACACTGAGGCCCCAAAAAGGTGTTTGTGCCATAGCCGAGAATAATAGAGAGAGAGAGAGAGGGGGGTTCCCTGGTATGCTCTCTCTCCCGGTAAAGCTCTCTCCCTGGAGAGCTGGGTTTTTCTTCGGTAAAGGTTCTCTCAAACTTGGTAAATATCGCTTGAATTTCTTTGTTGAAAGCTGAATGAATTGATGTGAATTGATTTGTTGAAAGTTTAGCATCCTGCCACCTGTGAGGAAATTCCTCCGAATTCATGCGGGAATAGGTGTGGATTTGATGTGAATTGATTTGGTGAATGAAAGTTTGAATGTGCTTTTTATTATCACCGGTCTTTTATGAGGAGATGGCTCTAAATTCTGTCGGAATTCTTATTGATCATTTTTGAGGAACTGCCTCTGAATGTTGTCAGGCTATAGGTTGTGAATGTTAGCCCCGGCGATCCGTGCGGAGATTCCTCTGGATTCTGTCGGAAGACTTTAATGTCTAAACTATGAATTAAGGTTTCAGATTAGAAAATGACCACAGTATGATATGTTTTATATTATTGTCATGTTGTAACGAGAGAAGGTAGAAACCCTGTATAAGTGTAGACCAATTTTTCTTCAATAAACTGATCCCACTTTTTGGATTGGGACAACTTAAAAGACATCTGCGCTCTCCTCTCCTGCTTGAAAGGTAAGAAATGCACACTGCCACACTCACACTTAGGCAGGGCCACAGCCATTACTGATATCAAAATCCTTCGGGATCGCTTCAACAGATTTAGCGGGTCTTCTGAATTGAAACAGCAGTTAATTGAACCTGGTTCTCCAGGAGTTAGTCGAGGTGAGATCTTGCTGACGTTGGTGGATCTGAGCCAAGCAGTAAACTTACATAGACTCAATAACTTCTGTTAGGTCAATTAGTAGGTCTGAGTAATTTGCCGGAATAAATTATCAGCCCTCCCGACTCCCAAGACCATCTCTGTTATTAAGTTATGGAATACTAAATAAATAAGTAATTAGATACCTTACCGTTACTGCGCTCATAAAGAATGATAAGAATAAGAATAATGCGGATTGAACTGGTTTCATTAGTAATTAGTTAGAAGCCCTATTTTATCAGTAGCCTATGTCTGCACAGCAACTTTACAATGGTCAAACTACATTAAAACAGGATTGTCCCCATGTTTTCTTTAATAGTTACTAACATTAGATATTGTAATGAGATATGGACCGCAAAACTAAAAATGTGCCTGAATAACGAATTTAGCAGTGGACATAAAAGTAAAAAATAAAGAGTGTCACTTGCAATGACAGTGTGTTTTTATTTTTATGAACCTTTTACATTAAAAACAAGTTAGAATTTTCAAAAGGTCTCATGTTGTTTTTTTTCGGTTTAGAGCAATAGCCCCTCCAAATGTCTGTGCACATCCCTGCACACACACACACACACACACACACACACACACACACACACACACACACACACACACTGTTCACAGAAACACAGCATCAATATCTGCCTCAAACGTCTTGTGTGTGTGTGTGTGTGTGTGTGTGTGTGTGTGTGTGTGTGTGTGTGTGTGTGTGTGTGTGTGTGTGTGTGTGTGTGTGTGTGTGTGTGTGTGTGTGTGTGTGTGTGTGTGTGTGTGTGTGTGTGTGTGTGTGTGTGTGTGTGTGTGTGTGTGTGTGTGTGTGTGTGCGCGCGTATGTTTACGTGCGGACGTGGCAGCAGGGCTCCCCTCTCCGCTGAATCTCTCGCACAGAGCTGCCATTCGTCCAGACTAAACCAGCAGCCAATCAGAAGCGAGTGCGATGACCGAGCCCACTGACGTCATCCGCATAAGTGGACCAATGAGAGCTGTAGAAATGTTCCAGGAGACATGTGTAAGCTGCAGGAGGACAACCCGGAAAAAGAGAGGGACGGTCGGACAGGAGAGGAGAGGGAGCCGCTGAAAAACACGGAGGAAATAACACACGCACACACACACACACACACACACACACGTGCGAACAGACAGACACACACGCGCACACACACAGGTGGGAGCTGCGTGACACACACAGGTAAGAGACGGATTGATATGTTTAAATATATACTAATATTTAGTCCTGCAGACTTCTGTGTTAAGAGATGCTTGTATTTACTTTGGAAGGATTAGAAAACAGAACACGTTTTAGTGTAAATGGTAAATCTGCAGTTAAGTGTCCATCTAATGTAGAGGACAATAAACAGACTTTAATTTAGAGTTTACTTTTATTTAATTAAGCCCTGAGCCTTTTTTCAGGCCTCAGGCTCGAAAATGACATTCCCAGAACAAATGACCATATCTTCTCTCCTAAAAGGGGTAAATTAATAATCTTTTTTCTCAAAGCAATGATAAACCTGTGAGTTGGATGTAGAAAAGTCTGTATCAATATAGATTTTTTTTATTTTAAAGTAAATTCAGATTGAACATAGTAAAAAAATGTAAATTATAGCGTCCGTCCAAAAATAAAACATGACTTATAGTGAAAACCACCCTTGAATGATGGGATAGACTAAAAGCTTTAGGAATCCAAACTATAACATATAATAAGTACCCTGTATCAAGACTGATGCAAAACAAGTGACATGTGACCTTTTAGAGAGATTTAGAAAGAAAACCCACTTCTGGGTCATTCGGGTGGATTTTCTATATCTCTGGCCCCCTCGGTCGATTTTGATGATTGACACCTCTTTTTAACCGTTAAAGCCAATAGAATCGAGGGGAAGTTCCTAAATCCATCTAAACATTACCATTGAGGAGTGAGTGATGCGCAGCCAGAATGCCCCGGAACCGGAAGCTGTCATACACTCTGGTAGCAGCACATTCGGGTTAAAGGGTTAGGGTTAACCCTTTAACCCTTCAACCCTAACCCTTTAAATACATTAGACTGAAAACATTTGTTCTCACAGCCAGCCTGACATCAGTGTAAAACACAGGTAATACTGAATACAAACCAACAGTGTGTGAGAATATTTTACAGTATAAAAAAGGTGTGTGTGTGTGTGTGTGTGTGTGTGTTGTGTGTGGTGTGTGTGTGTGTGTGTGTGTGTGTGTGTGTGTGTGTGTGTGTGTGTGGTGTGTGTGTGTGTGTGTGTGTGTGTGTGTGGTGTGTGTGTGTGTGTGTGTGTGTGTGTGTGTGTTTGTGTGTGGTGTGTGTGTGTGTGTGTGTGTGTGTGTGTGTGTGTGTGTGTGTGTGTGACATGTTTCTGTGATGTCTCCATCAGGATGAATGGCAGTATAAATATTAATGTACCAGTTCATTCAGGAAAGACCTGACCCTAATACAGCATGAACAGGGGGGGGGGGGGAGTAACATATATCATATTGGGTTAGGCTCTGAGGACAAAGGTGGGCGGTACACAAAGTTATTATGCAGGGCAGTGATTGGTTCATTGATTGTTTGGTTGGTAAATTGGTTGTTTTGTTGGGTGATTGCTTTGAAAGCTGTTAGACCAACATTCTCAGTCAAAACCGGTATTTATGTATTTTTGTCTCTCTGTGTGTCCATGTCTCTTTGTCTCCATCAGTTCTTCAGGATGATCCAGGCGCTGCTGATGTGCTTTGTGCTGTGCGTGGTGTCAGGCAGCAGTAAACCCACTGAGAGAAAGAGTCGGATCCTCGATGAAGACCCTCTCAGCCGTCTGGAGCATGACGACAACAAGAACTACGACTACGACCACGAGGCCTTCCTGGGCGAGGAGGAGGCCAGAGCCTTCGAGCAGCTGCCGGCCGAGGAGAGCCGGCGCCGGCTGGGGTGAGGCGTGCACAAATATTACAATACTCTGATAAAACACACAGTAAACAATAGTAAATGTTCTTTCTGTACCCGTGCACCCGTGTACATGTGTACCTGTGTACCTGTGTACATGTGTACCTGTGTACCTGTGTACCTGTGTACATGTGTACCTGTGTACATGTCTACCTTTAGACCTGTGGACCCGTGTACATGTGTACCTGTGTACATGTCTACCTTGTAGACCTGTGACCGTGTACATGTGTACCTGTGTACATGTCTACCTTTAGACCTGTGGACCCGTGTACATGTGTACCTGTGGTACATGTGTACCTGTGTACATGTGTACCTGTGTACATGTCTACCTTTAGACCTGTGGACCCGTGTACTGTGTACCTGTGTACATGTGTACATGTGTACCTGTGTACATGGTACCATGTGTACCATGTGTACCTGTGTACATGTCTACCTTTAGACCTGTGGACCCGTGTACATGTGTACCTGTGTACCTGTGTACATGTGTACCTGTGTACATGTGTACCTGTGTACATGTGTACCTGTGTACCTGTGTACCTGTGTACATGTGTACCTGTGTCCCTGTGTACATGTGTACCTGTGTACATGTGTACCTGTGTACATGTCTACCTTTAGACCTGTGGACCCGTGTACATGTGTACCTGTGTACTGTGTACATGTGTACCTGTGTACCGTGTACATGTGTACCCGTGTACATGTGTACCTGTGTACATGTGTACATGTCTACCTTTAGACCTGTGGACCCGTGTACATGTGTACCTGTGTACATGTCTACCTTTAGACCTGTGGACCCGTGTACATGTGTACCTGGTACCTGTGTACATGTGTACCTGTGTACCTGTGTACATGTGTACATGTGTACCTGTGTACATGTGTACATGTGTACCTGTGTACATGTCTACCTTTAGACCTGTGGACCCGTGTACATGTGTACCTGTGTACCTGTGTACATGTGTACATGTGTACCTGTGTACATGTGTACCTGTGTACCTGTGTACCTGTGTACATGTGTACCTGTGTACATGTCTACCTTTAGACCTGTGGACCCGTGTACATGTGTACCTGTGTACCTGTGTACCCGTGCACCGTGTACATGTCTACCTTTAGACCTGTGGACCCGTGTACCTGTGTACCTGTGTACCTGTGTACATGTGTACCTGTGTACATGTCTACCTTTAGACCTGTGGACCTGTGTACCTGTGTACCTGTGTACATGTGTACCTGTGTACATGTGTACCTGTGTACCTGTGTACCTGTGTACATGTGTACCTGTGTACATGTGTACATGTCTACCTTTAGACCTGTGGACCTGTGTACCTGTGTACCTGTGTACATGTGTACATGTGTACCTGTGTACATGTCTACCTTTAGACCTGTGGACCCGTGTACATGTGTACCTGTGTACATGTCTACCTTTAGACCTGTGGACCCGTGTACATGTGTACCTGTGTACATGTGTACCTGTGTACCTGTATACCTGTGTACCTGTGTACATGTGTACCTGTGTACCTGTGTACATGTGTACCTGTGTACCTGTGTACCTGTGTACCTGTGTACATGTGTACATGTGTACCTGTGTACCTGTGTACCCTGTACCTGTGTACCTGTGTACATGTGTACCTGTGTACCTGTGTACATGTGTACCTGTGTACATGTGTACCTGTGTACCTGTGTACCTGTGTACATGTGTACATGTGTACATGTGTACCTGTGTACATGTGTACATGTGTACCTGTGTACCTGTGTACCTGTGTACCTGTGTACATGTGTACATGTGTACCTGTGTACATGTGTACCTGTGTACCTGTGTACATGTGTACCTGTATTCTTTCCTGCAGACGTGTCCTTAGTATTTCACTTCCTGTTTCTCAGAGCAGACACAGGTTGAACCGGATCAGACAGTCCACTTCACACCTGAAGCTATGTCTAATATCAACAGCTGATAACTAATCAAATGCTGTGTGTGTGTGTGTGTGTGTGTGTGTGTGTGTGTGTGTGTGTGGTGTGTGTGTGTGTGTGTGGTGTGTGTGTGTGTGTGTGGTTGTGGTGTGTGTGTGTGTGTGGTGTGTGTGTGTGTGTGTGTGTGTGTGTGTGTGTGTGTGTGTTGTGTGTGTGTGTGTGTGTGTGTGTGTGTGTGTGGTGTGTGTGTGTGTGTGTGTGTGTGTGTGTGTGTGTGTGTGTGTGTGTAGCATCATTGTGGATAAGATGGACAGTAACACAGACGGGTTTATCTCTGAGGAGGAGCTGAAGAACTGGATCCGGATCTCTCAGAGGAGGCAGATCGTGGACAGCGTGGATCAGCAGTGGAAAGACTTCGATCTGAACCAGGACGACCAGATCAGCTGGGAGGAGTACAAGAACACCACCTACGGGAGCTACCTGGGTAAATAACACACACACACAAACACACACACACACAGTACAAGAACACCACCTACGGGAGCTACCTGGGTAAATAACACACACACACAAACACACACACACACACACACTCACACACACAATACAAGAACACCACCTACAGGAGCTACCTGGGTAAATAACACACACACACACACACACACACAATACAAGAACACCACCTACGGGAGCTACCTGGGTAAATAACACACACACACACACACACACACACACACACACACACACACACAATACAAGAACACCACCTACGGAGCTACCTGGGTAAATAACACACACACACACACACACACACACAGTACAAGAACACCACCTACGGGAGCTACCTGGGTAAATAACACACACACACACACACACACAATACAAGAACACCACCTACGGGAGCTACCTGGGTAAATAACACACACACACACACACACACACACAGTACAAGAACACCACCTACGGGAGCTACCTGGGTAAATAACACACACACAAAACACACACACACACAGTACAAGAACACCACCTACGGGAGCTACCTGGGTAAATAACACACACACACACACACACACAAACACACACACACACAGTACAAGAACACCACCTACGGGAGCTACCTGGGTAAATAACACACACACACACAAACACACACACACACAGTACAAGAACACCACCTACGGGAGCTACCTGGGTAAACACACACACACACACACACACAGTACAAGAACACCACCTACGGGAGCTACCTGGGTAAATAACACACACACACACACACACACAATACAAGAACACCACCTACGGGAGCTACCTGGGTAAATAACACACACACACAAACACACACACACACAGTACAAGAACACCACCTACGGGAGCTACCTGGGTAAATAACACACAAACACACACACACACACACAATACAAGAACACCACCTACGGGAGCTACCTGGGTAAATAACACACACACACAAACACACACACACACAGTACAAGAACACCACCTACGGGAGCTACCTGGGTAAATAACACACACACACACACAATACAAGAACACCACCTACGGGAGCTACCTGGGTAAATAACACACACACACAAACACACACACACAGTACAAGAACACACCACCTACGGGAGCTACCTGGGTAAATAACACACACACACACACACACAGTACAAGAACACCACCTACGGGATTTACCTGGGTAAATAACACACACACACACACACAGTACAAGAACACCACCTACGGGATTTACCTGGGTAAATAACACACACACAAAACACACACACAGTACAAGAACACCACCTACGGGAGCTACCTGGGTAAATAACACACACACACAAACACACACACAGTACAAGAACACCACCTACGGGAGCTACCTGGGTAAATCACACACACACACACACACACACACACAATACAAGAACACCACCTACGGGAGCTACCTGGGTAAATAACACACACAAAACACACACACACACAGTACAAGAACACCACCTACGGGAGCTACCTGGGTAAATAACACACACACACACACACACACACACAATACAAGAACACCACCTACGGGAGCTACCTGGGTAAATAACACACACACACACACACACACACACACACACAATACAAGAACACCACCTACGGGAGCTACCTGGGTAACACACACACACACACACACACACACACACACACACACACACACACACACACACACACACACAATACAAGAACACCACCTACGGGAGCTACCTGGGTAAATAACACACACACACACACACACACACACACACACACACACACACACAGGCCTGTCACGATAATTAATTTTGATGGACGATACATTTTCCTGGAAATTATTGCAATAAACGATAATATTGTCGGCACCGTTGTAAGACCATTTTAGACCACTGACATAATGATAATATATAATAGTAATTTAAGTAAATCCTTTCAAACACAAACCTTGTATTGAACATCCAACATTGCAAATGAAATGTGGAATAATATTCAAATATATAAATTATATATAATAAATAAAACAAATTAATTAAATTATAAAAAATTAATTAAATCACACACAATCAAAACAATAAATTAAAGTGGACCTATCATGCTATATTTGAAACATATTGTAGGGCCATACCTATACAAAACATGTCTGTGAAGTTTTTTGCTTAAAATCCCAAACAGACCCCCCCCCCGTTGCAGCCGTGCCTCATACTGCTCAGACCCCTCTATTCCAGCCCTGTTAGAGAAACGCGGATCTTGGGTCCTTAGCTTGAAAAACGAAAAGAAGAGGAGGCGGAGCTAATGCCTGATCAGAATTCTACCGGAGATAAAGTTAAATTCGGTTGTGATAAAACGCCATCCTGTTCTAAACCACATCAAGGATTATTTCTGAAACAGTATGGAGCTCAAATGCTTTTTCTCTTGCAGGTTTTTCACAAGGTGAGTTCTTTTTTTATTTCCTGCTTTTTCAACGCATGTGCTCTCCAGTACAGGTTAGCTCTGAGTGTTAGCGAGGCTTGCTAATGTAAACAAAGACGAGATTACGTCCAAAACACGTCAGGCATTGTTTCTGATAGCAACTTTCTGTGGGGTCCGCTGCCGATTTGACGTCAGTTCGGATGGAATCTGTATCCGCTCGTTGTACACCCGTTTTTAAAAGATTTGGGTACAGAGGAAAAGAGAGAGGGTTTTATTTTCTGACGCTGCGTGAGTTCCCCGACGCACCGGGGACACATATTTATGTATAAAAGACATCAAAAAGTGCATTTTGCATGATAGGTCCCCTTTAAATAGACTCAGGCTGGAAAACAGAGCTCTCTGTATCTATCTATCTATCTATCTATTTTATATAAATAAACATGAGCACACATTGTCTCACAAGCAAAAAAAACCTCCTTAAAATAGCAGTCAAGTGTACAGTCCACTGTCCATACAAAGACCCAGATGCCTCAACAGGCCATATCCAAATCTGTATTTCAAAGATTTCGAGCAAGGAACACCAACATGTTTGCATTGTCGGGCAAATGCATCTTTGATTGTAAACTGTCGGGAAGGTGGGGGCTCTCCATCTCCAGCTGCCGTGTTTGCTCCCAGCTGGGAACACGGAATGGGTAGGTTGTGTTTCAGGTGCAGTTTAAGGTCGTATTGCTAGCTTTGTTGCTACCTTTTTAAAACAAATGCGACACACCGCCCGGCTCATTCAAGTCCGTAGGTTCGCCTCGTTCATTTTGGCTTAAATCCAAAATATTCCCACACCGGAGATGTGGAATTAGGTTTCGCAACCAATTCCATTTAACTTCAAATTCCCCTCGAGTAAGTCACACGTTGTCTCCTGCTTGTCTCTATATTATTCATTTGGCTGCTACACTGCTGCACGCGGAGTGTCCTGGGGCTTCATTTATAAACGGTGCGTATGCACAAAAGATGGCGTACGCCAGTTTCTACGCAATGTTTGCGATTTATAAAAAACAAACTTGACGGGAAAATGTGCGGTCCTCCACGCAAACTCTGACCCATGCGTACGCACTAAGCACAAAAACGGGAGAGACGAGAAACTGCGACACCGTTGGCAGAAAGAAGAATGGAGAGAAATATGTGGAAATAATCCCAGAAATGAAACGTTACCTCTCATTTATCAGATATGAAGAATTACTTTTCACAAATTGATTAAAGCCAATCTTAAAATGATGAGACTAACGCGTGTTTGAGACTCCTCAGCGCGCACACACATAACTTGGAGAAATAAATAAATACGGAAATGTTATTGATCACCCCTCGATTATGTTCTCTTGTTAAGAAATGTATTCTCATAAATGATTTGGTAAACTGAAGGACAGAATCACTTTAAACTGACGCTGTGTAGCTTTTCTACAGGTTATAGATTCGAGCATGGTTTTATATTCTATCACGTTTAATCATGTTTTATGCCGTTCGCCAATAGCCTACTTGATAAGTCGCTCATAAAAACACAGGAGGTATGGAAACTAAGAACACCATATGTGGTCAATTGTACAGCTAATATAACACAACACATTAGCTTTATTTCCTTTAACTGGTGGATTATGGATCTATAGTTGCTGATCGACAGCTGGAACACAAACCACCAAATACAAACAAATAATTCAGATCCAGTCGTCATGACTCCACTCCGGAGGGATCCCCCATCATTTCTTACAGTTTCTCATCAAGGGGGGTCTCCTGTCCCCGGTACAAACACACTGCCTGAGGAAGGTTAGGCTATTTGTATTTTTTTTGTCATTAACCTTTTGCGGACCACTTATTTATTTATGTTGGTGACGATCCGACCTCCATGCTGCTACTCTGGTTCAAACTGCATCCACCAAACAATATGATTTATCTCCACCTCCCCAAAATAACCAAAACCTGACACGGTGTGAGATGTCTTCTTTAGCTGTTCTATCGTCATTTCCTGCGATTCTTCATGCAGTCAGTCAAGATGAATGAATGAATGGGCGTTTCTTTGACTATTTATAGGCAAATATGGGCGTTACGTGAAGCCCGCAAAAGCTGCGCCGCATTTCGAGTTGATTGTGATTTATAAAGGGAAACCGGCGTAGGAAGTGCCGTACGCAAGTCCTGCGCCGGTTCGCAGTCTTTTATGAATCGGAAAATGTCTGTGCGTATTTATTTGCTTTGTCCTACGTAAGCAACCTTCCCACGCCAATCCTACGCAAGGCTTTATAAATGAGGCCCCTGACCTGGCTGTGTGTGAGCCCCGCCCCTCACGGTGCGCCTGGCCGGCAACCAGGCATGTGCACACATAGACATCAAAGTGGGCTTGAGCCCCTGCCCTTTTTCTTCCTCTAGAGACAGTGCCCTTTTTTTCCCCTTCTTTTTATTTTTTATAAATGAATATATATATCTACTGGTGTTTGCGCAGTTTCCCTTTCCAAAAATATATTGATTGAATTCAAAATTAAAATATCTGGTCGGGAGATTAGACTGTGAAGTTCCGTAGCTCTCCCTCCCAGGGGCGGATCTACCGGGGTGGCATGGGGTGGCAGCTGCCACCCTAAAAATAGCCTTGCCACCCCAGCTGCCACCCCAGTTGGCATCTTTGTTTTGAAAGAAAAGTTGTGGCTCATCGGACATTTATGAGAGAAAATCTCTAATGTCCGAGTGCAAGTGAATGCAGCACAAGACGCGAGTCTTGTAACCCCTCCCCCGGCCCTGGCAAGAGCTTGGAAATAATATGATTGGCGGCGATTTCATTTGAACGGGACGGCGCAAAAGGAGAAGCATCCGGACCCAAGCAGACGGAAGGAATGAGGTGCGGTCTACAATGACAGAGAAGAGACCGTCAGGTTGGCTGCACTCAGCATTGAATCAAAACGAGAAGCATCCGGACCCAAGCAGACGGAAGGAATGAGGTGCGGTCTACAATGACAGAGAAGAGACCGTCAGTTTGGCTGCACTCAGCATTGAATCAAAACGTACTAAAGCTTTGGATCTTAATCAGCTTGTGAGGCGTGTCGCTGAACAACATGGTAATCGCCGCATTCAGCTGTAGGCGCCAACTTGATGCTGCTCACGGATGACTCGATGAGCATAACAAACTGTTAAGATGATGACCTTGTATGTGTGTATATATTTCTTTTCTTTGTGGGGGTCTGCCCCCAAAAAACAGTTTGAAGTCCTGAGAAAGTCAAATAGGACGGTGTGTAAAACGTCACTGCCCAGCCAACAGAAAGTAACCACTTTGATTGAACTAGGCCAGCAGGTAAGGGCTTTCCACTGGATATGTTTGAGCTGAATCCACGTGTTTTAACCCTAACTGATGCAGTTAGTCACTTCTTTAATTTTTCTTTCTGATGTAAAGTCCAGGTTGTAACTGTTTGCAGTAAAGTCGGGGCGCTGAACTGTTCCTTTGAATTTTGATATATGAGGGTGAGCAAGCATCTTGAGGAACATTCATCATTAAATCCTCCAACAAATATAGTTTATTCAATAATAAATGAATGTGAATCATAACAGTGATTGACAGCTGATAGGAATAATATGATTGTTAATATTATCATATTCATTCAGACAAACATCGATGAGACAGTTAGTTCATGTACTCATTGCAGCAGTCTGCATAGATTTGGTTCCCCTGCTGGTCTAAGAGTGAAACACTCATTCAGTTATTGTTCAGTTTAAATGCATTAAATGATGTCTGCCAGCTTATATATTTATATGTAAGGCTTCACTGATGTGCCACAATAATGTCACCTGATGTTATTGAGTTCAAATATCAATAGTGTGGCTTTCCAAGTTAACATTGATTGATATGACTGCGATTAAATCAGCATATACTTCTGCCAGGGGATGCCACCCCTCAAGATCTCCTGCCACCCCATGAATTTGTCTAGATCCGCCTCCCTCCTCCCCGCATGTTCCTGCACGGCGGTGCGGACATCGGCAGTCACTTCAGACAGACAGGTAGCAGCACCTCCCACTTTACTGTCCCTTCAGACAGACAGGTAGCAGCACCTCCCACTTTACTGTCCCATGTTATGCTGGCTTTTCTTGGCTTATTTTGAAGGTGAGTGGTGATGAACAAATTACTAAACTGCCAGTGCCTCAAGTTTACAGCTAATTAGCTAAAAGACAATAACAAATAGTTAACTAAGGTAGGCTACTAGCTAATGGATAAGTTAGCTCAAGGTTTAGCTAAGGCAATTTATCATGGGCATACAGGCTAATGTACTGTAGGCCTACTTAAAGTGCTTGTGACACCATCCCACCTATTGTTGTGCAATGCAATGTTGGGCTACTAGTCATCTCGAACCATCAGTTTAAAAATGAATTTGCGATACCGTATTGATAAATATCAATAATTTCGAATATCGCGGGAAAAGTCCTTCACTCAGTTTCCTTTTTCGGGACGAAGGCGGAAGTGCGTCACAAAGGGCCATATTTATTCTGCTCCCATTGAGCCAGACAGGGACAGAAGGGATTTGTCACGCGTAGAGATGGTTCGACGATGCGTTGTGTCTGGCTGTTCCAATACAGCAAATGAGGAACTTAACATCAGCATACATAGCTTTCCAACGGATGTCAAGCGTCAGCGCACATGGGAGAAAAACGTGCAGAACACAAGGGCTGGCTGGTCTGTGATGAACCCCACATCGACCTACATATGCAGCGCCCACTTTCTGGCCGAGAATTTCGAGGAAAGGCCTTTGTTGATGGCTGAAACTGGGATTTTAGTGAGAGAGGAGGGGCCGGCGCAAATGATACATTGAGTCGCCATGGTTTCAGGCACAGGAAACACATGGACTATGCTCTCAGTAAACACGAATGCAGCACAGCTCATGCAATAGCTATGGAGAGAAATACAAACTACAGACAGTGCGTGAAATCTGACCATGGATCTATCCTCCATCAACTACTCAACCCAGAGGGCCGACAGGGAGAGATCATTGAGAAAAATCGGGAACACAGGTAAAGTTTTACTGACATCATTCTCACATACAAATCAGCAAAGCTTCTGTGTGTGAAACAGTATCTGCTTTAGTATGAAACGTACCTTCAGCTCATGAAATCAGAAGGAAGTAGACAATGAAAATAAATAAAATAGTTTACAAACCATTCCACATTGTTCAAGCGTTGTAGATCGAGAGGTATCTCGCGATCGTCGGGGGGTTGTCGTCTCCACTGTCCGACTCGGAGTTAATTTCATCCGATTCAGAGGCATATGGTTCAATATGTCTACGAGGCTATCACTATCAGATGCTTCATCCTCATATGAGCTCTCAGACACATTCAAAATTAAACTACAATCGCTGTCGGAGCTTGCTGCTGTGTGCGCCATCGTTTGTTTGCATACAGATACTGGACTCCGGAAGCGTTCGTCTTCCCTCTGTGACGCGGCACACCTTTTCGCGGGAGTTTAAGAATCCCAGAGCAGACCCAGAGAAGATCCAGAATATGGTCACATTGAAGGGCAGATTAACGGTTATCAAAGTACACATTTTCAAAAATCACTTCAGTAACGGTTTCAAGGGGACATTATTTACTGAAATTAATGGTTTGGATGATGGGGGAAAACCGTGTCACAAGCACTTTAAGGGGAGACACTTAAAGCGAATACAGTCAAATGTGTATCTAATAACGTCATCGCAATCGCCACATTGATATGCAAATTAGGCGTTAACTAGGCCTAATTAAAATGCGCTAATTTGCATGCAGTTACCAAGGCATTGCAGGTGAAAAGGATCAAACTAAAAAACACGTCACCTCACAACTTCCCCAGATAGTTGCTTACGTCAAGTCAGTATTTTCCCCTGAAATGTTATGTTTAAATGCAGATTAGCTTTAAATCTATAGATGAATTCAGACATGGTAGTAAGACGAACACCATTAATATGTGTTTCTTGGAAGTTTTATTTCCATTAGAGTGAAAGAAAACATGGAAGCAAAATAGACCAAAATAACAAGTCCATGAAAAAACGATCTTTTTGCCTGAAATGTCCCCAAACAGTAACTTCATCATTTTGATTGTTGGCTGCTCATATAATAACTATTCATGTACTAGTTTGTTGTCTGCTCTTGTGCGTAGTGAATACTAAAAGAAGACCGTTGTCTCTGTGTTAACTGATTCTTTTGTAGAATTCTGTTGAGTATAAACAATTGCGTGAGTGTGAGGGTATTAAAATAAATTGGTCAGTGAGTCAGAGATGTGCAACTATATTTAACTTTTTGTTTTACATTTTTTTTATAAATGATTATGGGAAGTGCCCTTTTTCTCACTTGAGCACCCGCCCCCCTAAATGTCTGTGCACGTCCCTGCCGGCAGACACAGCGCGCCTGGCTAAAATGCTGGTCACATCCTTATGTAAACAAACACGCATGTAAATGGCAATTTATCGAGGTCAGAAAAGTTATCGAGTTCATTTTTATTTATCGTACGATAGTAAATTAATTGCTTATCGCGACAGGCCTACACACACACACACACACTCATAGAAGGTCCCTGATCTCTGATTGGTTCTGATCTCTGATTGGTCCTGATCTGTGGTT
The DNA here is from genome assembly GCA_011823955.1 of Dissostichus mawsoni. Classification (NCBI taxonomy): domain Eukaryota; kingdom Metazoa; phylum Chordata; class Actinopteri; order Perciformes; family Nototheniidae; genus Dissostichus; species Dissostichus mawsoni. The sequence goes on along the minus strand of JAAKFY010000177.1, from coordinate 191,876 downwards.
GGTCCTGATCTCTGATTGCTCCTGATCTTTGATTGGTCCTGACAGAGGACCCTCAGACCGACACAGAGTTTAATTACGGTCACATGATGGCGAGGGACGAGCGGCGCTTCAGAGCCGCCGACACCAACGGAGACCTGATCGCTGACAGGAAGGAGTTCACCGCCTTCCTGCACCCCGAGGACCACAAGCACATGAAGGACATCGTGGTGCAGGTGATGTAACATATATGATGTCACTGCTGTGATGTCACATAATGATGTCACTGGTGTGATGTCACTGATGTCATGTGATGGCTCACAGGAAACGATGGAGGACATCGATAAGAACGGAGACGGCTTCATCGACCTGAAGGAGTACATCGGTGAGGAAAACTTTACTGAGTTCGCCTCTGGTGTGACTGAACGGTGTTTGTTTTGTTGGAGACATGTTCACCTCAGAGGACGGGGGGGCATCTCTCAGGTGGTTTATTGACTTATTTCCTCTGACTGACATGTCTCTGTGTGCAGGAGACATGTTCACCTCAGAGGACGGCGAGGACGAGCCGGACTGGGTGGCGTCGGAGCGTCAGCAGTTCTCAGAGTTCAGAGACAAGAACGGTGACGGGAAGATGGACCAGGAGGAGACTCTGGACTGGATCCTGCCGTCGGACTACGACCACGCTGAGGCCGAGGCCAAGCACCTTCTGCACGAGTCCGACGCCAACCAGGTACCTTTCACCTTATTATATTATTATTATATTACCACTTTATCATCAGCCTTCATTAACCACATGAATCCTGCTGTCTCAGGACGGGAAGCTAACCAGAGACGAGATCCTGAGTAAGTTCGAGGTGTTCGTCGGCAGTCAGGTGACGGACTTCGGGGAGGCGTTACTGCGACACGACGAGTTCTAGAGGCCAGTCGCAATACAAACACAATCATTTATTTTTTAAAGCTGGTCAAACTAAAAACTTTGTGGATTCATAGATTTATAATGATATTTGATGTTTTATAATATTTCCTTCACTGAGGATGTTTATATCCAGGTCTCGTTCAGAGTTCTGGGCCCAGGAAATACATTTTATTTTTCCATTTTTGCTCACGTTTGTGGTGGCCTATTTTGTTTTCAACCAAATGTTGATGACATAAATGTTTATGCTCATAAAATTATCACAACAAAGATTGTCAATCACAAATGTAATTTAGATTAAAGTAAAAATATCTTCAACAAAAAAAAGTCCATCTGTCATCACCTTTCAAATTAAGAAATATAATTAGACATTATAGATGTCTCTGCAATGTGGTCTCTTGTCTTCCTTGTATTACTTTTCATATCCACTAGATGGCGATCGGTGGATTAAAGCACTGATATTCAGGATCTCGTCATCTTGAAAAGTCTGGATCTGGATCAGGGTGATCCTATCCTGAACTGCTTTGAACTACTGGGACAACATCTGGCCGACTTGTCTGATCCTGGATCACAGAAAATGGGATCGGATCTGATTGAGATTAAAAGTTTGGAACTCCTGGGCCCTGGTGATGAGGTCAGAGGATGTGTAAATAAATGTGAAACTAAGGAGACAGATATTTCTGATTCAATAAAGTCTTTCTTCACATATAATGGTGTTGGTGTTTCTGAGAGAAGTTGGACATCGAATGGATCAGACACTGTGTTCTACATTTCATTTATTTTATTATATTTACATTATCAGAAATCATCCTTTAATCAGTCGTCATGTTGTCCTATCGTTAAGACACTGAGGACACCTCAGTCTTTGAGGTAGACACTTTAGAGTCGTCCTCTGTGTTCTTCCCAAACACTGTCTCCATGATGCAGCCTTTAAACTGAGAAAAGAAGAAGAGAAATCACCTGTTAGACATCCTGTTCACCTGTCTGTCTCTCTCTGTCTCTCTCCTGTCTGTCTCTCTCCTATCTGTCTGTCTCTCTCCTGTCTGTCTCTCTCCTATCTGTCTGTCTCTCTCCTGTCTCTCTCTGTCTGTCTCTCTCCTATCTGTCTATCTCTCTCCTGTCTGTCTCTCTCCTGTCTCTCTCCTATCTGTCTCTCTCCTGTCTGTCTCTCTCCTGCCTGTCTCTCTCCTGCCTGTCTCTCTCCTGTCTGTTTCTCTCCTGTCTGTCTCTCTCCTGCCTGTCTCTCACCTGTCTGTCTCTCTCCTGTCTGTCTCTCTCCTGTCTGTCTCTCACCTGTCTGTCTCTCTCCTGTCTGTCTCTCACCTGTCTGTCTCTCTCTTGTCTGTCTCTCCTGCCTGTCTCTCTCCTGCCTGTCTCTCACCTGTCTGTCTCTCTCCTGTCTGTCTTTCTCCTGCCTGTCTCTCACCTTTCTGTCTCTCTCCTGTCTGTCGCTCTCCTGTCTGTCTCTCTCCTGTCTGTCTCCTCTCCGTCTCTCCCCTGTCTTTCTCTCTCCTGCCTGTCTCTCACCTGTCCGTCTCTCTCCTGTCTGTCTCTCACCTGTCTGTCTGTCTGTCTTCTCTCTCCTGTCTGTCTCTCACCTGTCTGTCTCTCACCTGTCTCCTCCTCACCTGTCTGTCTCTCACCTGTCTGTCTCTCTCCTGCCTGTCTCTCACCTGTCTGTCTCTCACCTGTCTGTCTCTCTCCTGCCTGTCTTTCACCTGTCTGTCTCTCCTGTCTGTATCACCTGTCTGTCTCACCTGTGTGTCTCTCACCTGTCTGTCTCACCTGTCTGTATCACCTGTGTGTCTCTCACCTGTCTGTCCCACCTGTGTGTCTCTCACCTGTCTGTCCCACCTGTGTGTCTCTCACCTGTCTGTCCCACCTGTCTGTATCACCTGTGTGTCTCTCACCTGTCTGTCCCACCTGTCTGTATCACCTGTGTGTCTCACCTGTCTGTCCCACCTGTCTTTCCCTCCTGTCTGTCTCACCTGTCTGTATCACCTGTCTGTCTCATCTCTCTGTATCACCTGTGTGTCTCCACCTGTCTGTCTCTCTCCTGTCTGTCTCTCACCTGTCTGTCTGTCTGTCTCTCACCTGTCTGTCCCACCTGTCTGTCTCACCTGTCTGTCCCATCTATGTGTCTCTCACCTGTCTGTCCCACCTGTCTGTCTCTCACCTGTTTGTTCATGAAGGCGTAGATCAGAGGGTTGTAGACGCAGGAGCTCTTGGAGAACAGGGCAGGGATGGCCACCAGTCTGTAGTCTTTGTTCTGTTCCGTGGAGTAGGCGAAGTACAGGGCAGCGAGGGCGTAGGGACCGTAACAGACGAGGAAGGATCCCACCATCACCACGATCATCCTGGAGACCTCCTTCTCCGCCTTCTGGGTGGAGACAGACTCTGCCTGCTGCGCCGCCACCTACACAACAACAGGAAACATGAATCTACACACCAACGCTGACTGATGGATGGGTGTATAGAGACAGAGGGGGACACACAGCTCTGAGGGTCCTCAGCAGCTGATGTATGTGTAGATGTATGGGTGTGTAGATGTATAGACAGAGGTATAGATCTACAGAGGTATAGATCTATAGAGGTATAGATGGGTAGGGGACTCACGGCTTTGAGGGTCATCATCAGCTGGGCGTAGCAGAAGATGATGATGCTGAGCGGGGTGATGAAGCAGGTCACCATCAGGAAGGCGGTGTAGCTGCTGCAGTGAAACTCCTCATTGTGAGTGTACCAGTCCGGTCCACAGGAGCAGCCCAGGCCTTCAGGGATGTACCTGACACGAGAACCATGTTAGACCTGATACCATCTGAGAAGAACTGAGATCACCTGAGATCACCTGAGATCACCAGAGATCACCAGGATCATCTGGGATCACCTGAGATCATCTGAGATAAACCTGAGACCACCTGAGATCATCTGAGAACCCCTGAGATAAACCTTAGATCACCAGAGATCACCTGAGAAAAACCTTAGATCACCAGAGATCACCTGGGATCACCTGAGATCATCTGAGATCACCTGAGATCATCTGAGAACCCCTGAGATAAACCTTAGATCACCTGAGATCACATGAGATCACATGAGACCACCTGAGATCACCAGAGATCACCAGAGATCACCTGGGATCACCTGAGATCATCTGAGATAAACCTGAGACCACCTGAGATCATCTGAGAACCCCTGAGATAAACCTTAGATCACCAGAGATCACCTGAGAAAAACCTTAGATCACCAGAGATCACCTGAGAAAACCTTAGATCACCAGAGATCACCTGGGATCACCTGAGATCATCTGAGATCACCTGAGATCATCTGAGAACCCCTGAGATAAACCTTAGATCACCTGAGATCACATGAGATCACATGAGACCACCTGAGATCACCTGAGATCACCAGAGATCACCTGGGATCACCTGAAATCCCCTGAGAACCCTGAGATAAACCTTAGATCACCTGAGATCACCTGAGACCATCTTAGATCACCTGAGAACACCTGAGAACACCTGCAGAGGCAGCAGACCCGGTCCCCTACCTGCTCCAGCCGAAGAAAGGTGGGATGGCACAACCGATCCCCATGAACCAGGTGAAGGCGACCGCAGCCAGAGCATAGTTGTTGGTGAACGTGAAGGCCCCCAGAGGCTTACAGATCACCAGATACCTCTCCAGAGACAAGACTGCCAGAGACCAGGCCGTCACCAGCCTGAAGTCAAGGAGGAGAACAGGGAGTTACAGGTCAACAGGAAGTCAGAGGAGAACAGGGAGTTACAGGACGCGACCAATCACATTAATCTCCCGCCCCGGACACACAAAGAGCGCGTTTGATTGGCTAGAGCTTGTACTGGCATATGATTTGATTGGCTGGCGCTTCCGTCGACGCTTGAAAAGTTGAACTTTTCTCAACTTTCAGCGCGAGCAACGGAGTTAAAGCGACGCGACGGAACCACAATGCAGTTCGGCAAAGCGTGACGTCACCCCATTCACAGTGAATGGGAAGCGTCTCCGTTGAAGCTCGCAACGAAACCGTGTGTAGGAACCCGTTCACTACAGATTTAGAAAAAGCATTCAACAAATGTCCTCCAGAAGAGATAAATAAGGCGGAGGCGTGTGGCGCAGTGGATAGAGCCTTGGTGTTGGGATCAGGGGAGCACAGGCTCAAACCCCACTGCAGTCAGCATGTCGTTGTGTCCCTGAGACACTTCACCCCAAAGTGCCTGTGGGGATTGTCCTCAGTATTGAGTATGTAAGTCGCTTTGGATAAAAGCGTCTAACAAGTAACATGTCATGTAAAATAAGAACTAATACATTTAGAGGCATTTATTTCAACGTGTAATATTTCCTGTGAATTCAGAATCTATAATATGAAAATCCTTAAGGTAAACGTCGATAATTTATTCTCTTATTTGTTGGTATAAATAATAAGATGTACCTGCGATGGAGCCCATGGCGGACTCCAGGCTGCACATGGTGTGTCCCAGGAAGAAATAGCCTCTGGTGCTGGAGATGAACACCTGGCTGACGGAGAAGGTGACGAAGATGAAGCCCGAGGCCGACACGTTCACCAGGATGTAGTTCAGAGGAACCCTCAGCTTCTTGTGCTTCAGCGTGACGAAGAGCACGAGTAAGTTGAGAGGCGTCCCGGCAAGGAAGACCAGGCCCATGAAGAAGGTCTGCAGGTGGAAGGCCCAGCGGGGGGCCAGGTGATACTGAGGGCCTTCGAAGGGACTGATGTTCGAGACATTCTCGTAAAGGTGGAAGTCCTTCCCCATCGTGACCTCCGACTGTATAACACAGCTCCAGTCTGCAGCCTCTTTATATACGCAGCGATAATCCAACCCTCCCGTCTGATAAACCCTAACTCCAGTCCTCTTTATCAACACACCGATGATAACCAGATAACTAAGAGGGTTTACTCCGGAAAGCTGCTTTTCTGCAGCTTTCAGACTGACTGAGTCCATCAAGACACTCATACTCACCTGTGTGAGGAGCTTTCTGTGAGAACAGATAACAAACATGCTGCTGAATGGTTTTAGATAGTCTGTCTCGCTAATAGCTCATGTTCTGAGTAATATCCATATCCCCTCTTCACTGTGCTGTGAATCTTCTATGTGTGAGATACAGACAGGAAGATCAAAATGCTGTTTCTCACAATCCCGAGGAATAAAAGTTAAAACCAACTTACAAAACCAACATGCAGCCGTTATGCACATTACAAAGAAGGGCTATAAGAATAATCAATAATGTAGGATATCTTGAACACACTCGTTCATTATTCTTGAAGTCACACACACTGAAGTTTACTGATCTGGTTACATTTCAAACTGCATCATGTACAGAGCAAGACATCATCTACTTCCTAGGAAACTACAGACGCTGTTCATAGACAGAGAGGGGGGTATCATCTGAGAGGAAATCTACATTTGAAACAACTCAAGGTCAGAAGAACTCTGAGAAGAGTAGAACAATCTGTGGGCGGGTTTCATGGAGCGGTTTGGAGCAGGAGTTCAAACAAAGCACACATATCATTCACTTTGAAGGATGTGCAGAAACACTTCTTTGGAAAAGTATGAGAATGAAGAAAGGAGATTGAAGAGGAGAAATGATTGTAAATGTATAAATGTAAATATGTAAGTAGGAATAACTTGCAGACATGATTTAAAGGATAATCATTGATCAGCAGTAAGTAAGGGGGATCAATAAGCATCTGCTTCCTCCTGCTCCCTTTGGACACATAGGATTTATTATTATTAATATATTTTTGTTGAATATATAAATATTATTATGAATATTGATAAATACTGTATTCTAACAATACGGTATTCACATTTGGTTTTTTTATTTGGTTTTTAATCTGTTTGAAATAAAGATGGAAATGAAATGAATGAATAACAGATCTAAATATGAATATCTCTGTATTGTTGCTCCTTGTGTTGCACCTCTGCACAAAAGTCACCAGGCTAAATACAGTTATTAACTTTGTCTGAAGTCACATTGATCTGTATACTGTATATTTATACTGAATAACAGGGCTGTCAGTCTGTAACTTCAGGTTCACCTTTAACCCCTTCATCTGAGCGCACTGTGTAAATCCTCAGATTACACTGAAGATTCACTGCTCCCACTTAACTGATTTAACCTACTGTAAACCACTGTTAAACACTTTAAACCACTTTAAACTGAATAGCCCGGGTCTGAAAGGACCAAGGGTTAGCCTGAGGAAGCAGATTAACAGGTTCATCTCTGTTTCGGTTATACAACAACTGCTCATCTTCACTGGACAGAACGGAGGACAGGTCAGGGTTCATATCCTCTTCTATAAGTCTGGTTCTGTGTTTCTATAGGTCTGGCTCTGTGTTTCTGGTTCTGTGTTTCTATAAGTCTGGTTCTGTGTTTCTGGTTCTGTTTCTATAAGTCTGGTTCTGTGTTTCTGGTTCTGTGTTTCTATAGGTCTGGTTCTGTGTTTCTATAAGTCTGGTTCTGTGTTTCTGGTTCTGTGTTTCTATAGGTCTGGTTCTGTGTTTCTATAAGTCTGGTTCTGTATTTCTATAAGTCTGGTTCTGTGTTTCTATAAGTCTGGTTCTGTGTTTCTGGTTCTGTGTTTCTATAAGTCTGGTTCTGTGTTTCTATAGGTCTGGTTCTGTGTGTTTCTGGTTCTGTGTTTCTATAAGTCTGGTTCTGTGTTTCTGGTTCTGTGTTTCTATAGTCTGGTTCTGTGTTTCTATAAGTCTGGTTCTGTGTTTCTGGTTCTGTGTTTCTATAAGTCTGGTTCTGTGTTTCTATAAGTCTGGTTCTGTGTTTCTTGTTCTGTGTTTCTAAAGGTCTGATTCTGTGTTTCTATAGGTCTGGTTCTGTGTTTCTGGTTCTGTGTTTCTATAAGTCTGGTTCTGTGTTTCTATAAGTCTGGTTCTGTGTTTCTGGTTCTGTGTTTCTATAGGTCTGGTTCTGTGTTTCTATAAGTCTGGTTCTGTGTTTCTGGTTCTCTGTTTCTATAAGTCTGGTTCTGTGTTTCTATAAGTCTGGTTCTGTGTTTCTGGTTCTGTGTTTCTATAGGTCTGGTTCTGTGTTTCTATAAGTCTGGTTCTGTGTTTCTGGTTCTCTGTTTCTATAAATCTGGTTCTGTGTTCTGTGTTTCTATAAGTCTGGTTCTGTGTTTCTGTGTTTCTATAAGTCTGGTTCTGTGTTTCTGTGTTTCTATAAGTCTGGTTCTGTGTTTCTGTGTTTCTATAAGTCTGGTTCTGTGTTTCTATAAGTCTGGTTCTGTGTTTCTGGTTCTGTGTTTCTATAGGTCTGGTTCTGTGTTTCTAAATCTGGTTCTGTGTTTCTGTAAGTCTGGTTCTGTGTTTCTGGTTCTGTGTTTCTATAGGTCTGGTTCTGTGTTTCTATAAGTCTGGTTCTGTGTTTCTATAAGTCTGGTTCTGTGTTTCTGGTTCTGTGTTTCTATAAGTCTGGTTCTGTGTTTCTGTTCTGTGTTTCTATAAGTCTGGTTCTGTGTTTCTATAAGTCTGGTTCTGTGTTTCTGGTTCTGTGTTTCTATAAGTCTGGTTCTGTGTTCTGGTTCTGTGTTTCTATAAGTCTGGTTCTGTGTTTCTATAAGTCTGGTTCTGTGTTTCTGGTTCTGTGTTTCTATAGGTCTGGTTCTGTGTTTCTATAAGTCTGGTTCTGTGTTTCTGGTTCTGTGTTTCTATAAGTCTGGTTCTGTGTTTCTGGTTCTGTGTTTCTATAGGTCTGGTTCTGTGTTTCTATAAGTCTGGTTCTGTGTTTCTGTGTTTCTATAAGTCTGGTTCTGTGTTTCTATAAGTCTGGTTCTGTGTTTCTGGTTCTCTGTTTCTATAAGTCTGGTTCTGTGTTTCTGTGTTTCTATAAGTCTGGTTCTGTGTTTCTATAAGTCTGGTTCTGTGTTTCTGGTTCTGTGTTTCTATAGGTCTGGTTCTGTGTTTCTATAAGTCTGGTTCTGTGTTTCTGGTTCTGTGTTTCTATAGGTCTGGTTCTGTGTTTCTATAAATCTGGTTCTGTGTTTCTGTAAGTCTGGTTCTGTGTTTCTGGTTCTGTGTTTCTATAAGTCTGGTTCTGTGTTTCTGGTTCTGTGTTTCTATAAGTCTGGTTCTGTGTTTCTATAAGTCTGGTTCTGTGTTTCTGGTTCTGTGTTTCTATAGGTCTGGTTCTGTGTTTCTATAAGTCTGGTTCTGTGTTTCTGGTTCTGTGTTTATATAAGTCTGGTTCTGTGTTTCTATAGGTCTGGTTCTGTGTTTCTGGTTCTGTGTTTCTATAAGTCTGGTTCTGTGTTTCTGGTTCTGTGTTTCTATAGGTCTGGTTCTGTGTTTCTATAAGTCTGGTTCTGTATTTCTATAAGTCTGGTTCTGTGTTTCTGGTTCTGTGTTTCTATAGGTCTGGTTCTGTGTTTCTATAAGTCTGGTTCTGTGTTTCTGGTTCTGTGTTTCTATAAGTCTGGTTCTGTGTTTCTATAAGTCTGGTTCTGTGTTTCTGGTTCTGTGTTTCTATTGGTCTGGTTCTGTGTTTCTATAAGTCTGGTTCTGTGTTTCTATACGTCTGGTTCTGTGTTTCTGGTTCTGTGTTTCTATAAGTCTGGTTCTGTGTTTCTATAAGTCTGGTTCTGTGTTTCTGTGTTTCTATAAGTCTGGTTCTGTGTTTCTATAAGTCTGGTTCTGTGTTTCTATAGGTCTGGTTCTGTGTTTCTGTGTTTCTATAAGTCTGGTTCTGTGTTTCTATAAGTCTGGTTCTGTGTTTCTGGTTCTGTGTTTCTATAAGTCTGGTTCTGTGTTTCTGGTTCTGTGTTTCTATAAGTCTGGTTCTGTGTTTCTATAAGTCTGGTTCTGTGTTTCTGTGTTTCTATAAGTCTGGTTCTGTGTTTCTGTGTTTCTATAAGTCTGGTTCTGTGTTTCTATAAGTCTGGTTCTGTGTTTCTGGTTCTGTGTTTCTATAGGTCTGGTTCTGTGTTTCTATAAGTCTGGTTCTGTGTTTCTGGTTCTGTGTTTCTATAGGTCTGGTTCTGTGTTTCTATAAATCTGGTTCTGTGTTTCTGTAAGTCTGGTTCTGTGTTTCTGGTTCTGTGTTTCTATAAGTCTGGTTCTGTGTTTCTGGTTCTGTGTTTCTATAAGTCTGGTTCTGTGTTTCTATAAGTCTGGTTCTGTGTTTCTGTGTTTCTATAAGTCTGGTTCTGTGTTTCTATAAGTCTGGTTCTGTGTTTCTGGTTCTGTGTTTCTATAGGTCTGGTTCTGTGTTTCTATAAGTCTGGTTCTGTGTTTCTGGTTCTCTGTTTCTATAAGTCTGGTTCTGTGTTTCTGTGTTTCTATAAGTCTGGTTCTGTGTTTCTATAAGTCTGGTTCTGTGTTTCTGGTTCTGTGTTTCTATAAGTCTGGTTCTGTGTTTCTGTAAGTCTGGTTCTGTCTTTCTGTGTTTCTATAATTCTGGTTCTATGGGGTCATATTAATTTAATGTAAACATACTGTACAATACAAGTTGTTGTTTTTGAATGGTGCTCAATGTCGTTGTTAATAAACCATCCATCAGCATCTTCACCACCTCTCCTGGCTCTGGTGTTGGTCCAGCAGAACCAGTCTGACTTCCTGTCAGGACCGGACTCAGCTCTGGTGTTGGTCCAGCAGAACCAGTCTGACTTCCTGTCAGGACCGGACTCAGCTCTGGTGTTGGTCCAGCAGAACCAGACTGACTTCCTGTCAGGACCGACTCAGCTCTGGTGTTGGTCCAGCAGAACCAGTCTGACTTCCTGTCAGGACCGGACTCAGCTCTGGTGTTGGTCCAGCAGAACCAGTCTGACTTCCTGTCAGGACCGGACTCAGCTCTGGGTTGGTCCAGCAGAACCAACTGACTTCCTGTCAGGACCGGACTCAGCTCTGGTGTTGGTCCAGCAGAACCAGTCTGACTTCCTGTCAGGACCGGACTCAGCTCTGGTGTTGGTCCAGCAGAACCAGACTGACTTTCTGTCAGGACCGGACTCAGCTCTGGTGTTGGTCCAGCAGAACCAGACTGACTTCCTGTCAGGACCGGACTCAGCTCTGGTGTTGGTCCAGCAGAACCAGACTGACTTCCTGTCAGGACCGGACTCAGCTCTGGTGTGGTCCAGCAGAACCAGACTGACTTCCAGTCAGACCGGACTCAGCTCTGGTGTTGGTCCAGCAGAACCAGTCTGACTTCCTGTCAGGACCGGACTCAGCTCTGGTGTTGGTCCAGCAGAACCAGACTGACTTCCAGTCAGACCGGACTCAGCTCTGGTGTTGGTCCAGCAGAACCAGTCTGACTTCCTGTCAGGACCGGACTCAGCTCTGGGTTGGTCCAGCAGAACCAGTCTGACTTCCTGTCAGGACCGGACTCAGCTCTGGTGTTGGTCCAGCAGAACCAGACTGACTTCCTGTCAGGACCGGACTCAGCTCTGGTGTTGGTCCAGCAGAACCAGACTGACTTCCAGTCAGACCGGACTCAGCTCTGGTGTTGGTCCAGCAACCAGTCTGACTTCCTGTCAGGACCGGACTCAGCTCTGGGGTTGGTCCAGCAGACCAGTCTGACTTCCTGTCAGGACCGGACTCAGCTCTGGTGTTGGTCCAGCAGAACCAGTCTGACTTCCTGTCAGGACCGGACTCAGCTCTGGTGTTGGTCCAGCAGAACCAGACTGACATCCTGTCAGGACCGGACTCAGCTCAGTCTTAGTCCAGCAGAACCAGTCTGACTTCCAGTCAGGACCGGACTCAGCTCTGGGGTGGGTCCAGCAGAACCAGACTGACTTCCTGTCAGGACAGTTTCAGGACCAAACCTCCAGACTCAGGGACAGTTTTCAGGACCAAACCACCAGACTCAGGGACAGTTTCAGGACCAAACCTCCAGACTCAGGGACAGTTTCAGGACCAAACCTCCAGACTCAGGGACAGTTTCAGGACCAAACCACCAGACTCAGGACAGTTTCAGGACCAAACCTCCAGACTCAGGGACAGTTTCAGGACCAAACCTCCAGACTCAGGGACAGTTTCAGGACCAAACCACCAGACTCAGGGACAGTTTCAGGACCAAACCAGACTCAGGGACAGTTTCAGGACCAAACCTCCAGACTCAGGGACAGTTTCAGGACCAAACCACCAGACTCAGGGACAGTTTCAGGACCAAACCACCAGACTCAGGGACAGTTTCAGGACCAAACCTCCAGACTCAGGGACAGTTTCAGGACCAAACCTCCAGACTCAGGGACAGTTTCAGGACCAAACCACCAGACTCAGGGACAGTTTCAGGACCAAACCACCAGACTCAGGACAGTTTCAGGACCAAACCTCCAGACTCAGGGACAGTTTCAGGACCAAACCACCAGACTCAGGGACAGTTTCAGGACCAAACCTCCAGACTCAGGGACAGTTTTCAGGACAAACCTCCAGACTCAGGGACAGTTTCAGGACCAAACCACCAGACTCAGAGACAGTTTCAGACCAAACCTCCAGACTCAGAGACAGTTTCAGGACCAAACCACCAGACTCAGAGACAGTTTCAGGACCAAACCTCCAGACTCAGGGACAGTTTCATCCCACAGGCCATAAGACTGTGGGATGAAACAACTGAACTGTTGAAACAACATCCATAACATTCACCTGTTTGCAACTTATATATATCAATATTCCAATTACTTGTATATAGACTATTCAGCACTATTTCTATTATATTCTATTTAATTGTATTTACTTGCACTATTGTATCTGTGTTATTGTGTTGTTCTGTTGAGGAGCCTGTGACCTCAGATCTTCATCAACATATCTACACTGTAGCTGCTGTACACATGACAATAAAAGCCTTGAATCTTGAATCTTACTTCAATTTTTACTCAAGTACCAGATCTGAGTACTTCTACCTTCATTAAAGTACAAGATCTGAGTACTTCTACCTCATTAAAGTACAAGATCTGAGTACTTCTACCTTCATTAAAGTACAAGATCTGAGTACTTCTACCTTCATTAAAGTACAAGATCTGAGTACTTCTACCTTCATTAAAGTACAAGATCTGAGTACTTCTACCTTCATTAAAGTACAAGATCTGAGTACTTCTACCTTTACTAAAGAACAAGATCTGAGTACTTCTACCTTCATTAAAGTACAAGATCTGAGTACTTCTACCTTCATTAAAGTACAAGATCTGATACTTCTACCTTCATTAAAGTACAAGATCTGAGTACTTCTACCTTTACTAAAGAACAAGATCTGAGTACTTCTACCTTCATTAAAGTACAAGATCTGAGTACTTCTACCTTCATTAAAGTACAAGATCTGAGTACTTCTACCTTCATTAAAGTACAAGATCTGAGTACTTCTACCTTCATTAAAGTACAAGATCTGAGTACTTCTACCTTCATTAAAGTACAAGATCTGAGTACTTCTACCTTCATTAAAGTACAAGATCTGAGTACTTCTACCTTCATTAAAGTACAAGATCTGAGTACTTCTACCTTCATTAAAGTACAAGATCTGAGTACTTCTACCTTTACTAAAGAACAAGATCTGAGTACTTCTACTTCATTAAAGTACAAGATCTGAGTACTTCTACCTTCATTAAAGTACAAGATCTGAGTACTTCTACCTTTACTAAAGAACAAGATCTGAGTACTTCTACCTTCATTAAAGTACAAGATCTGAGTACTTCTACCTTTACTAAAGTACCAGATCTGAGTACTTCTACCTTTACTAAAGAACAAGATCTGAGTACTTCTACCTTCATTAAGTACCAGATCTGAGTACTTCTACCTTTACTAAAGTACCAGATCTGAGTACTTCTACCTTTACTAAAGTACCAGATCTGAGTACTACTAGCTTTACTAAAGTACCAGATCTGAGTACTTCTACCTTTAATAAAGTACCAAATCTGAGTCCTTCTAGCTTTACTAAAGTACAATATCTGAGTACTAGCTTTACTAAAGTACCAGGTCTGAGTACTTCTACCTTTACGAAAGTACCAGGTCTGAGTACTTCTACCTTTACTAAAGTACCAGATCTGAGTACTTCTAACCCTCTGCACTTAAGGAACTGGTCACACCCTTTGTTCATTAATACACATTCTCTGGTAATATTGTATCCATAAACAGATGTAGAGAATGACTGCAGACCGTCAGTCAGCTGTACCTGCACAGGTAGATAGAGCTGTACCTGCACATGTAGCTCCAGCTGTACCTGCGGGTATGTTCATTAATACCCTTTCTCTGGTCATTTTTAATCCATAAACATATCAGATTAACTTTATTTTTGAGAAGCTATGCGTTAACTCTCCGGTGGGAAACACAGGCGGAACTAATGTTCCTGTCTGTGTTTCCTGTGGGGACGAGTTCGCGGTTGCACGCGGGAAGCCTGTGAGATGGCGGTCGTCACCGTGTAGTTCTGAGAGAATAATAATAATACATTCATCTGTTTTATATAAATATATACAGACAGATACAGAACATGGAGGGTTAAGCCCAACCTGACCCTGGTGTTCCAGGCGGTGCAGGCCCTGTACCACGACCCGGACCGGCGGGGAAAGAGAGGGCCTCGTGGCTGGGGGAGCTGCAGAGATCGGTAAGAGAGGACCGGGGGGAGAGGGGAGAGGAGGGGGGAGAGGGGAGACTAACTGGGGAGAGGGGAGAGGACCGGGGGAGGACCGGGGAACGAGAGAGAAACTCGCGGGGAAAACGAGAGGGCTAGCTCAGAGAGACAACGGGGAGATCAACCGGGGGGGGGGGGGGGGGGGAGAACCGAGAAAACGTGCTGAAACATGCGGAAAACATGGTCTAGAGGGTTAGACCGAGAGACCAGTGAGGACCGAGGAGGGTCTATCCGGGAAATCGGACCGGGTTTCTGTGGTTCCTCTGGTCCGGTAGAGAGACCGGAGGATCCGAAGTGCGCAGCTCAGAGCCGCTAGCATCAGAGCTAAGCTAAGCTAAATGAATGGACCACACAGCCTGCATATACAGATCACTGTTAGCTGTTAGCTGCTGCCAGGAACATCATGGAGGCGGCTTGTTAACGTGATTTACTGCAGTTTAGATCCGAGTTTCTGTCCGAGGTTCCGGTCTCTGAGGAGTTCAGCGGGCCTACTAGCATGTTAGCTTTGTTAGCATGTCTGGTGTCAGTCAGTAAAGTTATCACAGCTAAAGATAGCCTGTTAGCTCTGTTAGCATGTTAGCATGTCTGGTGTCAGTCAGTAAAGTTATCACAGCTAAAGATAGCTTGTTAGCTCTGTTAGCATGTATGGTGTCAGTCAGTAAAGTTATCACAGCCAAATATAGCTTGTTAGCTCTGTTAGCTTTGTTAGCAGTAAAGATTCTGCAGCTCCTCGGAAAGACATGTTAATAACTCGCATGTTAATAACTCGCATGTTAAAAACCAGACTCTCCACAGATAGATTTCTGAGAGACGCGCTGATTAAACAGTTACACGTGTTGGTTAATGAAAGATTAATAATATCATAACACAGGTAAAGGTAGTAGGCTCTGTCTCTGAAGAACCTGAACATCTGATATACAGTAAATATAACTATGAACTGCTCATGTTGGAAAATGAATCAATAATAACAACAATAATAATAATACTGAGGCAGCTGAGGGGCAGTTTGTTTCAGGGCGGGCTCAAACTACTTCCTGTTTCTATCTTTAGTCACTCAGGTAACTCCTACCTGCTGTGTGTTGGTGGTGACCAACAGCACTGTGACACATCATAACAACTACAAACATCACATGATTTGTTTACAGACAGCTGTACCTGCACAGGTAGCTACAGCTGTACCTGCACCGGTAGAAAGAGCTGTACCTGCACAGGTAGCTACAGCTGTACCAGCACAGGTAGCTACAGCTGTACCAGCACAGGTAGCTACAGCTGTACCAGCACAGGTAGCTACAGCTGTACCAGCACCGGTAGAAAGAGCTGTACCTGCACAGGTAGCTAGAGCTGTACCAGCACCGGTAGAAAGAGCTGTACCTGCACAGGTAGATAGAGCTGTACCTGCACAGGTAGCTAGAGCTGTACCTGCACAGGTAGATAGAGCTGTACCTGCACAGGTAGCTAGAGCTGTACCTGCACAGGTAGCTAGAGCTGTACCTGCACAGGTAGCTACAGCTGTACCAGCACCGGTAGAAAGAGCTGTACCTGCACAGGTAGCTAGAGCTGTACCAGCACCGGTAGATAGAGCTGTACCTGCACAGGTAGATAGAGCTGTACCTGCACAGGTAGCTACAGCTGTACCAGCACCGGTAGCTACAGCTGTACCTGCACAGGTAGATAGAGCTGTACCTGCACAGGTAGATAGAGCTGTACCTGCACAGGTAGATAGAGCTGTACCTGCACAGGTAGATAGAGCTGTACCTGCACCGGTAGATAGAGCAGTGTACCTGCACCGGTAGATAGAGCTGTACCTGCACAGGTAGATAGAGCTGTACCTGCACAGGTAGCTACAGCTGTACCAGCACCGGTAGCTACAGCTGTACCTGCACAGGTAGATAGAGCTGTACCTGCACAGGTAGATAGAGCTGTACCTGCACAGGTAGATAGAGCTGTACCTGCACAGGTAGCTAGAGCTGTACCTGCACGGTAGATAGAGCTGTACCTGCACTGGTAGATAGAGCTGTACCTGCAGAGGTAGCTACAGCTATACCTGCAGAGGTAGCTACAGCTGTACCAGCACTGGTAGATAGAGCTGTACCTGCAGAGGTAGCTACAGCTGTACCTGCACAGGTAGCTAGAGCTGTACCTGCACGGTAGATAGAGCTGTACCTGCACTGGTAGATAGAGCTGTACCTGCAGAGGTAGCTACAGCTGTACCAGCACTGGTAGATAGAGCTGTACCTGCACAGGTAGCTACAGCTGTACCAGCACCGGTAGCTACAGCTGTACCTGCACAGGTAGATAGAGCTGTACCTGCACGGTAGATAGAGCTGTACCTGCACAGGTAGATAGAGCTGTACCTGCACAGGTAGATAGAGCTGTACCTGCACAGGTAGATAGAGCTGTACCTGCACCGTAGATAGAGCTGTACCTGCACAGGTAGATAGAGCTGTACCTGCACAGGTAGCTAGAGCTGTACCTGCACAGGTAGCTACAGCTGTACCTGCAGAGGTAGCTACAGCTGTACCAGCACTGGTAGATAGAGCTGTACCTGCACAGGTAGCTACAGCTATACCTGCAGAGTAGCTACAGCTGTACCAGCACAGGTAGCTACAGCTGTACCAGCACTGGTAGATAGAGCTGTACCTGCACAGGTAGCTACAGCTGTACCTGCACAGGTAGCTACAGCTGTACCTGCAAAGGTAGCTACAGCTGTACCTGCACAGGTAGCTATAGCTGTACCTGCACAGGTAGCTACAGCTGTACCTGCAAGGTAGCTACAGCTGTACCTGCACCGGTAGATAGAGCTGTACCTGCACAGGTAGCTACAGCTGTACCTGCACAGGTAGCTACAGCTGTACCTGCACAGGTAGCTACAGCTGTACCTGCACAGGTAGCTACAGCTGTACCTGCACAGGTAGCTACAGCTGTACCTGCACAGGTAGAAAGAGCTGTACCAGCACAGGTAGCTACAGCTGTACCTGCACAGGTAGATAGAGCGGTATCTGCACAGGTAGAAAGAGGTAGATAGAGCTGTACCTGCACAGGTAGCTACAGCTGTACCTGCACAGGTAGAAAGAGCTGTACCTGCACAGGTAGCTACAGCTGTACCTGCACAGGTAGAAAGAGCTGTACCTGCACAGGTAGCTACAGCTGTACCTGCACAGGTAGAAAGAGCTGTACCTGCACAGGTAGAAAGAGCTGTACCTGCACAGGTAGCTACAGCTGTACCTGCACAGGTAGCTAGAGCTGTACCTGCACAGGTAGATAGAGCTGTATCTGCACAGGTAGCTAGAGCTGTACCTGCACAGGTAGAAAGAGCTGTACCTGCACAGGTAGCTAGAGCTGTACCTGCACAGGTAGCTAGAGCTGTACCTGCACAGGTAGATAGAGCTGTATCTGCACAGGTAGAAAGAGCTGTACCTGCACAGGTAGCTAGAGCTGTACCTGCACAGGTAGATAGAGCTGTACCTGCACAGGTAGCTAGAGCTGTACCTGCACAGGTAGCTGAAGCTGTACCTGCAGAGGTAGAAAGAGCTGTACCTGCACAGGTAGCTAGAGCTGTACCTGCACAGGTAGCTAGAGCTGTACCTGCACAGGTAGATAGAGCTGTACCTGCACAGGTAGATAGAGCTGTACCTGCACAGGTAGCTAGAGCTGTACCTGCACAGGTAGATAGAGCTGTACCTGCACAGGTAGATAGAGCTGTACCTGCACAGGTAGATAGAGCTGTACCTGCACAGGTAGATAGAGCTGTACCTGCACAGGTAGATAGAGCTGTACCTGCACAGGTAGCTAGAGCTGTACCTGCACAGGTAGATAGAGCTGTACCTGCACAGGTAGATAGAGCTGTACCTGCACAGCCTCCTCCATTCATTAGACTGAGCCAATGAGAGGCAGCGGATTAGATGTTTAAATATGGGGGCGGGGCTTAATGAAAACACAACGTGGTTCTGTTGATACAGGGTCAGTCTCTTGTGAAACCACAGAACAAGAACACCCTGCATGAGATATTTAAACCATCATTTTATTTTGAACGGCTCCTGTGTTTGTACTCTGGTGAATATGTCACGAGTACAAATATATATATATATGTTTATATATATATGTTTATATATGTGTAATAATAAAACAGGGCTTTAGCTGCTTATGGTGCAGAGACAAAAGCTGCTGTGTTGATGACATCACTTCCTGTCCCACAGATGTACGCCTGGGAGATCGCGGACCAGTTGCTGCAGCTGAAGCAGGACGTGGAGTCTTGTTACTTCGCTGCTCAGACCATGAAGATGAAGATCCAGACGTCCTTCTACGAGCTTCCCCCCGAGACCCACAATGCACTGCGAGACTCTCTGCTGACCCACATCCAGAACCTCAAAGACCTGTCGCCCATCATCGTCACACAGGTAACCACTTCCTCTACTGGTAAAGATAACTAGTCCCTCTACAGGTAAAGATAACTAGTCCCTCTACAGGTAAAGATAACTAGTCCCTCTACAGGTAAAGATAACTAGTTCGATAACTAGTCCCTCTACAGGTAAAGATAACTAGTCCCTCTACAGGTAAAGATAACTAGTCCCTCTACAGGTAAAGATAACTAGTTCCTCTACAGGTAAAGATAACTAGTCCCTCTACAGGTAAAGATAACTAGTTATCCAGTTAATCAAAGTGTCTCTGGACCTCTTTCCTGATGTATTTATCCAGTTAATCAAAGTGTCTCTGGACCTCTTTACTGATGTATTTATCCAGTTAATCAAAGTGTCTCTGGACCTCTTTCCTGATGTATTTATCCAGTTAATCAAAGTGTCTCTGGATCTCTTTCCTGATGTATTTATCCAGTTAATCAAAGTGTCTCTGGACCTCTTTACTGATGTATTTATCCAGTTAATCAAAGTGTCTCTGGATCTTTCCTGATGTATTTATCCAGTTAATCAAAGTGTCTCTGGATCTCTTTCCTGATGTATTTATCCAGTTAATCAAAGTGTCTCTGGATCTCTTTCCTGATGTATTTATCCAGTTAATCAAAGTGTCTCTGGATCTCTTTACTGATGTATTTATCCAGTTAATCAAAGTGTCTCTGGACCTCTTCCTGATGTATTTATCCAGTTAATCAAGTGTCTCTGGACCTCTTTACTGATGTATTTATCCAGTTAATCAAAGTGTCTCTGGATCTCTTTCCTGATGTATTTATCCAGTTAATCAAAGTGTCTCTGAATCTCTTTCCTGATGTATTTATCCAGTTAATCAAAGTGTCTCTGGACCTCTTTACTGATGTATTTATCCAGTTAATCAAAGTGTCTCTGGATCTCTTTCCTGATGTATTTATCCAGTTAATCAAAGTGTCTCTGAATCTCTTTACTGATGTATTTATCCAGTTAATCAAAGTGTCTCTGGATCTCTTTCCTGATGTATTTATCCAGTTAATCAAAGTGTCTCTGGATCTCTTTCCTGATGTATTTATCCAGTTAATCAAAGTGTCTCTGGATCTCTTTCCTGATGTATTTATCCAGTTAATCAAAGTGTCTCTGGACCTCTTTACTGATGTATTTATCCAGTTAATCAAAGTGTCTCTGGACCTCTTTCCTGATGTATTTATCCAGTTAATCAAAGTGTCTCTGGATCTCTTTCCTGATGTATTTATCCAGTTAATCAAAGTGTCTCTGGATCTCTTTCCTGATGTATTTATCCAGTTAATCAAAGTGTCTCTGGACCTCTTTACTGATGTATTTATCCAGTTAATCAAAGTGTCTCTGGACCTCTTTCCTGATGTATTTATCCAGTTAATCAAAGTGTCTCTGGATCTCTTTCCTGATGTATTTATCCAGTTAATCAAAGTGTCTCTGGACCTCTTTCCTGATGTATTTATCCAGTTAATCAAAGTGTCTCTGGACCTCTTTCCTGATGTATTTATCCAGTTAATCAAAGTGTCTCTGGACCTCTTTCCTGATGTATTTATCCAGTTAATCAAAGTGTCTCTGGACCTCTTTCCTGATGTTTTATCCAGTTAATCAAAGTGTCTCTGGATCTCTTTCCTGATGTATTTATCCAGTTAATCAAAGTGTCTCTGGATCTCTTTCCTGATGTATTTATCCAGTTAATCAAAGTGTCTCTGGACCTCTTTCCTGATGTATTTATCCAGTTAATCAAAGTGTCTCTGGATCTCTTTCCTGATGTATTTATCCAGTTAATCAAAGTGTCTCTGGATCTCTTTCCTGATGTATTTATCCAGTTAATCAAAGTGTCTCTGGATCTCTTTCCTGATGTATTTATCCAGTTAATCAAAGTGTCTCTGGATCTCTTTCCTGATGTATTTATCCAGTTAATCAAAGTGTCTCTGGACCTCTTTCCTGATGTTTTTATCCAGTTAATCAAAGTGTCTCTGGACCTCTTTCCTGATGTATTTATCCAGTTAATCAAAGTGTCTCTGGACCTCTTTCCTGATGTTTTTATCCAGTTAATCAAAGTGTCTCTGGATCTCTTTCCTGATGTATTTATCCAGTTAATCAAAGTGTCTCTGGACCTCTTTCCTGATGTATTTATTCTGCTTTTCCTCAGCTGGCTCTAGCTATCGCAGATCTGGCTCTCCAGATGGCCTCCTGGAAGGGATGTGTTCACACACTCATAGAAAAGTAAGAATTCACACGACTTCACAGCAGAAAGATAACATAAACGGGCAGGAACTACAAACTTCACCTGCACTGATGTTGACCTGTAAGAAGGTGTGTCCTGACTCACCTGTCCGTATCCCCCCCCTCCCCTCCCAGGTACAACAATGACATCAGCTCGATGCCCTTCCTCATAGAGATCCTCACCGTTCTGCCGGAGGAGGTCCACAGCCGCTCTCTGAGGATCGGAGCCAACCGGAGGACGGAAATCATCGAAGACCTGGCGTACTACTCCAGCACCGTGGTCACGCTGCTGGTCAGTAATATATATATATATATATATATATATATACATACATACCCCCTTTGTTTAAATATAGTGTCAGACTCGCGCTAACCACCCTGCTGGGTTTGTTTCAGACTTCCTGTGTGGAGAAGGCGGGCACGGAGGAGAAGATGCTGATTAAAGTGTTTCGCTGTCTGGGGAGCTGGTTCAACCTGGGAGTCCTGGACAGCAATTTCATGGCCGGGAACCAGCTGCTCATGGTCCTCTTCCAAGTCCTGGTGAGTAACACTGATAACCCTAATTTCTGAACCCCCTGGAAACGTGTGCTTCCTGTTGGATGTCCATGAAAGACGTTTACATATAGAAAGGCTGTAGTGGATTCAGAAGATAAAGCTCCTGATGGGTTCATTGGTCCTGTCTCTAACGGACATGTTGCCTCTGTGTTTCACAGCAGGGATGAAACCTCCACAAACCTCCACGAGGCGGCGTCTGACTGCGTCTGCTCGGCGCTGTACGCCATCGAGAACGTGGACACCAACATGGGTCTGGCCCTGCAGCTCTTCCAGGGCGTCCTGACGCTGGAGACGGCGTACCACATGGCGGTGGCTCGGGAAGACCTGGACAAGTGAGGACCAACTGGAAACTGATTCTGATTGTGCTTAGAACCATTATCAGCCCCACTCACTCTGACCTCTTTCTTCAGAGTCCTGAACTACTGCCGGATCTTCACCGAGCTCTGCGAGACCTTCCTGGAGACCACAGTCCGGAGTCCGGGCCAGGGGATGGGAGACCTGCGGACCCTGGAGCTGCTGCTGATCTGTGCAGGACACCCGCAATACGAGGTACAAATACACCAATAAAATCGCAGTTTCACGGTGCGTTCAAATGTCATTACATTCTCAGTTCTATCCTTCGTTTTTACATTTGGGTCTCTGTTCTGATACAGGTGGTGGAGATCTCCTTTAACTTCTGGTACCGACTCGGAGAACATCTGTATAAAATAAACGATGCCGCTCTTCACACCATCTTCAGACCGTACATCCAGCGACTTCTGCACTGTTTGGCCCGACACTGTCAGCTGGACCCAGACCACGTGAGTCCATCAGAACCACCTCTGATCCTCCA
Source organism: Dissostichus mawsoni (assembly GCA_011823955.1). Taxonomy (NCBI): domain Eukaryota; kingdom Metazoa; phylum Chordata; class Actinopteri; order Perciformes; family Nototheniidae; genus Dissostichus; species Dissostichus mawsoni. Next base: position 169,393 of record JAAKFY010000177.1, on the reverse strand, counting down.
CTTCCTGTTTAAGAACCATGCGTAGGGTCAAGAGAAACGGTCTTTAGTCTGGATTAGACACCAGACTTCAGTGGTTTTGGTTCTGTTCCTTGGTTGTGGGTAATTGTGAATTCTCTGGTTTTGTAACTGGTTCTGACCCAAAAGGAGGGGATCCCGGAGGATACGGATGATTTTGGAGAGTTCAGGATGAGAGTCTCTGACCTCGTCAAAGACGTCATTTTTCTGGTTGGATCCATGGAGTGTTTCTCTCAGGTAACTGAAACAGATGTTCTGTACCTCCTACTCTAAAGATGTTCTGTACCTCCTACTCTAAAGATGTTCTGTACCTCCTACTCTAAAGATGTTCTGTACCTCCAGTGTGCGAAAAAGCACACGTCCCACCGTCCGGGACGTGTTATTTACAATATCGGACAAGTAGATCTTTCAATTGACTTGTCCGGCGGACAAGTGACGTTTTTCGCCCTCATTTATTGACAAATTATTGATAAATTCAGTTTACAAAAGGCAGAACTCATTCGCAAATTGTACGTGTCCGCCATTGTTCGTTTAGAAATGTTAGTTTTGGTTCTGCTTGTTGATTCCTAAGGAAATGCATCTCGCCGCTTTCTGTACAGTTAGAAGGGGCGGGGCGGGGCGGGGCGGGGCGGGGCGGGGCGGGGCGGGGCGGGGCGGGGCGGGCGGGAAGTTTAGCACAGTGGCAGGGTTGGGAAGCAAAACTGGGTTCCGAGTAGGAACAAATAACAATTGTCCGGTCCCGGGATTAATAAGAGTTGTGAGGACAGGAGGCGAGGCCGAGCCCCGCGGACCGCAGCTCTCTCTCTCCATGCTCCGTATCAGCTGATCGCTGCATGGTGCGTCTCTCTTTGTCAAACTTTCTTATGTTCTTTCTCTAACACGTAATGAAGCTTATTAAGCGTTTTAGCTCCTATGTTGTTCATATTGACGCCATTTCCTTTAATAATAATAAATAATAATACATTTAATTTATATATCGCTTCTCATCTGCCAAGACAAATCTCGAAGCGCTTTATGAAGTAAAGCAGCCTCCCTGTCTGTGTCCTCGGCTGTCCTCACATCCCCGGACCCCCAGACTCGGAGGAGCACAGGGATGTCAGTATGGTTTATGAAGCAGGGTAAGAAAGTACATTATTGAAATGAAAATACTATTTATTTAATTTTACAAACAGTGAGCAGCTGGGCAGCTGCAGCATGTGTGTTGCAGGACATGTGTAAGCGTGTAAGCGTCTTTGAGTTGTAGAAAAGCGCTAGGCCTATAGGCTATAAATATAATGTATTATTATTATTATTATTATTATTATTAGGTTGGACATGTGTGGTTGGACTCTGTCTCACAGGCAGGTTGCAGTGTAACATCAGAGGAGACTGGGCCAGTTGTACATTCTCAAACTGCACCACTTAGAACTAACCAAACAATGCAGAGATTATTTTTATATAATTGTATTCAATAACCGTAAGAAATTCAACAGTATGAAGTGATTTGTAAATAGGAATACAGATTTGACTTCATGTTTTCATAAATATATTTTTCTCCCAGTTTGTCATTATTTTTACCCTCTCAAAGAACCGGAATCGAGAACCGAAAATAACCGGAATCGAAAAGCAGAACCGGAATCGTTAAAATTCAAACGATACCCAACCCTATGTGTGATGCAGTAAAATCTTACCGCTCACTTACGTTAGCGGTGTCGTAAAAACCGTGGGAAAATGTAAAATACGATGGCGAAGAACAATTTTTGTCCATTCTGGACAAGTGAAAAATGTATTCGGACAAGTAAATTGCCAAACTCACTTGTCCATGGACAAGTACTCTCTAAAAACTTTTCTCACACTGACCTCCTACTCTAAAGATGTTCTGTACCTCCTACTCTAAAGATGTCTGTACCTCCTACTCTGTTCTGTACCTCCTACTCTGTTCTGTACCTCCTACTCTAAAGATGTTCTGTACCTCCTACTCTGTTCTGTACCTCCTACTCTGTTCTGTACCTCCTACTCTAAAGATGTTCTGTACCTCCTACTCTGTTCTGTACCTCCTACTCTGTTCTGTACCTCCTACTCTGTTCTGTACCTCCTACTCTAAAGATGTTCTGTACCTCCTACTCTGTTCTGTACCTCCTACTCTAAAGATGTTCTATACCTCCTACTCTGTTCTGTACCTCCTACTCTGTTCTGTACCTCCTACTCTAAAGATGTTCTGTACCTCCTACTCTGTTCTGTACCTCCTACTCTGTTCTGTACCTCCTACTCTAAAGATGTTCTGTACCTCCTACTCTAAAGATGTTCTGTACCTCCTACTCTGTTCTGTACCTCCTACTCTGTTCTGTACCTCCTACTCTAAAAATGTTCTGTACCTCCTACTCTAAAGATGTTCTGTACCTCCTACTCTGTTCTGTACCTCCTACTCTAAAGATGTTCTGTACCTCCTACTCTGTTCTGTACCTCCTACTCTAAAGATGTTCTGTACCTCCTACTCTAAAGATGTTCTGTACCTCCTACTCTGTTCTGTACCTCCTACTCTAAAGATGTTCTGTACCTGATACTCTGTTCTGTACCTCCTACTCTAAAGATGTTCTCTGTTGTTCTCAGTTGTATTCGACGTTAAAAGAAGGGAACCCATCCTGGAGGTGACAGAGGCCGTTCTGTTCATCATGGCTGCGATTGCTAAGAGCGTTGATCCGTGAGTGTTTTTGCTTTATGGTCAGAGAGTCATCAGAACATATTTATCTGATGAATGATCTCTGGATCTGTGATGATGATTAATCTGTGGTTCTGCAGAGAAAACAACCCCACGCTCGCCGAGGTTCTGCAGCAGGTGGTCTTACTTCCTGAGACGGTACACATAGCGGTCCGATTCACGAGCATTGAGCTGGTGGGAGAGATGAGCGAAGTGGTTGACAGAAACCCCAGGTTCCTCGGTAAGGGTTCTCCTTCTGAATCTAAAACCTGTTAGACCTGAAGTACCTGATGAAAGGACTTTTATTTTGTGTGTTTGCTCTTCCTGTCAGACCCCGTCCTGAACTACCTGATGAAAGGACTCAGGGAACAGCCTCTGGCGTCGGCGGCGGCGAAGTCGATCCACAACATCTGCTCGGTGTGCAGAGACCACATGGCCCAACACTTCCAGGGACTGCTGGACATCGCCCGGGCCCTTGACACCTTCGCCCTATCCACCGAGGCTGCCGTAGGACTGCTCAAAGGTGCGTGAGGGCTCACAATGTTTTTATTTACCTGTACGGTACAGGTGGGTCACAATGGGTTAGGGTTAGGGTTACAGGTAGATTTCTCTCTAGTTCTCAGGTGTGTCAGTGTTTGTTTACCTGTACAGGTAGAGCTCTAGTTCTCAGGTGTGTCACAGTGTTTGTTTACCTGTACAGGTAGAGCTCAGAGGCCTGTACTACGAAGCCGGTTCAACCTAACCTGGATATGTTTGAGTTACCCGGTTGGCCTAATCCAAAACATACGCGCTCTCACTAAATGGTCCTACGACGCGGGTTATCAACTGGATCGCTCAAGCCAGCCGTGTCCTATCTAGTTAAGTGCGCGTTCACATAAAAGAGGCGGGGTTAGCAACATTTGAGCAATCACAAACATGGAGAAGCGCACTGACAGCGCGTCATACTTCCTGAATGAAAAGTGAACTATAATATTAGACAAATATGAAGACGTTAAACTTTAAACATCCATGACTTAAACACTTGATCCAGGATCAAAGCCACATAGCTGCACCTGCAGGTGAATACAGCTGGTAACAGAACAAGTGTTTGAATGCGTCCATTAACAGGTTTATGATATCACTGCCCCGTCTAAGACACGATCTGACTTTAATTACATTTGACTCTAGTGTTCCTCAACTTAACGTGTTGCTTAAAATAATCCTTCTGCAGACAGTATGTGACACTGTGAGTGCTGCACGGCCAGATCCGGCTCAGCTGACTCAGATGAGGAGATATATGATACATTATGATGTGATATGATGTGATATGAATGATAATGGGACACATCCACGTCTGCACTCACAGTGGACTGTACGTAATGTTACTTTGATCCGGTTACTTGTGTTGTGGCAGATATTTCAGTAAGCTTTCTTAACGCTAATGTTATAATAGTCAGATTGCTCTGAAGATGGGAGGTGATATTCTATTCATGTTCACACAGTCGGTGATTTTTGCCGGCCGTCTTTCCTGCAACGGCAGTTTCTCTGTGTTTCCTTTCTCCTGTAATATGACTTGATCGCTTTAAACTCCGCACACTGAGCTCTGATTGGTCAGCAGGCGGTGCTTTCACTGAGTTGATCTCTTAGCCTGCAACCTAACCTGCTCCGGACCAGGTTAGCCGCTCAGCATAAGAGTTACCATGGAGATCTAGCCCGCTAAGAAGAGAACCAGCGTCGTAGGACCGGAAACCCAGAGTTTTCCCTGAAGTTAGCTCGCTAAGAGAAGCTCCGTCTTCGTAGTACAGGCCTCTGGTGTATTACTGTGTTTGTTTACCTGTACAGGTAGAGCTCTGGTTCTCAGGTGTGTCAGTGTTTTTTTACCTGTACAGGTAGAGCTCTGGTCCTCAGGTGTTTTACTGTGTTTGTTTACCTGTACAGGTACGGCTCTGGTCTTGGCTCGTCTTCCCTTGGAGAAGATCGCAGAGTGTCTCTCTGACCTCTGTGCTGTTCAGGTGTTGGCTCTTAAAAAGGTGAGTCCCCCCCCCCCACCCCGCAGGTAAATTCCGAATCAAATACAATGTCTAAACTAATCTGGAATTTGTCTCAGCTTTTGTCTGAAGAATCTACTAACGGTAAATCAGCTGACCCCACCGTGTGGCTCGACAGACTGGCAGTTATCTTCAGGTGAGCTCACCTGTGGTCACATTTATAATTTAAGTGACGGCATTATAAATAATAATAATATACATTAAAGAAGCCACAGACCTTTAACCTGTTGTTTTTCCTTTCAGACACACAAACCCCATCGTAGAGAATGGACAGACTCATCCCTGTCAGAAAGTCATTCAGGAGGTAAACACCTGAGCTTTCCTGAAGCCACCGGAGTCCTTTAATATCTACTCATAAAACCTATGTTATTAAATAACTAACCTTGATCACGTTGATCAGATGGTGTCAGACCTCTATGAACTTAAACTGTGTATAATATCTCACCTGTAATGTATGATATATTTCACCTGTGCTCTCATCTGTGTGTATGATTTATCTCACCTGTGCTCTCATCTGTGTATGATATATCTCAGCTGTCTGTAAAATATCTCTCCTGTAGATCTGGCCCGTGCTGTCAGACACTCTGAACACTCATCAGGCTGATAACAGGATCGTGGAACGCTGCTGTCGCTGTCTCAGGTTCGCTGTGAGGTGTGTCGGCAAGGGATCCGCCAACCTGCTGCAGCCACTCGTCACGCAGGTGAGACACACCTGTCCACGGTTTAGAACTAACACACCTGTCCACGGTTTAGAACTAACACACCTGTGTGCTGTCTATTGTCACCAGATGGTGAGTGTGTACCAGGTGTATCCACACTCCTGCTTCCTGTACCTGGGGAGCATTCTGGTGGACGAGTACGGTATGGAGGAGGGCTGTAGGCAGGGCCTGCTCGACATGCTACAGGTAAACACACACACACACACCTGTAGACCAGGTACACACGCCTGTAGACCAGGTACACACACACCTGTAGACCAGGTACACACACACGCATGTATACCAGGGACACACACACACACCTGTATACCAGGTAAACACACACACCTGTAGACCAGGTAAACACACGCACACCTACAGACTCTCCTGATGATCCCCCCCCCCTTCAGGCTCTGTGCATGCCGACCTTCCAGCTGCTGGAGATGCAGAACGGTCTGAGGAACCATCCGGACACCGTGGACGACCTGTTCAGATTGGCCACCAGGTAAGCCTGTCACATCTACCTGTCTCACTGACATCCACCCGTCTGTCTGATATTTACCTGTCTGATCTGTGTGTGTCAGGTTTGTGCAGAGGAGTCCGGTCACGTTGCTCAGCAGCAGCATCATCGTTCACATCATCCAGTGCGCCGTGGCAGCAGCGTCTCTGGACCACCGCGACGCAAACTGCAGCGTCATGAAGTTCATGAGAGACCTGATCCACACGGGGGTCTCCAACGACGTGAGTAGCCTTCAGGAACCAGGTGTAAAGACGGGTGTAGGGACGGGTGTAGGGACGGGCGTAGGGACGGGCGTAGGGACGGGTCTAGGGACGGGCGTAGGGACGGGTCTAGGGACGGGCGTAGGGACGGGTCTAGGGACGGGCGTAGGGACGGGCGTAGGGACGGGCGTAGGGACGGGCGTAGGGACGGGCGTAGGGTCGGGCGTAGGGACGGGCGTAGGGAGTTAGTGAGTAATATGTGTATGAAGTTCATGAGAGGACCTGATCCACACGGAGTTCTCCAACGACATGAGTAGCCTTCAGGAACCAGGTGTAGACAGTGAGTGATGTGTGTGTGTGTGTGTGTGTAGCACGAGGAGGACTTTGAGCTGAGGAAGCAGCTGATTGGCCAGGCCATGGGGCAGCACGGCCAGCAGCTGATCACCCAGCTGATGACTTCCTGCTGTTTCTGCCTCCCCCCCTACACCCTGCCCGACGTGGCCGAGGTGCTGTGGGAGGTGATGCTGTTCGACCGTCCGGTGAGTGGGGGGGTTAATGATCAGTATTGAGCATATAATCAGGGGGGTCTGATCCCTACAGGTCTGAATAATAACCCTGTGTTTCTAAACTCTGTTCCAGACGTTCTGCCGCTGGTTAGAAAACGCTCTGAAGGCGTTGCCTAAGGAGACGTCGGGGGGGGCGGTGACGGTCACTCACAAACAGCTGACTGACTTCCACAAACAGGTCACCAGGTGAGCTCACCTGAGTCTGCACCACCATTCAATGTACAGGTGTTTTATTACCGACACCTTCAGGGACTTTATGAACAGAAGGACATGTGTATTGTCAGCCTGAGGCGCACACAGGACTAATCAACAGCAACACACCTGAGTTCACCTGAACACTAATCAACAGCAACACACCTGAGTTCACCTGAACACTAATCAACAGCAACACACCTGAGTTCACCTGAACACTAATCAACAGCAACACACCTGAGTTCACCTGAACACTAATCAACAGCAACACACCTGAGTTCACCTGAACACTAATCAACAGCAACACACCTGAGTTCACCTGAACACTAATCAACAGGAACACACCTGAGTTCACCTGAACACTAATCAACAGCAACACACCTGAGTTCACCTGAACACTAATCAACATCAACACACCTGAGTTCACCTGAACACTAATCAACATCAACACACCTGAGTTCACCTGAACACTAATCAACAGGAACACACCTGAGTTCACCTGAACACTAATCAAGCAACACACCTGAGTTCACCTGAACACTAATCAACATCACACACCTGAGTTCACCTGAACACTAATCAACATCAACACACCTGAGTTTACCTGAACACTAATCAACAGCAACACACCTGAGTTCACCTGAACACTAATCAACAGGAACACACCTGAGTTCACCTGAACACTAATCAACATCAACACACCTGAGTTTACCTGAACACTAATCAACAGCAACACACCTGAGTTTACCTGAACACTAATCAACAGGAACACACCTGAGTTCACCTGAACACTAATCAACAGGAACACACCTGAGTTCACCTGAACACTAATCAACATCAACACACCTGAGTTCACCTGAACACTAATCAACATCAACACACCTGAGTTCACCTGAACACTAATCAACATCAACACACCTGAGTTTACCTGAACACTAATCAACAGCAACACACCTGAGTTACCTGAACACTAATCAACAGGAACACACCTGAGTTCACCTGAACACTAATCAACAGCAACACACCTGAGTTTACCTGAACACTAATCAACAGGAACACACCTGAGTTCACCTGAACACTAATCAACAGGAACACAACTGAGTTCACCTGAACACTAATCAACATCAACACACCTGAGTTCACCTGAACACTAATCAACAGGAACACAACTGAGTTCACCTGAACACTAATCAACATCAACACACCTGAGTTCACCTGCACACTAATCAACATCAACACACCTGAGTTCACCTGAACACTAATCAACATCAACACACCTGAGTTCACCTGAACACTAATCAACATCAACACACCTGAGTTCACCTGAACACTAATCAACAGCAACACACCTGAGTTCACCTGAACACTAATCAACAGCAACACACCTGAGTTCACCTGAACACTAATCAACATCAACACACCTGAGTTTACCTGAACACTAATCAACATCAACACACCTGAGTTCACCTGAACACTAATCAACATCAACACACCTGAGTTACCTGAACACTAATCAACAGCAACACACCTGAGTTCACCTGAACACTAATCAACAGCAACACACCTGAGTTCACCTGAACACTAATCAACATCAACACACCTGAGTTCACCTGAACACTAATCAACATCAACACACCTGAGTTCACCTGAACACTAATCAACAGCAACACACCTGAGTTCACCTGAACACTAATCAACAGGAACACACCTGAGTTCACCTGAACACTAATCAACAGCAACACACCTGAGTTTACCTGAACACTAATCAACATCACACACCTGAGTTTACCTGAACACTAATCAACAGCAACACACCTGAGTTCACCTGAACACTAATCAACAGCAACACACCTGAGTTTACCTGAACACTAATCAACAGCAACACACCTGAGTTACCTGAACACTAATCAACAGGAACACACCTGAGTTCACCTGCACACTAATCAACATCAACACACCTGAGTTACCTGAACACTAATCAACAGCAACACACCTGAGTTCACCTGAACACTAATCAACAGGAACACACCTGAGTTTACCTGAACACTAATCAACAGGAACACACCTGAGTTCACCTGAACACTAATCAACAGGAACACACCTGAGTTCACCTGAACACTAATCAACAGGAACACACCTGAGTTTATCTGAACACTAATCAACAGCAACACACCTGAGTTCACCTGAACACTAATCAACAGCAACACACCTGAGTTCACCTGAACACTAATCAACAGAACACACCTGAGTTCACCTGAACACTAATCAACAGCAACACACCTGAGTTCACCTGAACACTAATCAACAGCAACACACCTGAGTTCACCTGAACACTAATCAACAGCAACACACCTGAGTTCACCTGAACACTAATCAACATCAACACACCTGAGTTTACCTGAACACTAATCAACAGCAACACACCTGAGTTCACCTGAACACTAATCAACAGGAACACACCTGAGTTCACCTGAACACTAATCAACATCAAACACCTGAGTTTACCTGAACACTAATCAACAGCAACACACCTGAGTTACCTGAACACTAATCAACAGGAACACACCTGAGTTCACCTGAACACTAATCAACAGGAACACACCTGAGTTCACCTGAACACTAATCAACAGCAACACACCTGAGTTTACCTGAACACTAATCAACAGGAACACACCTGAGTTCACCTGAACACTAATCAACAGCAACACACCTGAGTTCACCTGAACACTAATCAACAGGAACACACCTGAGTTCACCTGAACACTAATCAACAGCAACACACCTGAGTTCACCTGAACACTAATCAACAGCAACACACCTGAGTTTATCTGAACACTAATCAACAGCAACACACCTGAGTTTATCTGAACACTAATCAACAGCAACACACCTGAGTTCACCTGAACACTAATCAACAGCAACACACCTGAGTTCACCTGAACACTAATCAACAGCAACACACCTGAGTTACCTGAACACTAATCAACAGCAACACACCTGAGTTCACCTGAACACTAATCAACAGCAACACACCTGAGTTTACCTGAACACTAATCAACAGCAACACACCTGAGTTTATCTGAACACTAATCAACAGCAACACACCTGAGTTCACCTGAACACTAATCAACAGCAACACACCTGAGTTCACCTGAACACTAATCAACAGGAACACACCTGAGTTTATCTGAACACTAATCAACAGGAACACACCTGAGTTCACCTGAACACTAATCAACAGCAACACACCTGAGTTCACCTGAACACTAATCAACAGCAACACACCTGAGTTTATCTGAACACTAATCAACAGGAACACACTGAGTTCACCTGAACACTAATCAACAGCAACACACCTGAGTTCACCTGAACACTAATCAACAGCAACACACCTGAGTTCACCTGAACACTAATCAACAGGAACACACCTGAGTTTATCTGAACACTAATCAACAGGAACACACTGAGTTCACCTGAACACTAATCAACAGCAACACACCTGAGTTCACCTGAACACTAATCAACAGGAACACACCTGAGTTCACCTGAACATAATCAGGAAGTGGTTTGGTCTAATGTTTGTGTTTGTTGTGGTCCTCAGTGCGGAGGAGTGTAAACAGGTGTGCTGGGCCATCAGAGAGTTCACCAGACTGTACCGATAGCTGCGACCTTCTCACTACACAGGTAACTACAGACACAGGTAACTTCACACGGGTAACTTCACAGGGTAACTACACACAGGTAACTACACACAGGTAACTACACACAGGTAACTACAGACACAGGTAACTTCACACGGGTAACTAAACACAGGTAACTACACACACGGGTAACTTCACACGGGTAACTACACACAGGTAACTTCACACGGGTAACTTCACACGGGTAACTACACACAGGTAACTACACACACGGGTAACTTCACACGGGTAACTACACACAGGTAACTACACACACGGGTAACTTCACACGGGTAACTACACACAGGTAACTACACACAGGGGTAACTTCACACGGGTAACTACACACACGGGTAACTACACACACGGGTAACTTCACACGGGTAACTACACACAGGTAACTACACACACAGGTAACTTCACACGGGTAACTACACACAGGTAACTACACACACGGGTAACTACACACACGGGTAACTACACACACGGGTAACTACACACACGGGTAACTTCACACGGGTAACTACACACAGGTAACTACACACACGGGTAACTACACAGACAGGTAACTACAGACACAGGTAACTTCACACGGGTAACTAAACACAGGTAACTACACACACGGGTAACTTCACACGGGTAACTACACACGGGTAACTACACACGGGTAACTACACACACGGGTAACTTCACACGGGTAACTACACACGGGTAACTACACACACGGGTAACTTCACACGGGTAACTACACACAGGTAACTACACACAGGTAACTACACACAAGGGTAACTTCACACGGGTAACTACACACAGGTAACTACACACAGGTAACTACACACAGGGGTAACTACACACACGGGTAACTACACACACGGGTAACTACACACAGGTAACTACACACGGGTAACTACACACACGGGTAACTACACACACGGGTAACTTCACACACGGGTAACTTCACACACGGGTAACTTCACACACGGGTAACTACACACACGGGTAACTACACAGACGGGTAACTACACAGACGGGTAACACACACACGGGTAACTTCACACGGGTAACTTCACACGGGTAACTACACACAGGGGTAACTACACACAGGGGTAACTACACACAGGGGTAACTACACACACGGGTAACTACACACAGGGGTAACTACACACACGGGTAACTACACACACAGGTAACACACACACAGGTAACACACAGGTAACTACACACAGGTAACTACACACAGGTAACTACACACAGGTAACTACACACACAGGTAACTACACACACGGGTAACTTCACACACGGGTAACTTCACACACGGGTAACTTCACACAGGGTAACTTCACACGGGTAACTTCACACACAGGTAACACACAGATAACTACACACACAGATAACTACACACGGATAACTACACACACGGATAACTACGGATAACTACACACACAGATAACCACACACACGGGTAACTACACACACGGAAACTACGGGATAACTACACACACAGATAACCACACACACGGGTAACTACACACACGGGTAACTACACACAACGGGTAACTACACACAGATAACTACACACACAGGTAACACACAGGTAACTACACACACAGGTAACACACACAGATAACTACACACAGGGATAACTACACACACAGATAACTACACACACAGGTAACACACAGGTAACTACACACACAGGTAACACACACAGATAACTACACACACGGGTAACTACACACACAGGTAACACACACAGATAACTACACACACGGGTAACTACACACACGGGTAACTACACACACGGGTAACTACACACACAGGTAACACACACAGATAAATACACACACAGGTAACACACACAGATAACTACACACAGGGATAACTACACACACAGGTAACACACACGGGTAACTACACACACAGGTAACACACAGGTAACTACACACACAGGTAACTACACACAGATAACTACACACACGGGTAACTACACACACGGGTAACTACACACACGGGTAACTACACACACAGGTAACTATACACACAGATAACTATACACACAGATAACTATACACACAGATAACTACACACACAGATAACTACAACACATGTAACTACACACAGATAACTACACACACAAGTAACTACACACACAAGTAACTACACACACAGATAACTACACACACATGTAAATACACACACAGATAACTACACACACAGATAACTACACACACATGTAACTACACACACAGATAACTACACACACATGTAACTACACACACAGATAACTACACACACATGTAACTACACACACATGTAACTACACACACAGATAACTACACACACATGTAACTACACACACAGATAACTACACACACATCACTACACACACAGATAACTACACACACATAACTACACACACGGGTAACTACACACACAAGTAACTACACACACGGGTAACTACACACACAAGTAACTACACACACGGGTAACTACACCACGGGTAACTTCACACGGGTAACTACACACAGGTAACACACAGGTAACTACACACACTGGTAACACACACAGATAAATACACACACAAGTAACTACACACACAGGTAACTACACACACAGATAACTACACACAGGTAACTACACACATATAACTACACACACATAACTACACACACAGGTTACTACACACACAGATAACTACACACACAGATAACTACACACACAGATAACTACACACAGGTAACTACACACATATAACTACACACACAGATAACTACACACACAGGTTACTACACACAGGTTACTACACACACAGATAACTACACACACAGGTAACTACACACACAGGTAACTAAACACACAGGTAACTACACACACAGATAACTACACACACAGATAACTACACACACAGATAACTACACACACAGGTAACTACACACACAGGTAACTACACACACAGGTAACTACACACACAGGTTACTACACACACAGATAACTACACACACAAGTAACTACACACACAGGTAACTACACACACAGGTAACTACACACACAGATAACTACACACACAGATAACTACACACACAAGTAACTACACACACAAGTAACTACACACACAAGTAACTACACACACAGGTAACTACACACACATAACTACACACACAGGTAACTACACACACAGATAACTACACACACAGATAACTACACACACAGATAACTACACACACAGGTAACTACACACACAACTACACACACAGGTAACTACACACACAGGTAACTACACACACAGGTAACTACACACACAGGTAACTACACACACAGATAACTACACACACAAGTAACTACACACACAAGTAACTACACACACAGATAACTACACACACAGATAACTACACACACAAGTAACTACACCACAAGTAACTACACACACAGATAACTACACACACAGGTTACTACACACAGGTTACTACACACACAGGTAACTACACACACAGGTAACTACACACACAGGTAACTACACACACAGGTTACTACACAGGTTACTACACACACAGGTTACTACACACACAGGTTACTACACACACAGGTAACTACACACACAGGTAACTACACACACAAGTAACTACACACACAGGTTACTACACACAGGTTACTACACACAGGTTACTACACACACAGGTAACTACACACACAGGTAACTACACACACAGATAACTACACACACAGATAACTACACACACAAGTAAGTACACACACAGGTAACTACACACACAGGTAACTACACACACAGGTAACTACACACACAGGTAACTACACACACAGGTAACTGTAGCAAACGTCCTCTGAAGGTAACTAAGACGACTTGTTTTTGTTGTTCTCCAGGTTAATCTTTTGTTGACCAACATTCAGAGGTGACGGCAAAAAGCTGCGACTGCAGACGAGGATCCGGAGGTGACGGAGGTGAGGGAGGTAAAGATGGAGGACTTTGAATGTGAAACAGGAAAACGCTCTGAAGGACTGACAGAGAGGACTGATTGGACACAGTCCCCCCCCCCCCCCCCGATCTCACCTGAGCTCACCTGCAGCCGGATCAGGTGGGCGGGGTCAGGTGTGCACTGATGCGTTCAGGGTCTTCATCAGTGGACGAGCAGTTTTTAAGAGAAGATTTATTTTTGGGACTTTGGTCGTGATGTTTTCTGTCCGTGCCATACAAAGAGCCAAAAGATTTCCCATGATGCTCTTGGCCAAGCGGCGGCTGCGAGGCGTAATGCTGGAGGTTTGGCGTCACCTTTGACCTTTTTAACTTTGGTTGACTTTTAGTTGTTTTTCCACAAAGCGAGACAGAGTGAACTCTGGGTAATGAGACGGAGAGACTGACACCATGACATCATCGGTGATGTAGCCTTGTTGTAAACAATAAACAAAAACAACTGAAACCACCGTGTCACTTCCTGTTTCAGTGTCTCTGTGTGTCGGGGGAAACTAACGGTTAGCATCACCTGTAGTTCCTTTTCACTTCAATCATAAAGAGTTTAATAAGATCATCTGCTCAGCTAAACGTGTAAGTATCATATTACTGACATAATAAGTCAAAGGGAGAAATCCCATTGGACCAGGGAGGTGCTGCCTTCAGGGACCAACACAGAACAAGTGAGATGCTGCCTTCAGGGACCAACTAAAAACCAGGAGATGCTGCCTTCAGGGACCAACTCAGAACCAGGGAGATGCTACCTTCAGGGACCAACACAGAACAAGGGAGATGCTGCCTTCAGGGACCAAGGCCGTTTCTCAATGTCGAGTAGAGCTGCTGCAGAGCCACTATTTCAAGTATACCACGTCATCGAGTGGCGCCGAAGGACTGTTTAAATGCCCAACATTGGCGCCACTCGATGACGTAGTATACTTGAAATAGTGGCTCTGCAGCAGGTATACTCGACATTGAGAAACGGCCAATCTCAGAACCAGGGAGATGCTGCCTTCAGGGACCAACTCAGAACCAGGGAGATGCTGCCTTCAGGGACCAACTCAAAACCAGGGAGATGCTGCCTTCAGGGACCAACTTAGAACCAGGGAGATGCTGCCTTCAGGGACCAACTCAAAACCAGGAAGGTGCTGCCTTCAGGGATCAACATAACAGGGAGATGCTGCCTTCAGGGACCAACACAGAACCAGGGAGATGCTGCCTTCAGGGTCCAACTCAGAAATACCACAGTGCCGCTATCTGTGTTTTGTGTTGGCTCTCCTCTACTTGTTTCCCCACCACTACCTTTATTTTGAAATGCAGGCGCATCCTGTCTCCATGGAACAGGAAGCAGATAAAAGGTGCATTCAGGTGCTCCTCTGGGTAGTAAAGCATGTACAAACAAGCATATATATTATAATTTACAGTGTCCTAACCCTTGGGGCAGGAGTGGTTCAGTCTGTAGGGGATTGGACTGTTTTACGGCTCAGCTGACTCAGATAAGGAGATATATGATACATTATGATGTGATATGAATGATAATGGGACACATCGACGTCTGCACTCAGAGTGGACTGTACGTAATGTTACTTTGATCCGGTTACTTATGTTGTGGCAGATATTTAAGTAAGCTTTCTTAACGCTAAAGTTATAATAGTCAGATTGCTCTGAAGATGGGAGGTGATATTCTATTCATGTTCACGTTCACACAGTCGGTGATTTGTCGCCCTGAAGTTACCTCTCTAACTCAGTTAACCTGAAGTTACCTCTCTAACTCAGAGTTAACCCTGAAGTTACCTCTCTAACTCAGAGTTAACCCTGAAGTTACCTCTCTAACTCAGAGTTAACCCTGAAGTTACCTCTCTAACTCAGAGTTAACCTGAAGTTACCTCTCTAACTCAGAGTTAACCCTGAAGTTACCTCTCTAACTCAGAGTTAACCCTGAAGTTACCTCTCTAACCCAGAGTTAACCCTGAAGTTACCTCTCTAACTCAGAGTTAACCTGAAGTTACCTCTCTAACTCAGAGTTAACCTGAAGTTACCTCTCTAACTCAGAGTTAACCTGAAGTTACCTCTCTAACCCAAAGTTAACCTGAAGTTACCTCTCTAACTCAGAGTTAACCCTGAAGTTACCTCTCTAACCCAGAGTTAACCTGAAGTTACCTCTCTAACCCAGAGTTAACCTGAAGTTACCTCTCTAACCCAGAGTTAACCCTGAAGTACCTCTCTAACCCAAAGTTAACCTGAAGTTACCTCTCTAACCCAAAGTTAACCTGAAGTTACCTCTCTAACTCAGAGTTAACCTGAAGTTACCTCTCTAACCCAAAGTTAACCTGAAGTTACCTCTCTAACCCAAAGTTAACCCTGAAGTTACCTCTCTAACTCAGAGTTAACCTGAAGTTACCTCTCTAACCCAGAGTTAACCTGAAGTTACCTCTCTAACCCAGAGTTAACCTGAAGTTCCCTCTCTAACCCAGAGTTAACCTGAAGTTACCTCTCTAACTCAGAGTTAACCCTGAAGTTACCTCTCTAACTCAGAGTTAACCTGAAGTTACCTCTCTCAAACCCAGAGTTTAACCCTGAAGTTACCTCTCTAACTCAGAGTTAACCCTGAAGTTACCTCTCTAACTCAGAGTTAACCCTGAAGTTACCTCTCTAACCCAGAGTTAACCCTGAAGTTACCTCTCTAACTCAGAGTTAACCCTGAAGTTACCTCTCTAACCCAGAGTTAACCTGAAGTTACCTCTCTAACTCAGAGTTCACCTGAAGTTACCTCTCTAACCCAGAGTTAACCTGAAGTTACCTCTCTAACCCGAGTTAACCCTGAAGTTACCTCTCTAACCCAGAGTTAACCTGAAGTTACCTCTCTAACTCAGAGTTAACCTGAAGTTACCTCTCTAACCCAGAGTTAACCTGAAGTTACCTCTCTAACTCAGAGTTAACCTGAAGTTACCTCTCTAACTCAGAGTTAACCCTGAAGTTACCTCTCTAACTCAGAGTTAACCCTGAAGTTACCTCTCTAACTCAGAGTTAACCCTGAAGTTACCTCTCTAACCAGAGTTAACCTGAAGTTACCTCTCTAACTCAGAGTTAACCTGAAGTTACCTCTCTAACCCAGAGTTAACCTGAAGTTACCTCTCTAACTTCAGGTTAACCCTGAAGTTACCTCTCTAACTCAAGTTAACCTGAAGTTACCTCTCTAACTCAGAGTTAACCTGAAGTTACCTCTCTAACTCAGAGTTAACCTGAAGTTACCTCTCTAACCCAGAGTTAACTCTGAAGTTACCTCTCTAACCAGAGTTAACCTGAAGTTACCTCTCTACCTCAGAGTTAACCTGAAGTTACCTCTCTAACCCAGAGTTAACCTGAAGTTACCTACTCTAACCCAGAGTTAACCTGAAGTTACCTCTCTAACTCAGAGTTAACTGAAGTTACCTCTCTAACTCAGAGTTAACCTGAAGTTACCTCTCTAACTCAGAGTTTAACCTGAAGTTACCTCTCTAACCCAGAGTTAACCTGAAGTTACCTCTCTAACTCAGAGTTAACCTGAAGTTACCTCTCTAACCCAGAGTTAACCTGAAGTTACCTCTCTA
Organism: Dissostichus mawsoni; assembly: GCA_011823955.1. NCBI lineage: Eukaryota > Metazoa > Chordata > Actinopteri > Perciformes > Nototheniidae > Dissostichus > Dissostichus mawsoni. The sequence goes on along the minus strand of JAAKFY010000177.1, from coordinate 151,267 downwards.
ACTCAGAGTTAACCTGAAGTTACCTCTCTAACCCAGAGTTAACCTGAAGTTACCTTCCTAACCCAGAGTTAACCTGAAGTTACCTCTCTAACTCAGAGTTAACCTGAAGTTACCTCTCTAACTCAGAGTAACCTGAAGTTACCTCTCTAACCCAGAGTTAACCTGAAGTTTACCTCTCTACCTCAGAGTTAACCTGAAGTTACCTCTCTAACTCAGAGTTAACCTGAAGTTACCTCTCTAACTCAGAGTTAACCTGAAGTTACCTCTCTAACCCAGAGTTAACCCTGAAGTTCCTCTCTAACCCAGAGTTAACCTGAAGTTACCTCTCTAACTCAGAGTTAACCCTGAAGTTACCTCTCTAACCAGAGTTAACCTGAAGTTACCTCTCTAACTCAGAGTTAACCTGAAGTTACCTCTCTAACCCAGAGTTAACCCTGAAGTTACCTCTCTAACTCAGAGTTAACCTGAAGTTACCTCTCTAACCAGAGTTAACCTGAAGTTACCTCTCTAACCCAGAGTTAACCCTGAAGTTACCTCTCTAACCCAGAGTTAACCTGAAGTTACCTCTCTAACTCAGAGTTAACCTGAAGTTACCTCTCTAACCCAGAGTTAACCTGAAGTTACCTCTCTAACTCAGAGTTAACCTGAAGTTACCTCTCTAACTCAGAGTTACCTGAAGTTACCTCTCTAACTCAGAGTTAACCCTGAGTTACCTCTCTAACTCAGAGTTAACCCTGAAGTTACCTCTCTAACTCAGAGTTAACCTGAAGTTACCTCTCTAACTCAGAGTTAACCTGAAGTTACCTCTCTAACCAGAGTTAACCCTGAAGTTACCTCTCTAACTCAATTAACCTGAAGTTACCTCTCTAACTCAGAGTTAACCCTGAAAGTTACCTCTCTAACCCGAGAGTTAACCTGAAGTTACCTCTCTAACCCAGAGTTAACCTGAAGTTACCTCTCTAACTCAGAGTTCCTGAAGTTACCTCTCTAACCAGAGTTAACCTGAAGTTACCTCTCTAACTCAGAGTTAACCTGAAGTTACCTCTCTAACTCAGAGTTAACCTGAAGTTACCTCTCTAACTCAGAGTTAACCTGAAGTTACCTCTCTAACCCAGAGTTAACCTGAAGTTACCTCTCTAACCCAGAGTTAACTGAAGTTACCTCCTAACTCAGAGTTAACCTGAAGTTACCTCTCTAACTCAGAGTTAACCTGAAGTTACCTCTCTAACCCAGAGTTAACCTGAAGTTACCTCTCTACACTCAGAGTTAACTGAAGTTACCTCTCTAACTCAGAGTTAACCTGAAGTTACCTCTCTAACTCAGAGTTAACCTGAAGTTACCTCTCTACCCAGAGTTAACCCTGAAGTTACCTCTCTAACCCAGAGTTAACCTGAAGTTACCTCTCTAACTCAGAGTTAAACCCTGAAGTTACCTCTCTAACCCAGAGTTAACCCTGAAGTTACCTCTCTAACTCAGAGTTAACCTGAAGTTACCTCTCTAAACCCAGAGTTAACCTGAAGTTACCTCTCTAACTCAGAGTTAACCTGAAGTTACCCTCTCTAACTCAGAGTTAACCTGAAGTTACCTCTCTAACCCAGAGTAACCTGAAGTTACCTCTCTAACCCAGAGTTAACCTGAAGTTACCTCTCTAACTCAGAGTTAACCTGAAGTTACCTCTCTAACCCAGAGGTTAACCTGAAGTTACCTCTCTAACTCAGAGTTAACCTGAAGTTACCTCTCTAACTCAGAGTTAACCTGAAGTTACCTCTCTAAACTCAGAGTTAACCCTGAAGTTACCTCCTAACTCAGAGTTAACCCTGAAGTTACCTCTCTAACTCAGAGTTAACCTGAAGTTACCTCTCTAACTCAGAGTTAACCTGAAGTTACCTCTCTAACCAGAGTTAACCCTGAAGTTACCTCTCTAACTCAAGTTAACCTGAAGTTACCTCTCTAACTCAGAGTTAACCTGAAGTTACCTCTCTAACCCAGAGTTAACCCTGAAGTTACCTCTCTAACCCAGAGTTAACCTGAAGTTACCTCTCTAACTCAGAGTTAACCTGAAGTTACCTCTCTAACCCAGAGTTAACCTGAAGTTACCTCTCTAACTCAGAGTTAACCTGAAGTTACCTCTCTAACTCAGAGTTAACCTGAAGTTACCTCTCTAACTCAGAGTTAACCCTGAAGTTACCTCTCTAACCCAGAGTTAACCTGAAGTTACCTCTCTAACTCAGAGTTAACCCTGAAGTTACCTCTCTAACTCGGAGTTAACCTGAAGTTACCTCTCTAACCCAGAGTTAACCTGAAGTTACCTCTCTAACTCAGAGTTAACCTGAAGTTACCTCTCTAACCCAGAGTTAACCCTGAAGTTACCTCTCTAACCCAGAGTTAACCTGAAGTTACCTCTCTAACTCAGAGTTAACCTGAAGTTACCTCTCTAACCCAGAGTTAACCTGAAGTTACCTCTCTAACTCAGAGTTAACCTGAAGTTACCTCTCTAACTCAGAGTTAACCTGAAGTTACCTCTCTAACTCAGAGTTAACCTGAAGTTACCTCTCTAACCCAGAGTTAACCTGAAGTTACCTCTCTAACCCAGAGTTAACCTGAAGTTACCTCTCTAACTCAGAGTTAACCTGAAGTTACCTCTCTAACTCAGAGTTAACCTGAAGTTACCTCTCTAACCCAGAGTTAACCTGAAGTTACCTCTCTACCTCAGAGTTAACCTGAAGTTACCTCTCTAACTCAGAGTTAACCTGAAGTTACCTCTCTAACTCAGAGTTAACCTGAAGTTACCTCTCTCAACCCAGAGTTAACCCTGAAGTTACCTCTCTAACCCAGAGTTAACCTGAAGTTACCTCTCTAACCAGAGTTAACCTGAAGTTACCTCTCTAACCCAGAGTTAACCTGAAGTTACCTCTCTAACTCAGAGTTAACCTGAAGTTACCTCTCTAACCCAGAGTTAACCCTGAAGTTACCTCTCTAACTCAGAGTTAACCTGAAGTTACCTCTCTAACCCAGAGTTAACCCTGAAGTTACCTCTCTAACCAGAGTTAACCTGAAGTTACCTCTCTAACTCAGAGTTAACCTGAAGTTACCTCTCTAACCCAGAGTTAACCTGAAGTTACCTCTCTAACTCAGAGTTAACCTGAAGTTACCTCTCTAACTCAGAGTTAACCTGAAGTTACCTCTCTAACTCAGAGTTAACCCTGAAGTTACCTCTCTAACTCAGAGTTAACCCTGAAGTTACCTCTCTAACTCAGAGTTAACCTGAAGTTACCTCTCTAACTCAGAGTTAACCTGAAGTTACCTCTCTAACCCAGAGTTAACCCTGAAGTTACCTCTCTAACTCAAAGTTAACCTGAAGTTACCTCTCTAACTCAGAGTTAACCCTGAAGTTACCTCTCTAACCCAGAGTTAACCCTGAAGTTACCTCTCTAACCCAGAGTTAACCTGAAGTTACCTCTCTAACCGCAAATCCTGCTTCGTAGTACAGGCCACTGGAAAGGAAACATCAGGAGAAGAAACATCAGGAGGTAAATACCTGAAGAAGAAACATCAGGAGAAGAAACATTATAAGGGACATTATAAGGGTCTAATTGATATTAAGAGTGTTTAAATCTGAATTGTGTAAATATAAATATATTCCAGATTTCTTATTTATGGATTTTTTCTCAGATTGTTCTTCCTTTGTTGAAATTAAAATATTGATTGATTCTCAAACTCACAGCTAACACTATCGCTCACCAGCTAACACTATCTCTCACCAGCTAACACTATCTCTCAACTGCTAACACTATCTCTCACCAGCTAACAGCTAACACTATCTCTCACCAGCTAACAGCTAACACTATCTCTCACCAGCTAACACTATCTCTCAACTGCTAACACTATCTCTCACCAGCTAACAGCTAACACTATCTCTCACCAGCTAACACTATCTCTCACCAGCTAACACTATCTCTCACCAGCTAACAGCTAACACTATCTCTCACCAGCTAACAGCTAACACTATCTCTCACCAGCTAACACTATCTCTCACCAGCTAACAGCTAACACTATCTCTCACCAGCTAACACTATCTCTCACCAGCTAACACTATCTCTCAACTGCTAACAGCTAACACTATCTCTCACCAGCTAACAGCTAACACTATCTCTCACCTGCTAACACTATCTCTCACCAGCTAACAGCTAACACTATCTCTCACCAGCTAACAGCTAACACTATCTCTCACCTGCTAACACTATCTCTCACCAGCTAACACTATCTCTCACCAGCTAACACTATCTCTCACCTGCTAATTGCTAACACTATCTCTCACCAGCTAACAGCTAACACTATCTCTCACCTGTTAACAATATCTCTCACCAGCTAACACTATCTCTCACCAGCTAACACTATCTCTCACCAGCTAACACTATCTCTCAACTGCTAACAGCTAACACTATCTCTCACCAGCTAACAGCTAACACTATCTCTCACCAGCTAATTGCTAACACTATCTCTCACCAGCTAACACTATCTCTCAACTGCTAACAGCTAACACTATCTCTCACCAGCTAACACTATCTCTCACCAGCTAACACTATCTCTCACCAGCTAATTGCTAACACTATCTCTCACCTGCTAACACTATCTCTCACCAGCTAATTGCTAACACTATCTCTCACCAGCTAATTGCTAACACTATCTCTCAACTGCTAATTGCTAACACTATCTCTCACCTGCTAACACTATCTCTCACCAGCTAACTGCTAACACTATCTCTCACCAGCTAACACTATCTCTCACCAGCTAATTGCTAACACTATCTCTCACCAGCTAATTGCTAACACTATCTCTCACCTGCTAACACTATCTCTCACCAGCTAACTGCTAACACTATCTCTCACCAGCTAACACTATCTCTCACCTGCTAACTGCTAACACTATCTCTCACCAGCTAACAGCTAACACTATCTCTCACCAGCTAACACTATCTCTCACCAGCTAACACTATCTCTCACCTGCTAACTGCTAACACTATCTCTCACCAGCTAACAGCT
>JAAKFY010000177.1:121225-143725 GCA_011823955.1 Dissostichus mawsoni | reverse complement strand
CCTGAACACAACATGCACCTGAACGCAACACGGACCTGTCCTACTGCACGTGAACACAACACGCACCTGATCGCAACACGGACCTGTCCTACTGCACCTGAACACAACATGCACCTGAACGCAACACGGACCTGTCCTACTGCAACTGAACACAAAACTGACCTGTCCTACTGCACCTGAACACAACACGGACCTGTCCTACTGCACCTGAACACAACACGCACCTGAACATAACACTGACCTGTCCTACTGCATTTGAACACAACAGGCACCTGAACGCAACACGGACCTGTCCTACTGCACCTGAACACAACACGCACCTGAACACAACACTGACCTGTCCTACTGCACCTGAACACAACACACACCTGAACCCTGCTCTGTGTCTCACAGGCAGTCTGTATTGATAGTGGATATGTGAACCTGCTCTGTGTCTCACAGGCAGTCTGTATTGATAGTGGGTATGTGAACCCTGCTCTGTGTCTCACAGGCAGTCTGTATTGATGGGTATGTGAACCCTGCTCTGTGTCTCACAGGCCTGGGCTCTGGAAACAGGGAAGTACCAGGAGGGTCTGGATGAGCCGGACCCAGCGAAGTGGAAGGCGAACCTGCGCTGCGCTCTGAACAAGAGCAGAGAGTTCCAGCTGAAGTACGACGGGACCAAAGAGACGCCTGTCCAACCGTACAAGATCTACGAGGTGTGTGAGCACAGCGCAGGAGCAGGTAACACACACTGTGACACACACATGGTGACACACACTGTAACACACACTGTAACACACACTGTGACACACACTGTGACACATACTGTGACACACACTGTGAGACACTGTAACACACTGTGACACACAGACTGTGACACACACATGGTGACACACACTGTGACACACACTGTAACACACACTGTAACACACTGTGAAACACACTGTAACACACACTGACACACACTGTGACACACACTATGACACACACTGTAACACACACTGTAACACACACTGTGACACACACTGTAACACACACTGTAACACACACTGTGACACACACTGTAACACACACTGTGACACACACTGTAACACACACTGTGACACACACTGTAACACACACTGTGACACACACTGTAACACACACTGTGACACACACTGTGACACACACTGTAACACACACTGTAACACACACTGTGACACACACTATGACACACACTGTAACACACACTGTAACACACACTGTAACACACACTGTGACACACACTGTAACACACACACTGTAAACACACTGTAACACACACTGTGACACACACTATGACACACACTGTAACACACACTGTGACACACACTGTGACACACACTGTAACACACACTGTGACACACACTGTAACACACACTGTGACACACACTGTAACACACACTGTGACCACACTGTGACACACACTGTAACACACACTGTAACACACACTGTGACACACACTATGACACACACTGTAACACACACTGTAACACACACTGTAACACACACTGTGACACACACTGTAACACACACACTGTAACACACACTGTGACACACACTGTAACACACACACTGTAACACACACACTGTAACATACTGTGACACACACTGTAACACACACTGTGACACACACTGTAACACACACTGTAACACACACTGTAACACACACTGTGACACACACTGTGACACACACTGTAACACACACTGTAACACACACTGTGACACACACTGTAACACACACACTGTAACACACACTGTAACACACACTGTGACACACACTGTAACACACACACTGTAACACACACACTGTAACACACTGTGACACACACTGTAACACACACACTGTAACACACACACTGTAACACACTGTGACACACACTGTAACACACACTGTGACACACACTGTGACACACACTGTAACACACACACTGTAACACACACTGTGACACACACTGTAACACACACTGTGACACACACTGTAACACACACACTGTAACACACACTGTAACACACACTGTGACACACACTGTAACACACACACTGTAACACACACACTGTCACACTGTGACACACACTGTGACACACACTGTGACACACACTGTAACACACACACTGTAACACACACTCTGTAACACACACTGTAACACACACACTGTAACACACACACTAACACACACTGTAACACACACTGTAACACACACTGTGACACACACTGTGACACACACTGTAACACACTGTGACACACACTGTAACACACACTGTGACACACACTGTGACACATACTGTGACACACACTGTGACACACACTGTAACACACACTGTAACACACACTGTAACACACACTGTGACACACTGTAACACACACTGTAACACACACTGTGACACACTGTAACACACACTGTGACACACACTGTGACACACACTGTAGCACACACTGTGACACACACTGTGACACACACTGTGACACACACTGTAACACACTGTAACACACACTGTGACACACACTGTAACACACACTGTGACACACACTGTAACACACACTGTGACACACTGTAACACACACTGTGACACACACTGTAACACACACTGTGACACACACTGTGACACACACTGTAACACACACTGTAACACACACTGTGACACACACTATGACACACACTGTAAACACACTGTAACACACACTGTAACACACACTTTGACACACTTTAACACACTCTGTAAAACACACTGTAACACACACACTGTAACACACACTGTAACACACACTGTGACACACAATGTAACACACACACTGTAACACACACACTGTAACACACTGTGACACACACTGTAACACACAGTGACACACACTGTAACACACACACTGTAACACACACACTGTAACACACACTGTAACACACACTGTGACACACTGTAACACACACACTGTAACACACTGTAACACACACTGTGACACACACTGTAACACACACACTGTAACACACACACTGTAACACACACTGTAACACACACTGTGACACACACTGTGACACACACTGTGACACACACTGTGACACACACTGTGACACACACTGTGACACACACTCTGTACTGACCTGAAGATTTTTTATTTTTAACCTTTCTGTGTTTCAGATTTTGTTGATGAGGACGAGAGAGGGGTGAGACACACACCACACACACACACACACACACACACACACACACACACACACACACACACACTCACTGACTCTCTGTTTCTCCTCAGATGCCCAACATGATGGAGCTCAGCCTCAGTAAGTGATCCAGTTCATCAGGAACCAGAACCCTGAGGAACCCTGAGGTTCATCAGGAACCAGAACCCTGAGGTTCATCAGGAACCAGAACCCTGAGGAACCCTTAGGTTCATCAGGAACCAGAACCCTGAGGTTCAACAGGAACCAGAACCCTGAGGTTCATCAGGAACCAGAACCCTGAGGTTCATCAGGAACCAGAACCCTGAGGAACCCTGAGGTTCACCAGGAACCAGAACCCTGAGGTTCAACAGGAACCAGAACCCTGAGGAACCCTGAGGTTCATCAGGAACCAGAATCCTGAGGTTCTCCTGGATCTGGTTCCTGATCAGACTCATTGTGTTTATATCTAAACGGTAAAGTACTCTGATCCTGATCCCAATGTCTCCCCAGACCCCCGGATCAGCGACCCCCCCTCGTTTGGACCGGTGGTCCCCATGAGCTCGGACCTCCAGGACCGGGGGGGGCTCTGTAATGGCCTGCAGGACCTGAACCCCCCCCCTGCCCCCATGATGGAGGCCAGCAGCATGGGCCAGAACCACCAAACCTGCAAATACGACCTGCTGAGCAGCGTCCCATGTGAGTCCTGGGAGGGGGGTCTGAGGTCCAGAACCCTGTCTTGTTTGTGTGATCCTGCAGTGACAGACCTGGATCTGAAAGTCCAGAACCTGGTCTTGTTTGTGTGTTCTTGCAGTGACAGACCTGGATCTGAAGGTCCAGTACCGGGGCCGGACGGCGGCCTCCCTGCTGGTCTCCAACCCTCAGGGCTGCCGGCTGTACGCGGGTCACCTGGAGCCCAGTCCGGACCAGGTGGAGCTGTTCGGGCCCGTCACCCTGCAGCAGGTCCAGTTCCCCGGGACCTCCGAGATCCAGAACCAGAAGCAGAAGTTCTACACCGACGCCCTCCTGGACGTCATGGACCGAGGCCTGATCCTGGAGCTCTGGGAGCAGGACCTCTATGCAGTCCGGCTCTGCCAGTGCAAGGTGTTCTGGTCCGTGCCCGGGACCTCCGAACCCGGACCCCCCAACCCTCTGGAGCGCGAGAAGAAGGTCCGGGTCTTCAGCCTCAATGACTTCTTGCAAGGTAGGTTGAAGAACCCCTAAACCGGTCCAGGCCTCTACCCCCTTCAGCTGGTCTTAAACCTGTTTCTATACCCAGGCCTGATCCTGTTCCAGAGGGGCGAGACTCCGAACCCGCCCCCCTTTGAGGTTTACTTCTGCTTCGGTGAGGACTGGCCCGACAAGAAACCCAAAGAGAAGAAACTGATCATCGTCCAGGTCTGTTCCTCTTCCTTTGGGGGGCCCTTCAGTCCCACATAGTGACTGAGATCTCTTTAACATGCTTCTGGTCCTGGTCTTCAGGTGGTCCCCGTGGAGGCTCGGATCCTCACTGAGATGTAAACCTGTTTAACATGCTTCTGGTCCTGGTCCTCAGGTGGTCCCCGTGGTGGCCCGGATCCTCACTGAGACCTCTTTAACATGCTTCTGGTCCTGGTCCTCAGGTGGTCCCCGTGGTGGCCCGGATCCTCACGGAGATGTTCTCTGGGGAACTCAGCTGGTCTACAGACAGCATCCGGCTCCAGATCTCCAACCCAGACGTGAAGGACCGGACTGTGGAGCAGTTCAAGGAGCTGCAGAGGCTCCTGCAGAGCCAGCACATCCAGGGGCCCTGGACCCCCAACCTGCCCTAGACCTGGACCCCCAACGTGCCCTAGACCTGGACCCCTGCCCTCTCCTGAACCTCGATCCCTGCCCTCTCCTGAACCAGGACCCCTACCCTCTCCTGAACCTCGACCCCTGCCCTCTCCTGAACCAGGACCCCTGCCCTCTCCTGAACCAGGACCCCTGCCCTCTCCTGTGACGTCTGATTATTTCAAAGACTCTGATGTCTGTAAAAGATGCAGAGCTAAATCTGATGTACCACACTGTAAAAGATACAGAGCTAAATCTGATATACCACACTGTAAAAGATAAAGAGCTAAATCTGATGTACCACACTGTAAAAGATAAAGAGCTAAATCTGATATACCACACTGTAAAAGATAAAGAGCTAAATCTGATGTACCACACTGTAAAAGATAAAGAGCTAAATCTGATGTACCACACTGTAAAAGATAAAGAGCTAAATCTGATGTACCACACTGTAAAAGATAAAGAGCTAAATCTGATGTACCACACTGTAAAAGACACAGAGCTACATCTGATGTACGACACTGTAAAAGATACAGAGCTAAATCTGATGTACCACACTGTAAAAGATAAAGAGCTACTGCTGTACCACACTGTAAAAGATTCAGAGCTAAATCTGATGTACCACACTGTAAAAGATAAAGGGCTACTGCTGTACCACACTGTAAAAGATTCAGAGCTAAATCTGATGTACCACACTGTAAAGGATAGTTACATCTGATATACCACACTGTAAAAGATAGTTACATCTGATATACCACACTGTAAAAGATAGTTACATCTGATATACCACACTGTAAAAACACAAAAACTCAGATAGCAGCAAGATATGGTATTTCTGAGTTGGACCCTGAAGGCAGCATCTCCCTGGTTCTGTGTTGGTCCCTGAAGGCAGCATCTCACTGGATCTGAGTTGGTCCCTGAAGGCAGCATCTCCCTGGTTCTGTGTTGGTCCCTGAAGGCAGCATCTCCCTGGTTCTGTGTTGGTCCCTGAAGGCAGCATCTGCCTCCCAAGAACAGCTCGCTCTCTGCCTTATTTTACAAAGTGGGTTATAGAACCGGAAGTTTGTTGCTTCCCCCTGGGAGACAACAGAGTCACCCCCGTGTCCCCGACTGCGTAGGGACTGCGTAGTAGGGAGCCGACAGGAAAGTTCAACAATAGTATAAGCATGTTTATAATGTATTATATATTATAAGCAGGGGTGCACATAACTGTTACGCAGGTACGCATGCGCAGCACAAATCTGAATTGCGTAACGTCACTTTTGTCACTACGCGCCTTTGAGTACCTCAAAACATCAAAACAAAACACATATTTCGTCTACACGTGTTTCTTGTCAACACTCAATGGAGTAAACTACGAGACATGTAAAAAAAAGAAAAAAAAGACATGAAGCAGCTACGTTGCCGTTTCGCTCCCTGCAAAAAATCTTCGGACTTTCTATGACTGATTGACCTGGGTGCTGGCCGAGCCGCGAAGGACATAACCGACGGACCTGTGAAGCTTTACAGGAGGCAGAGGCTTAGATCACTCAGGGTCGGCTGTAGAACAAATCGAATGGGGGGGCAATAATTTACCACGGGGGGCACACACTGCCGTCAACCACCTACACACAAACACCAACGCAACTTCAATTTAAAAAAACATGCAGTAAAGTCTATTGTCTTTCACACACATTGCAGGGGTGTAGTGCTATTTTATAGCGCACCTATGACTTGTCAAGACTTTTTTAACTTAACTTATTTTTTTAACAATGAACTGGTTTAACGCTTTACACATACACGCACGGTTCTGGCACGACCACCAAAACAGAAACATATGGACATAGGCCACCATATAAAAAGTGTGCAAATGTAGTTAGTATCCTATCCATGTGAACATGTTTTAGGTGGGGGTGGACCTAACCTCCTCTAGGAGGGTCCGGGGGCATGCTCCCCCGGGAAGATCTTTTTTTAAATATTGAAGTTAAATGCATCAATCTGGTGCACTTTGAGATCAACATGGAGAGATCTATGGATACCTCTCTCAACACCCAGATGAAACACAACTGGAAACAGATGTACTTTTTCTTTATGGATATTTTACTAACCCTTTTAAACTGTATTCTTGTGTTACTGTCCTATAGCATTTCATACCTGTTTTTCATTTAATCTCTTATTTTTTAATAACTATAATGATCATATGAAGGCGTTCCTCGCAAACTTGTTTACATAAATGGTGACCAAACCGTTTTGAGACCCACTGAGATAACTTAGACTAAAGTGAACTATCTGAACCCTGAGAGAGTCCTTTAGCTCACTGAGCTGACGTTATAAGATCCTCTGTCTGACAGGAGAGAGTCCTTTAGCTCACTGAGCTGACGTTATAAGATCCTCTGAGTCTGACAGGAGAGAGTCTTTAGCTCACTGAGCTGACGTTATAAGATCCTCTGAGTCTGACAGGAGAGAGTCCTTTAGCTCACTGAGCTGACGTTATAAGATCCTCAGTCTGACAGGAGAGAGTCCTTTAGCTCACTGAGCCTCTCAGTCTGTCAGGAGAGAGTCCTTTAGCTCACTGAGTCTCTCAGTCTGAAAGGAGAGAGTCCTTTAGTTCACTGAGCCTCTCAGTCTGTCAGGAGAGAGTCCTTTAGTTCACTGAGCCTCTCAGTCTGTCAGGAGAGAGTCCTTTAGTTCACTGAGCCTCTCAGTCTGAAAGGAGAGAGTCCTTTAGTTCACTGAGCCTCTCAGTCTGTCAGGAGAGAGTCCTTTAGCTCACTGAGTCTCTCAGTCTGAAAGGAAGAGTCCTTTAGTTCACTGAGCCTCTCAGTCTGACAGGAGAGAGTCCTTTAGTTCACTGAGCCTCTCAGTCTGTCAGGAGAGAGTCCTTTAGTTCACTGAGCCTCTCAGTCTGAAAGGAGAGAGTCCTTTAGCTCACTGAGTCTCTCAGTCTGTCAGGAGAGAGTCCTTTAGCTCACTGAGTCTCTCAGTCTGTCAGGAGAGAGTCCTTTAGCTCACTGAGCCTCTCATCTGACAGGAGATCCTTTAGCTCACTGAGCCTCTCAGTCTGACAGGAGAGAGTCCTTTAGTTCACTGAGTCTCTCAGTCTGACAGGAGAGAGTCCTTTAGTTCACTGAGCCTCTCAGTCTGACAGGAGAGAGTCCTTTAGCTCACTGAGCCTCTCAGTCTGACAGGAGAGAGTCCTTTAGTTCACTGAGTCTCTCAGTCTGAAAGGAGAGAGTCCTTTAGTTCACTGAGTCTCTCAGTCTGTCAGGAGAGAGTCCTTTAGTTCACTGAGTCTCTCAGTCTGAAAGGAGAGAGTCCTTTAGTTCACTGAGCCTCTCAGTCTGAAAGGAGAGAGTCCTTTAGCTCACTGAGTCTCTCAGTCTGAAAGGAGAGAGGCCTTTAGCTCACTGAGTCTCTCATCTGAAAGGAGAGAGTCCTTTAGTTCACTGAGCCTCTCAGTCTGAAAGGAGAGAGTCCTTTAGCTCACTGAGTCTCTCAGTCTGAAAGGAGAGAGTCCTTTAGCTCACTGAGTCTCTCAGTCTGAAAGGAGAGAGTCCTTTAGTTCACTGAGCCTCTCAGTCTGTCAGGAGAGAGTCCTTTAGTTCACTGAGCCTCTCAGTCTGTCAGGAGAGAGTCCTTTAGCTCACTGATCTCTCAGTCTGAAAGGAGAGAGTCCTTTAGCTCACTGAGTCTCTCAGTCTGAAAGGAGAGAGTCCTTTAGTTCACTGAGCCTCTCAGTCTGAAAGGAGAGAGTCCTTTAGTTCACTGAGCCTCTCAGTCTGAAAGGAGAGAGTCCTTTAGCTCACTGATCTCTCAGTCTGAAAGGAGAGAGTCCTTTAGTTCACTGAGCCTCAGTCTGAAAGGAGAGAGTCCTTTAGCTCACTGAGTCTCTCAGTCTGAAAGGAGAGAGTCCTTTAGTTCACTGAGCCTCTCAGTCTGTCAGGAGAGAGTCCTTTAGTTCACATGAGCCTCTCAGTCTGAAAGGAGAGAGTCCTTTAGTTCACTGAGTCTCTCAGTCTGACAGGAGAGAGTCCTTTAGTTCACTGAGCCTCTCAGTCTGAAGGAGAGAGTCCTTTAGTTCACTGAGTCTCTCAGTCTGACAGGAGAGAGTCCTTTAGTTCACTGAGCCTCTCAGTCTGACAGGAAGAGTCATTTAGTTCACTGAGCCTTTCAGTCTGTCAGGAGAGAGTCCTTTAGTTCACTGAGCCTCTCAGTCTGTCAGGAGAGAGTCCTTTAGTTCACTGAGCCTCTCAGTCTGACAGGAGAGAGTCCTTTAGTTCACTGAGCCTCTCAGTCTGTCAGGAGAGATCCTTTAGCTCACTGAGTCTCTCAGTCTGAAAGGAGAGAGTCCTTTAGTTCACTGAGCCTCTCAGTCTGTCAGGAGAGAGTCCTTTAGTTCACTGAGCCTCTCAGTCTGAAGGAGAGAGTCCTTTAGTTCACTGAGTCTCTCAGTCTGACAGGAGAGAGTCCTTTAGTTCCTGAGCCTCTCAGTCTGACAGGAGAGAGTCCTTTAGTTCACTGAGTCTCTCAGTCTGTCAGGAGAGAGTCCTTTAGTTCACTGAGTCCTCTCAGTCTGACAGGAGAGAGTCCTTTAGTTCACTGAGCCTCTCAGTCTGACAGGAGAGAGTCCTTTAGTTCACTGATTCTCTCAGTCTGTCAGGAGAGAGTCCTTTAGTTCACTGAGTCTCTCAGTCTGACAGGAGAGAGTCCTTTAGTTCACTGAGCCTCTCAGTCTGTCAGGTGAGAGTCCTTTGGCTCACTGAGTCTCTCAGTCTGTCAGGAGAGAGTCCTTTAGTTCACTGAGCCTCTCAGTCTGAAAGGAGAGAGTCCTTTAGCTCACTGAGTCTCTCAGTCTGAAAGGAGAGAGTCCTTTAGTTCACTGAGCCTCTCATCTGACAGGAGAGAGTCATTTAGTTCACTGAGCCCTCCAGTCTGTCAGGAGAGAGTCCTTTAGTTCACTGAGCCTCTCAGTCTGTCAGGAGAGAGTCCTTTAGTTCACTGAGCCTCTCAGTCTGAC
This sequence comes from Dissostichus mawsoni, assembly GCA_011823955.1. Taxonomy (NCBI): domain Eukaryota; kingdom Metazoa; phylum Chordata; class Actinopteri; order Perciformes; family Nototheniidae; genus Dissostichus; species Dissostichus mawsoni. Next base: position 133,762 of record JAAKFY010000177.1, on the reverse strand, counting down.
AGGAGAGAGTCCTTTAGTTCACTGAGCCTCTCAGTCTGTCAGGAGAGATCCTTTAGCTCACTGAGTCTCTCAGTCTGACAGGAGAGAGTCCTTTAGTTCACTGAGCCTCTCAGTCTGAAAGGAGAGAGTCCTTTAGTTCACTGAGCCTCTCAGTCTGAAAGGAGAGAGTCCTTAGTTCACTGAGTCTCTCAGTCTGACAGGAGAAGAGTCCTTTAGTTCACTGAGCCTCTCAGTCTGACAGGAGAGAGTCCTTTAGTTCACTGAGTCTCTCAGTCTGTCAGGAGAGTCCTTTAGTTCACTGAGTCTCTCAGTCTGACAGGAGAGAGTCCTTTAGTTCACTGAGTCTCTCAGTCTGTCAGGAGAGAGTCCTTTAGTTCACTGAGCCTCTCAGTCTGACAGGAGAGAGTCCTTTAGTTCACTGAGTCTCTCAGTCTGACAGGAGAGAGTCCTTTAGTTCACTGACCTCTCAGTCTGACAGGAGAGATCCTTTAGTTCCTGAGTCTCTCAGTCTGTCAGGAGAGAGTCCTTTAGCTCACTGAGTCTCTCAGTCTGACAGGAGAGAGTCCTTTAGTTCACTGAGTCTCTCAGTCTGACAGGAGAGAGTCCCTTTAGTTCACTGAGCCTCTCAGTCTGACAGTAGAGAGTCCTTTAGTTCACTGAGCCTCTCAGTTCTGACAGAGAGGACTCTCCTCCACTTTGGTGTAGAACAGCTCTTTATCCGGTAGCATAGCTAGCTAACCAGATGCTAACAACAACATTCCACGTTACCGCTCGCGCACTCACACAAAATGCGCTCGTGCCAGACACACGCACACAACACACACCACACACACACACACACACACACACACACACACAACCACACACAGAGCGAGCTTGAATGAAACACAGAGACCCAGAAGTACTTTGTTTCTGTATATCATATTTATTCCGATGGCTTTTATATTCAGTATAACAGATGAACAGATCGCCTTCATCTAAACACACAGCCACGTATGATAACAAACAAAGGTCGGGGGTCATTGGTCAACACCATCAAGAGCAGCAGTGAACACACCTCAGGCTGTGTTTTATATTTGTATTCTTTATTTTTGATTTATTTCACACAAAAACTTTTAGTGGAAACGTTTCACTTATATGATAAAAAAAACCTGGCAAAGTGGCAAGGCTTTCCCGCCCTGTGTTGGGGGGGAACAGTGACTCATTTGGGGGGGCATGGCCCGCTAATGACCTCCCATGACGCCGACCCTGAGATCACTGGACGACAGAGTTGTTCACCGTGTGCACACACAGGGTTAACGGTATGACAACAGAACTGGCTGCAGTGGGAGACTCCCCCGCGCACACTCTGTGCCCCGCGCGCACTTCTGTGCCCCGCGCGCACACTGTGCCCCGCGCGCACACTGCCCCGCGCGCACTCTGTGCCCCCGCGCACACTGTGCCCCGCGCACACTCTGTGCCCCGCGCACACACTGTGCCCGCGCTCACTCTGTGCCCCGCGCTCACTCTGTGCCCCGCGCGCACACTGTGCCGCCCGCGCACTCTGTGCCCCGCGCGCACACTGTGCCCCGCGCGCACACTGTGCCCCGCGCGCACTCTGTGCCCCGCGCGCACACTGTGCCCCGCGCGCACACTGTGCCCCGCGCGCACTCTGTGCCCCGCGCGCACACTGTGCCCCGCGCGCACACTGTGCCCCGCGCGCACACTGTGCCCCGCGCGCACTCTGTGCCCCGCGCGCACACTGTGCCCCGCGCGCACACTGTGCCCCGCGCGCACTCTGTGCCCCGCGCGCACACTGTGCCCCGCGCACACTCTGTGCCCCGCGCTCACTCTGTGCCCCGCGCGCACACTGTGCCCCGCGCGCACACTGTGCCCCGCGCGCACTCTGTGCCCCGCGCGCACACTGTGCCCCGCGCGCACTCTGTGCCCCGCGCGCACTCTGTGCCCGCGCGCACTCTGTGCCCCGCGCGCACTCTGTGCCCCGCGCGCACACTGTGCCCCGCGCGCACTCTGTGCCCCGCGCGCACACTGTGCCCCGCGCGCACTCTGTGCCCCGCGCGCACACTGTGCCCCGCGCACACTCTGTGCCCCGCGCACACACTGTGCCCCGCGCACACTCTGTGCCCCGCGCACACTATGTGCCCCGCGCACACTCTGTGCCCCGCGCTCACTCTGTGCCCCGCGCACACTCTGTGCCCCGCGCACACACTGGAGAACTGCGCAGAATCAGCTGATCACAACGTTTCACGCTCTGTGGTCAAGCTGCTGCAGTTTTATTTAAAACACACAGTTGCCAACTTACTCAGGGTGTTAATGGAAGTTTGAAATCAGACAGAGGTGGAAGAAGTACTCCGAGTGTAGGAATACTCTGTTACAGTAAAAGTCCTGCATTCAAAATGTTCCTCAAGTAAAAGTAGAAAAGTATTCTCATCAAAATATAGTGAAAGACAGTAAAAGTAGTGATTGTGCTGATTGGTCCATTTCAGAATAATATATATGATATGTTTTATAATGATTGATCATGAAAGTGTTCTCAAAGCTGGTAAAGGTGCAGCTAGTTTGAATGACTTTGTATACTGCAGGGTAGCTGGAGGATTTACTCCAGGTGGAACTAAAGTCTGATTTAACACTTGGTTATATTTCACATCATTCATCCACATCTGTGAAGTAACTAAAGGTATTAATACATGTTGGAGGAGAAGTACACCATGTACCTCTGAACTGTAGAGGAGTAGAAGTACACCATGTACCTCTGAACTGTAGAGGAGTAGAAGTACACCATGTACCTCTGAACTGTAGTGGAGGAGAAGTACACCATGTACCTCTGAACTGTAGAGGAGTAGAAGTACACCATGTACCTCTGAACTGTAGTGGAGTAGAAGTACACCATGTACCTCTGAACTGTAGTGGAGGAGAAGTACACCATGTACCTCTGAACTGTAGTAGAAGTACACCATGTACCCTGAACTATAGTAGAAGTACACCATGTACCTCTGAACTGTAGTAGAAGTACACCATGTACCTCTGAACTGTAGTGGAGTAGAAGTACACCATGTACCTCTGAACTGTAGTAGAAGTACACCATGTACCTCTGAACTGTAGTGGAGTAGAAGTACACCATGTACCTCTGAACTGTAGTGGAGTAGAAGTACACCATGTACCTCTGAACTGTAGAGGAGTAGAAGTACACCATGTACCTCTGAACTGTAGAGGAGTAGAAGTACACCATGTACCTCTGAACTGTAGAGGAGTAGAAGTACACCATGTACCTCTGAACTGTAGAGGAGGAGAAGTACACCATGTACCTCTGAACTGTAGAGAGAGAGAGTACTCCATGTACCTCTGAACTGTAGAGGAGGAGAAGTACACCATGTACCTCTGAACTGTAGAGGAGTAGAAGTACACCCATGTACCTCTGAACTGTAGAGGAGTAGAAGTACACCATGTACCTCTGAACTGTAGTGGAGGAGAAGTACACCATGTACCTCTGAACTGTAGAGGAGTAGAAGTACACCATGTACCTCTGAACTGTAGTGGAGGAGAAGTACACCATGTACCTCTGAACTGTAGTGGAGTAGAAGTACACCATGTACCTCTGAACTGTAGTGGAGGAGAAGTACACCATGTACCTCTGAACTGTAGAGGAGTAGAAGTACACCATGTACCTCTGAACTGTAGAGGAGTAAAAGTACTCCATGTACCTCTGAACTGTAGAGGAGTAGAAGTACTCCATGTACCTCTGAACTGTAGAGGAGTAGAAGTACTCCATGTACCTCTGAACTGTAGAGGAGTACAAGTACACCATGTACCTCTGAACTGTAGTAGAAGTACACCATTTACCTCTGAACTGTAGTGGAGTAGAAGTACACCATGTACCTCTGAACTGTAGAGGAGGAGAAGTACATCATGTAGCTCTGAACTGTAGTGGAGTAGAAGTACTCCATGTACCTCTGAACTGTAGTGGAGTAGAAGTACTCCATGTACCTCTGAACTGTAGTGGAGTAGAAGTACACCATGTACCTCTGAACTGTAGTGGAGTAGAAGTACACCATGTACCTCTGAACTGTAGTGGAGTAGAAGTACACCATGTACCTCTGAACTGTAGTGGAGTAGAAGTACACCATGTACCTCTGAACTGTAGAGGAGTAGAAGTACACCATGTACCTCTGAACTGTAGTGGAGTAGAAGTACACCATGTACCTCTGAACTGTAGTGGAGTAGAAGTACACCATGTACCTCTGAACTGTAGTGGAGTAGAAGTACTCCATGTACCTTCTGAACTGTAGAGGAGTAGAAGTACACCATGTACCTCGAACTGTAGTGGAGTAGAAGTACACCATGTACCTCTGAACTGTAGAGGAGTAGAAGTACACCATGTACCTCTGAACTGTAGTGGAGTAGAAGTACACCATGTACCTCTGAACTGTAGTAGAAGTACACCATGTACCTCTGAACTGTAGTGGAGTAGAAGTACACCATGTACCTCTGAACTGTAGAGGAGTAGAAGTACACCATGTACCTCTGAACTGTAGAGGAGTAGAAGTACACCATGTACCTCTGAACTGTAGTGGAGTAGAAGTACACCATGTACCTCTGAACTGTAGAGGAGTAGAAGTACACCATGTACCTCTGAACTGTAGAGGAATAGAAGTACACCATGTACCTCTGAACTGTAGTGGAGTAGAAGTACACCATGTACCTCTGAACTGTAGTTGAAGTACACCATGTACCTCTGAACTGTAGTGGAGTAGAAGTACTCCATGTACCTCTGAACTGTAGTGGAGTAGAAGTACACCATGTACCTCTGAACTGTAGTGGAGTAGAAGTACACCATGTACCTCTGAACTGTAGTGGAGTAGAAGTACAACCATGTACCTCTGAACTTTAGTGGAGTAGAAGTACACCATGTACCTCTGAACTGTAGTGGAGTAGAAGTACACCATGTACCTCTGAACTGTAAGGAGTAAAGTACAACCATTTACCTCTGAACTGTAGTGGAGTAGAAGTACACCATGTACCTCTGAACTGTAGTGGAGTACAAGTACACCATGTACCTCTGAACTGTAGAGGAGTAGAAGTACACCATGTACCTCGAACTGTAGTGGGTAGAAGTACACCATGTACCTCTGAACTGTAGAGGAGTAGAAGTACTCCATGTACCTCTGAACTGTAGTGGAGTAAAAGTACTCCTGTACCTCTGAACTGTAGAGGAGTAAAAGTACACCATGTACCTCTGAACTGTAGAGGAGTAGAAGTACTCCATGTACCTCTGAACTGTAGAGGAGTAAAGTACTCCATGTACCTCTGAACTGTAGAGGAGTAGAAGTACTCCATGTACCTCTGAACTGTAGAGGAGTAGAAGTACTCCATGTACCTCTGAACTGTAGAGGAGTACAAGTACAACCATGTACCTCTGAACTGTAGTAGAAGTACACCATTTACCTCTGAACTGTAGTGGAGTAGAAGTACACCATGTACCTCTGAACTGTAGAGGAGGAGAAGTACATCATGTAGCTCTGAACTGTAGTGGAGTAGAAGTACACCATGTACCTCTGAACTGTAGTGGAGTAGAAGTACTCCATGTACCTCTGAACTGTAGTGGAGTAGAAGTACTCCATGTACCTCTGAACTGTAGTGGAGTAGAAGTACACCATGTACCTCTGAACTGTAGTGGAGTAGAATACACCATGTACCTCTGAACTGTAGTGGAGTAGAAGTACACCATGTACCTCTGAACTGTAGTGGAGTAGAAGTACACCATGTACCTCTGAACTGTAGAGGAGTAGAAGTACACCATGTACCTCTGAACTGTAGTGGAGTAGAAGTACACCATGTACCTCTGAACTGTAGTGGAGTAGAAGTACACCATGTACCTCTGAACTGTAGTGGAGTAGAAGTACTCCATGTACCTCTGAACTGTAGAGGAGTAGAAGTACACCATGTCCTCTGAACTGTAGTGGAGTAGAAGTACACCAGTCCTCTGAACTGTAGAGGAGTAGAAGTACACCATGTACCTCTGAACTGTAGTGGAGTAGAAGTACACCATGTACCTCTGAACTGTAGTAGAAGTACACCATGTACCTCTGAACTGTAGTGGAGTAGAAGTACATCCATGTACCTCTGAACTGTAGAGGAGTAGAAGTACACCATGTACCTCTGAATGTAGAGGAGTAGAAGTACACCATGTACCTCTGAACTGTAGTGGAGTAGAAGTACACCATGTACCTCTGAACTGTAGAGGAGTAGAAGTACACCATGTACCTCTGAACTGTAGAGGAATAGAAGTACAAACCATGTACCTCTGAACTGTAGTGGAGTAGAAGTACACCATGTACCTCTGAACTGTAGTTGAAGTACACCATGTACCTCTGAACTGTAGTGGAGTAGAAGTACTCCATGTACCTCTGACTGTAGTGGAGTAGAAGTACACCATGTACCTCTGAACTGTAGTGGAGTAGAAGTACACCATGTACCTCTGAACTGTAGTGGAGTAAATACACCATGTACCTCTGAACTTTAGTGGAGTAGAATACACCATGTACCTCTGAACTGTAGTGGAGTAGAAGTACACCATGTACCTCTGAACTGTAGAGGAGTAGAAGTACACATTTACCTCTGAACTGTAGTGGAGTAGAAGTACACCATGTACCTCTGAACTGGAGTGGAGTACAAGTACACCATGTACCTCTGAACTGTAGAGGAGTAGAAGTACACCATGTACCTCTGAACTGTAGTGGAGTAGAAGTACACCATGTACCTCTGAACTGTAGAGGAGTAGAAGTACTCCATGTACCTCTGAACTGTAGTGGAGTAAAAGTACTCCATGTACCTCTGAACTGTAGAGGAGTAAAAGTACACACCATGTACCTCTGAACTGTAGAGGAGTAGAAGTACTCCATGTACCTCTGAACTTTAGTGGAGTAGAAGTACACCATGTACCTCTGAACTTTAGTGGAGTAGAAGTACTCCATGTACCTCTGAACTGTAGGAGTAAAAGTACACCATGTACCTCTGAACTGTAGTGGAGTAGAAGTACTCCATGTACCTCTGAACTGTAGTGCAGTAGAAGTACACCATTTACCTCTGAACTGTAGTGGAGTAGAAGTACACCATGTACCTCTGAACTGTAGGTGTAGAGTACACCATGTACCTCTGAACTGTAGTGGAGTAGAAGTACACCATGTACCTCTGAACTGTAGGAGTAGAAGTACACCATGTACCTCTGAACTGTAGTGGAGTAGAAGTACACCATGTACCTCTGAACTGTAGTGGAGTAGAAGTACACCATGTACCTCTGAACTGTAGTGGAGTAGAAGTACACCATGTACCTCTGAACTGTAGAGGAGTAGAAGTACCATGTACCTCTGAACTGTAGAGGAGTAGAAGTACACCATGTACCTCTGAACTGTAGAGGAGAGAAGTACTCCATGTACCTCTGAACTGTAGAGGAGAGAAGTACACCATGTACCTCTGAACTGTAGTACAAGTACACCATGTACCTCTGAACTGTAGTAGAAGTACACCATTTACCTCTGAACTGTAGTGGAGTAGAAGTACACCATGTACCTCTGAACTGTAGAGGAGAAAGTACACCATGTAGCTCTGAACTGTAGTAGAAGTACACCATGTACCTCTGAACTATAGTAGAAGTACACCATGTACCTCTGAACTGTAGTAGAAGTACACCATGTACCTCTGAACTGTAGTGGAGTAGAAGTACACCATGTACCTCTGAACTGTAGTAGAAGTACACCATGTACCTCTGAACTGTAGTGGAGTAGAAGTACACCATGTACCTCTGAACTGTCGAGGAGTAGAAGTACACCATGTACCTCTGAACTGTAGAGGAGTAGAAGTACACATGTACCTCTGAACTGTAGAGGAGTAGAAGTACACCATGTACCTCTGAACTGTAGGGAGGAGAAGTACACCATGTACCTCTGAACTGTAGAGGAGTAGAAGTACTCCATGTACCTCTGAACTGTAGAGGAGGAGAAGTACACCATGTACCTCTGAACTGTAGAGAGAGTATAAGTACACCATGTACCTCTGAACTGTAGAGGAGTAGAAGTACACCATGTACCTCTGAACTGTAGTGGAGGAGAAGTACACCATGTACCTCTGAACTGTAGAGGAGTAGAAGTACACCATGTACTCTGAACTGTAGTGGAGGAGAAGTACACCATGTACCTCTGAACTGTAGTGGAGTAGAAGTACACCATGTACCTCTGAACTGTAGTGGAGGAGAAGTACACCATGTACCTCTGAACTGTAGAGAGTAGAAGTACACCATGTACCTCTGAACTGTAGAGGAGTAAAAGTACTCCATGTACCTCTGAACTGTAGAGGAGTAGAAGTACTCCATGTACCTCTGAACTGTAGAGGAGTAGAAGTACTCCATGTACCTCTGAACTGTAGAGGAGTACAAGTACACCATGTACCTCTGAACTGTAGTAGAAGTACACCATTTACCTCTGAACTGTAGTGGAGTAGAAGTACACCATGTACCTCTGAACTGTAGTGGAGTAGAAGTACACCATGTACCTCTGAACTGTAGTGGAGTAGAAGTACACCATGTACCTCTGAACTGTAGTGGAGTAGAAGTACACCATGTACCTCTGAACTGTAGTGGAGTAGAAGTACACCATGTACCTCTGAACTGTAGTGGAGTAGAAGTACACCATGTACCTCTGAACTGTAGTGGAGTAGAAGTACACCATGTACCTCTGAACTGTAGAGGAGTAGAAGTACACCATGTACCTCTGAACTGTAGTGGAGTAGAAGTACACCATGTACCTCTGAACTGTAGTGGAGTAGAAGTACACCATGTACCTCTGAACTGTAGAGGAGTAGAAGTACTCCATGTACCTCTGAACTGTAGAGGAGTAGAAGTACACCATGTACCTCTGAACTGTAGTGGAGTAGAAGTACACCATGTACCTCTGAACTGTAGAGGAGTAGAAGTACACCATGTACCTCTGAACTGTAGTGGAGTAGAAGTACACATGTACCTCTGAACTGTAGTAGAAGTACACCATGTACCTCTGAACTGTAGTGGAGTAGAAGTACACCATGTACCTCTGAACTGTAGAGGAGTAGAAGTACACCATGTACCTCTGAACTGTAGAGGAGTAGAAGTACACCATGTACCTCTGAACTGTAGTGGAGTAGAAGTACACCATGTACCTCTGAACTGTAGAGGAGTAGAAGTACACCAGTACCTCTGAACTGTAGAGGAGTAGAAGTACACCATGTACCTCTGAACTGTAGTGGAGTAGAAGTACACCATGTACCTCTGAACTGTAGTTGAAGTACACCATGTACCTCTGAACTGTAGTGGAGTAGAAGTACTCCATGTACCTCTGAACTGTAGTGGAGTAGAAGTACACCATGTACCTCTGAACTGTAGTGGAGTAGAAGTACACCATGTACCTCTGAACTGTAGTGGAGTAGAAGTACACCATGTACCTCTGAACTTTAGTGGAGTAGAAGTACACCATGTACCTCTGAACTGTAGTGGAGTAGAAGTACACCATGTACCTCTGAACTTTAGTGGAGTAGAAGTACACCATGTACCTCTGAACTGTAGTGGAGTAGAAGTACACCATGTACCTCTGAACTGTAGAGGAGTAGAAGTACACCATTTACCTCTGAACTGTAGTGGAGTAGAAGTACACCATGTACCTCTGAACTGTAGTGGAGTACAAGTACACCATGTACCTCTGAACTGTAGAGGAGTAGAAGTACACCATGTACCTCTAACTGTAGTGGAGTAGAAGTACACCATGTACCTCTGAAACTGTAGAGGAGTAGAAGTACTCCATGTACCTCTGAACTGTAGTGGAGTAAAAGTACTCCATGTACCTCTGAATGTAGAGGAGTAAAAGTACACCATGTACCTCTGAACTGTAGAGAGTAGAAGTACTCCATGTACCTCTGAACTTTAGTGAGTAGAAGTACACCATGTACCTCTGAACTTTAGTGGAGTAGAAGTACTCCATGTACCTCTGAACTGTAGAGGATAAAAGTACACCATGTACCTCTGAACTGTAGTGGAGTAGAAGTACTCCATGTACCTCTGAACTGTAGTGGAGTAGAAGTACACCATGTACCTCTGAACTGTAGTGGAGTAGAAGTACACCATGTACCTCTGAACTGTAGTGGAGTAGAAGTACACCATGTACCTCTGAACTGTAGTGGAGTAGAAGTACACCATGTACCTCTGAACTGTAGAGGAGTAGAAGTACACCATGTACCTCTGAACTGTAGTGGAGTAGAAGTACACCATGTACCTCTGAACTGTAGTGGAGTAGAAGTACACCATGTACCTCTGAACTGTAGTGGAGTACAAGTACACCATGTACCTCTGAACTGTAGAGGAGTAGAAGTACACCAGTTTACCTCTGAACTGTAGTGGAGTAGAAGTACACCATGTACCTCTGAACTGTAGAGGAGTAGAAGTACTCCATGTACCTCTGAACTGTAGAGGAGTAGAAGTACACCATGTACCTCTGAACTGTAGTACAAGTACACCATGTACCTCTGAACTGTAGTAGAAGTACACCATTTACCTCTGAACTGTAGTGGAGTAGAAGTACCCATGTACCTCTGAACTGTAGAGGAGGAGAAGTACACCATGTAGCTCTGAACTGTAGTGGAGTAGAAGTACTCCATGTACCTCTGAACTGTAGTGGAGTAGAAGTACACCATGTACCTCTGAACTGTAGTGGAGTAGAAGTACACCATGTACCTCTGAACTGTAGTGGAGTAGAAGTAACCATGTACCTCTGAACTGTAGAGGAGTAGAAGTACACCATGTACCTCTGAACTGTAGTGGAGTAGAAGTACACCATGTACCTCTGAACTGTAGTGGAGTAGAAGTACACCATGTACCTCTGAACTGTAGTGGAGTAGAAGTACACCATGTACCTCTGAACTGTAGAGGAGTAGAAGTACCCATGTACCTCTGAACTGTAGTGGAGTAGAAGTACACCATGTACCTCTGAACTGTAGGAGTAGAAGTACACCATGTACCTCTGAACTGTAGTGGAGTAGAAGTACACCATGTACCTCTGAACTGTAGAGGAGTAGAAGTACACCATGTACCTCTGAACTGTAGTGGAGTATAAGTACACCATGTACCTCTGAACTGTAGTAGAAGTACACATGTACCTCTGAACTGTAGTGGAGTAGAAGTACACCATGTACTCTGAACTGTAGAGGAGTAGAAGTACACCATGTACCTCTGAACTGTAGAGGAGTAGAAGTACACCATGTACCTCTGAACTGTAGTGGAGTAGAAGTACACCATGTACCTCTGAACTGTAGAGGAGTAGAAGTACACCATGTACCTCTGAACTATAGAGGAGTAGAAGTACACCATGTACCTCTGAACTGTAGTGGAGTAGAAGTACACCATGTACCTCTGAACTGTAGTTGAAGTACACCATGTCCTCTGAACTGTAGTGGAGTAGAAGTACTCCATGTACCTCTGAACTGTAGTGGAGTAGAAGTACACCATGTACCTCTGAACTGTAGAGGAGTAAAAGTACTCCATGTACCTCTGAACTGTAGAGGAGTAGAAGTACTCCATGTACCTCTGAACTGTAAGGAGTAGAAGTACACCATGTACCTCTGAACTGTAGAGGAGTACAAGTACACCATGTACCTCTGAACTGTAGTAGAAGTACACCATTTACCTCTGAACTGTAGTGGAGTAGAAGTACACCATGTACCTCTGAACTGTAGTGGAGTAGAAGTACACCATGTACCTCTGAACTGTAGTTGAAGTACACCATGTACCTCTGAACTGTAGTGGAGTAGAAGTACTCCATGTACCTCTGAACTGTAGTAAGTACACCATGTACCTCTGAACTGTAGTGGAGTAGAAGTACTCCATGTACCTCTGAACTGTAGTAGAAGTACACCATTTACCTCTGAACTGTAGAGAGTAGAAGTACACCATGTACCTCTGAACTGTAGTGGAGTAGAAGTACACCATGTACCTCTGAACTGTAGTAGAAGTACACCATGTACCTCTGAACTGTAGAGGAGTAGAAGTACACCATTACCTCTTGAACTGTAGTGGAGTAGAAGTACACATGTACCTCTGAACTGTAGTTAGAAGTACACCATGTACCTCTGAACTGTAGTTCAGTACACCATGTACCTCTGAACTGTAGTGGAGTAGAAGTACTCCATGTACCTCTGAACTGTAGAGGAGTAAAGTACTCCATGTACCTCTGAACTGTAGAGGAGTAGAAGTACTCCATGTACCTCTGAACTGTAGAGGAGTAGAAGTACTCCATGTACCTCTGAACTGTAGAGGAGTACAAGTACACCATGTACCTCGAACTGTAGTGGAGTAGAAGTACACCATGTACCTCTGAACTGTAGTGGAGTAGAAGTACACCATGTACCTCTGAACTGTAGTGGAGTAGAAGTACACATGTACCTCTGAACTGTAGTGGAGTAGAAGTACACCATGTACCTCTGAACTGTAGGAGTAGAAGTACACCATGTACCTCTGAACTGTAG
>JAAKFY010000177.1:47500-120225 GCA_011823955.1 Dissostichus mawsoni | reverse complement strand
ACTCTACACCTACAGTTCAGAGGTACATGGTGTACTTCTACTCCACTACAGTTCAGAGGTAAATGGTGTACTTCTACTGCACTACAGTTCAGAGGTACATGGAGTACTTCTACTCCACTACAGTTCAGAGGTACATGGTGTACTTTTACTCCTACAGTTCAGAGGTACATGGAGTACTTCTACTCCACTAAAGTTCAGAGGTACATGGTGTACTTCTACTCCACTAAAGTTCAGAGGTACATGGAGTACTTCTACTCCTCTACAGTTCAGAGGTACATGTGTACTTTTACTCCTCTACAGTTCAGAGGTACATGGAGTACTTTTACTCCACTACAGTTCAGAGGTACATGGAGTACTTCTACTCCTCTACAGTTCAGAGGTACATGGTGTACTTCTACTCCACTACAGTTCAGAGGTACATGGTGTACTTCTACTCCTCTACAGTTCAGAGGTACATGGTGTACTTGTACTCCACTACAGTTCAGAGGTACATGGTGTACTTCTACTCCACTACAGTTCAGAGGTAAATGGTGTACTTCTACTCCTCTACAGTTCAGAGGTACATGGTGTACTTCTACTCCACTACAGTCAGAGGTACATGGTGTACTTCTACTCCACTAAAGTTCAGAGGTACATGGTGTACTTCTACTCCACTACAGTTCAGAGGTACATGGTGTACTTCTACTCCACTACAGTTCAGAGGTACATGGTGTACTTCTACTCCACTACAGTTCAGAGGTACATGGAGTACTTCTACTCCACTACAGTTCAGAGGTACATGGTGTACTTCAACTACAGTTCAGAGGTACATGGTGTACTTCTACTCCACTACAGTTCAGAGGTACATGGTGTACTTCTATTCCTCTACAGTTCAGAGGTACATGGTGTACTTCTACTCCTCTACAGTTCAGAGGTACATGGTGTACTTCTACTCCACTACAGTTCAGAGGTACATGGTGTACTTCTACTCCTCTACAGTTCAGAGGTACATGGTGTACTTCTACTCCTCTACAGTTCAGAGGTACATGGTGTACTTCTACTCCACTACAGTTCAGAGGTACATGGTGTACTTCTACTACAGTTCAGAGGTACATGGTGTACTTCTACTCCACTACAGTTCAGAGGTACATGGTGTACTTCTACTCCTCTACAGTTCAGAGGTACATGGTGTACTTCTACTCCACTACAGTTCAGAGGTACATGGTGTACTTCTACTCCTCTACAGTTCAGAGGTACATGGAGTACTTCTACTCCACTACAGTTCAGAGGTACATGGTGTACTTCTACTCCACTACAGTTCAGAGGTACATGGTGTACTTCTACTCCACTACAGTTCAGAGGTACATGGTGTACTTCTACTCCTCTACAGTTCAGAGGTACATGGTGTACTTCTACTCCACTACAGTTCAGAGGTACATGGTGTACTTCTACTCCACTACAGTTCAGAGGTACATGGTGTACTTCTACTCCACTACAGTTCAGAGGTACATGGTGTACTTCTACTCCACTACAGTTCAGAGGTACATGGAGTACTTCTACTCCACTACAGTTCAGAGGTACATGGAGTACTTCTACTCCACTACAGTTCAGAGGTACATGGTGTACTTCTACTCCACTACAGTTCAGAGCTACATGATGTACTTCTCCTCCTCTACAGTTCAGAGGTACATGGTGTACTTCTACTCCACTACAGTTCAGAGGTAAATGGTGTACTTCTACTACAGTTCAGAGGTACATGGTGTACTTGTACTCCTCTACAGTTCAGAGGTACATGGAGTACTTCTACTCCTCTACAGTTCAGAGGTACATGGAGTACTTCTACTCCTCTACAGTTCAGAGGTACATGGAGTACTTCTACTCCTCTACAGTTCAGAGGTACATGGAGTACTTCTACTCCTCTACAGTTCAGAGGTACATGGTGTACTTTTACTCCTCTACAGTTCAGAGGTACATGGAGTACTTTTACTCACTACAGTTCAGAGGTACATGGAGTACTTCTACTCCTCTACAGTTCAGAGGTACATGGTGTACTTCTACTCCACTACAGTTCAGAGGTACATGGTGTACTTCTACTCCTCTACAGTTCAGAGGTACATGGGTGTACTTGTACTCCACTACAGTTCAGAGGTACATGGTGTACTTCTACTCCACTACAGTTCAGAGGTAAATGGTGTACTTCTACTCCTCTACAGTTCAGAGGTACATGGTGTACTTCTACTCCACTACAGTTCAGAGGTACATGGTGTACTTCTACTCCACTAAAGTTCAGAGGTACATGGTGTGTACTTCTACTCCACTACAGTTCAGAGGTACATGGTGTACTTCTACTCCACTACAGTTCAGAGGTACATGGTGTACTTCTACTCCACTACAGAGGTACATGGAGTACTTCTACTCCACTACAGTTCAGAGGTACATGTGTGTACTTCAACTACAGTTCAGAGGTACATGGTGTACTTCTACTCCACTACAGTTCAGAGGTACATGGTGTACTTCTATTCCTCTACAGTTCAGAGGTACATGGTGTACTTCTACTCCTCTACAGTTCAGAGGTACATGTGTGTACTTCTACTCCACTACAGTTCAGAGGTACATGGTGTACTTCTACTCCTCTACAGTTCAGAGGTACATGGTGTACTTCTACTCCTCTACAGTTCAGAGGTACATGGTGTACTTCTACTCCACTACAGTTCAGAGGTACATGGTGTACTTCTACTACAGTTCAGAGGTACATGGTGTACTTCTACTCCACTACAGTTCAGAGGTACATGGTGTACTTCTACTCCTCTACAGTTCAGAGGTACATGGTGTACTTCTACTCCACTACAGTTCAGAGGTACATGGTGTACTTCTACTCCTCTACAGTTCAGAGGTACATGGAGTACTTCTACTCCACTACAGTTCAGAGGTACATGGTGTACTTCTACTCCACTACAGTTCAGAGGTACATGGTGTACTTCTACTCCACTACAGTTCAGAGGTACATGGTGTACTTCTACTCCTCTACAGTTCAGAGGTACATGGTGTACTTCTACTCCACTACAGTTCAGAGGTACATGGTGTACTTCTACTCCACTACAGTTCAGAGGTACATGGTGTACTTCTACTCCACTACAGTTCAGAGGTACATGGTGTACTTCTACTCCACTACAGTTCAGAGGTACATGGAGTACTTCTACTCCACTACAGTTCAGAGGTACATGGAGTACTTCTACTCCACTACAGTTCAGAGCTACATGATGTACTTCTCCTCCTCTACAGTTCAGAGGTACATGGTGTACTTCTACTCCACTACAGTTCAGAGGTAAATGGTGTACTTCTACTACAGTTCAGAGGTACATGGTGTACTTGTACTCCTCTACAGTTCAGAGGTACATGGAGTACTTCTACTCCTCTACAGTTCAGAGGTACATGGAGTACTTCTACTCCTCTACAGTTCAGAGGTACATGGAGTACTTTTACTCCTCTACAGTTCAGAGGTACATGGTGTACTTCTACTCCTCTACAGTTCAGAGGTACATGGTGTACTTCTCCTCCACTACAGTTCAGAGGTACATGGTGTACTTCTACTCCACTACAGTTCAGAGGTACATGGTGTACTTCTCCTCCACTACAGTTCAGAGGTACATGGTGTACTTCTACTCCTCTACAGTTCAGAGGTACATGGTGTACTTCTCCTCCACTACAGTTCAGAGGTACATGGTGTACTTCTACTCCTCTACAGTTCAGAGGTACATGGTGTACTTCTACTCCTCTACAGTTCAGAGGTACATGGTGTACTTCTCCTCCTCTACAGTTCAGAGGTACATGGAGTACTTCTACTCCTCTACAGTTCAGAGGTACATGGTGTACTTCTCCTCCTCTACAGTTCAGAGGTACATGGTGTACTTCTACTCCTCTACAGTTCAGAGGTACATGGTGTACTTCTACTCCTCTACAGTTCAGAGGTACATGGTGTACTTCTACTCCTCTACAGTTCAGAGGTACATGGTGTACTTCTACTCCACTACAGTTCAGAGGTACATGGTGTACTTCTACTCCACTACAGTTCAGAGGTACATGGTGTACTTCTACTACAGTTCAGAGGTACATGGTGTACTTC
This sequence comes from Dissostichus mawsoni, assembly GCA_011823955.1. Classification (NCBI taxonomy): domain Eukaryota; kingdom Metazoa; phylum Chordata; class Actinopteri; order Perciformes; family Nototheniidae; genus Dissostichus; species Dissostichus mawsoni. The sequence continues at coordinate 116,123 of JAAKFY010000177.1, read as the reverse complement.
TACTCCACTACAGTTCAGAGGTACATGGTGTACTTCTACTACAGTTCAGAGGTACATGGTGTACTTCTACTATAGTTCAGAGGTACATGGTGTACTTCTACTACAGTTCAGAGGTACATGGTGTACTTCTCCTCCACTACAGTTCAGAGGTACATGGTGTACTTCTACTCCACTACAGTTCAGAGGTACATGGGTACTTCTACTCCTCTACAGTTCAGAGGTACATGGTGTACTTCTCCTCCACTACAGTTCAGAGGTACATGGTGTACTTCTACTCCTCTACAGTTCAGAGGTACATGGTGTACTTCTACTCCTCTACAGTTCAGAGGTACATGGTGTACTTCTCCTCCACTACATGTATTAATACCTTTAGTTACTTCACAGATGTGGATGAATGATGTGAAATATAACCAAGTGTTAAATCAGACTTTAGTTCCACCTGGAGTAAATCCTCCAGCTACCCTGCAGTATACAAAGTCATTCAAACTAGCTGCACCTTTACCAGCTTTGAGAACACTTTCATGATCAATCATTATAAAACATATCATATATATTATTCTGAAATGGACCAATCAGCACAATCACTACTTTTACTGTCTTTCACTATATTTTGATGAGAATACTTTTCTACTTTTACTTGAGGAACATTTTGAATGCAGGACTTTTACTGTAACAGAGTATTCCTACACTCGGAGTACTTCTTCCACCTCTGTCTGATTTCAAACTCTTCCATTAACACCCTGAGTAAGTTGGCAACTGTGTGTTTTAAATAAAACTGCAGCAGCTTGACCACAGAGCGTGAACGTTGTGATCAGCTGATTCTGCGCAGTTCTCCAGTGTGTGCGCGGGGCACAGAGTGTGCGCGGGGCACAGAGTGAGCGCGGGGCACAGAGTGTGCGCGGGGCACATAGTGTGCGCGGGGCACAGAGTGTGCGCGGGGCACAGTGTGGCGGGGGCACAGAGTGTGCGCGGGGCACAGTGTGCGCGCGGGGCACAGAGTGCGCGCGGGGCACAGTGTGCGCGGGGGCACAGAGTGTGCGCGGGGCACAGTGTGCGCGCGGGCACAGAGTGCGCGCGGGGCACAGAGTGCGCGCGGGGCACAGAGTGCGCGCGGGGCACAGAGTGCGCGCGGGGCACAGTGTGCGCGCGGGGCACAGAGTGCGCGCGGGGCACAGTGTGCGCGCGGGGCACAGTGTGCGCGGGGCACAGAGTGGCGCGGGGCACAGAGTGCGCGCGGGGCACAGTGTGCGCGCGGGGCACAGAGTGCGCGCGGGGCACAGTGTGCGCGCGGGGCACAGTGTGCGCGCGGGGCACAGAGTGCGCGCGGGGCACAGTGTGCGCGCGGGGCACAGTGTGCGCGCGGGGCACAGTGTGCGCGCGGGGCACAGAGTGCGCGCGGGGCACAGTGTGCGCGCGGGGCACAGTGTGCGCGGGGGCACAGAGTGCGCGCGGGGCACAGTGTGCGCGCGGGGCACAGTGTGCGCGCGGGGCACAGAGTGCGCGCGGGGCACAGTGTGCGCGCGGGGCACAGAGTGAGCGCGGGGCACAGAGTGAGCGCGGGGCACAGTGTGTGCGCGGGGCACAGAGTGTGCGCGGGGCACAGTGTGCGCGCGGGGCACAGAGTGCGCGCGGGGCAGTGTGCGCGCGGGGCACAGTGTGCGCGCGGGGCACAGAGTGCGCGCGGGGCACAGAGTGTGCGCGGGGGAGTCTCCCACTGCAGCCAGTTCTGTTGTTCATACCGTTAACCCTGTGTGTGCACACGGTGAACAACTCTGTCGTCCAGTGATCTCAGGGTCGGCGTCATGGGAGGTCATTAGCGGGCCATGCCCCCCCAAATGAGTCACTGTTCCCCCCCAACACAGGGCGGGAAAGCCTTGCCACTTTGCCAGGTTTTTTTTATCATATAAGTGAAAACGTTTCCACTAAAAGTTTTTTGTGTGAAATAAATCAAAAATAAAGAATACAAATATAAACACAGCCTGAGGTGTGTTCACTGCTGCTCTCTGATTGGTGTGTTGACCAATGACCCCCGACCTTTGTTTTGTTATCATTACGTGGCTGTGTGTTTAGATGAAGGCGATCTGTTCATCTGTTATACTGAATATAAAAGCCATCGGAAATAATATGATATACAGAACAAGTACTTCTGGGTCTCTGTGTTTCATTCAAGCTCCGCTCTGTGTGTGTGTGTGTGTGTGTGTGTGTGTGTGGTGTGTGTGTGTGTGTGTTTGTGTGCGTGTGTCTGGCACGAGCGCATTTTGTGTGAGTGCGCGAGCGGTAACGTGGAATGTTGTTGTTAGCATCTGGTTAGCTAGCTATGCTACCGGATATAAAGAGCTGTTCTACACCAAAGTGGAGGAGAGTCCTCTCCTGTCAGACTGAGAGGCTCAGTGAACTAAAGGACTCTCTCCTGTCAGACTGAGGCTCAGTGAACTAAAGGACTCTCCTGTCAGACTGAGAGACTCAGTGAACTAAAGGACTCTCTCCTGTCAGACTGAGAGACTCAGTGAGCTAAAGGACTCTCTCCTGACAGACTGAGAGACTCAGTGAACTAAAGGACTCTCTCCTGTCAGACTGAGAGGCTCAGTGAACTAAAGGACTCTCTCCTGTCAGACTGAGAGACTCAGTGAACTAAAGGACTCTCTCCTGTCAGACTGAGAGGCTCAGTGAACTAAAGGACTCTCTCCTGACAGACTGAGAGACTCAGTGAACTAAAGGACTCTCTCCTGTCAGACTGAGAGACTCAGTGAACTAAAGGACTTCTCCTGACGACTGAGAGACTCAGTGAACTAAAGGACTCTCTCCTGTCAGACTGAGAGGCTCAGTGAACTAAAGGACTCTCTCCTGTCAGACTGAGAGACTCAGTGAACTAAAGGACTCTCTCCTTTCAGACTGAGAGGCTCAGTGAACTAAAGGACTCTCTCCTTTCAGACTGAGAGGCTCAGTGAACTAAAGGACTCTCTCCTGTCAGACTGAGAGACTCAGTGAGCTAAAGGACTCTCTCCTGACAGACTGAGAGGCTCAGTGAACTAAAGGACTCTCTCCTGTCAGACTGAGAGGCTCAGTGAACTAAAGGACTCTCTCCTGACAGACTGAGAGGCTCAGTGAACTAAAGGACTCTCTCCTGACAGACTGAGAGGCTCAGTGAACTAAATGACTCTCTCCTGTCAGACTGAGAGGCTCAGTGAACTAAAGGACTCTCTCCTTTCAGACTGAGAGACTCAGTGAGCTAAAGGACTCTCTCCTTTCAGACTGAGAGGCTCAGTGAACTAAAGGACTCTCTCCTGACAGACTGAGAGACTCAGTGAGCCAAAGGACTCTCACCTGACAGACTGAGAGGCTCAGTGAACTAAAGGACTCTCTCCTGTCAGACTGAGAGACTCAGTGAACTAAAGGACTCTCTCCTGACAGACTGAGAGACTCAGTGAACTAAAGGACTCTCTCCTGTCAGACTGAGAGGCTCAGTGAACTAAAGGACTCTCTCCTGTCAGACTGAGAGACTCAGTGAACTAAAGGACTCTCTCCTGACAGACTGAGAGACTCAGTGAACTAAAGGACTCTCTCCTGTCAGACTGAGAGGCTCAGTGAACTAAAGGACTCTCTCCTGTCAGACTGAGAGACTCAGTGAACTAAAGGACTCTCTCCTTTCAGACTGAGAGGCTCAGTGAACTAAAGGACTCTCTCCTGACAGACTGAGAGGCTCAGTGAACTAAAGGACTCTCTCCTTTCAGACTGAGAGACTCAGTGAGCTAAAGGACTCTCTCCTGACAGACTGAGAGGCTCAGTGAACTAAAGGACTCTCTCCTGTCAGACTGAGAGGCTCAGTGAACTAAAGGACTCTCTCCTGACAGACTGAGAGGCTCAGTGAACTAAAGGACTCTCTCCTGACAGACTGAAAGGCTCAGTGAACTAAATGACTCTCTCCTGTCAGACTGAGAGGCTCAGTGAACTAAAGGACTCTCTCCTGTCAGACTGAGAGACTCAGTGAACTAAAGGACTCTCTCCTTTCAGACTGAGAGGCTCAGTGAACTAAAGGACTCTCTCCTGTCAGACTGAGAGACTCAGTGAACTAAAGGACTCTCTCCTTTCAGACTGAGAGGCTCAGTGAACTAAAGGACTCTCTCCTGACAGACTGAGAGGCTCAGTGAACTAAAGGACTCTCTCCTTTCAGACTGAGAGACTCAGTGAGCTAAAGGACTCTCTCCTTTCAGACTGAGAGGCTCAGTGAACTAAAGGACTCTCTCCTTTCAGACTGAGAGACTCAGTGAGCTAAAGGACTCTCTCCTTTCAGACTGAGAGGCTCAGTGAACTAAAGGACTCTCTCCTTTCAGACTGAGAGGCTCAGTGAACTAAAGGACTCTCTCCTTTCAGACTGAGAGACTCAGTGAGCTAAAGGACTCTCTCCTTTCAGACTGAGAGACTCAGTGAGCTAAAGGACTCTCTCCTGACAGACTGAGAGGCTCAGTGAACTAAAGGACTCTCTCCTGACAGACTGAGAGGCTCAGTGAACTAAAGGACTCTCTCCTTTCAGACTGAGAGACTCAGTGAGCTAAAGGACTCTCTCCTTTCAGACTGAGAGACTCAGTGAGCTAAAGGACTCTCTCCTTTCAGACTGAGAGGCTCAGTGAACTAAAGGACTCTCTCCTTTCAGACTGAGAGACTCAGTGAGCTAAAGGCCTCTCTCCTTTCAGACTGAGAGACTCAGTGAGCTAAAGGACTCTCTCCTTTCAGACTGAGAGGCTCAGTGAACTAAAGGACTCTCTCCTTTCAGACTGAGAGACTCAGTGAACTAAAGGACTCTCTCCTGACAGACTGAGAGACTCAGTGAACTAAAGGACTCTCTCCTTTCAGACTGAGAGACTCAGTGAACTAAAGGACTCTCTCCTGTCAGACTGAGAGGCTCAGTGAGCTAAAGGACTCTCTCTGTCAGACTGAGAGGCTCAGTGAACTAAAGGACTCTCTCCTGTCAGACTGAGAGACTCAGTGAACTAAAGGACTCTCTCCTGTCAGACTGAGAGGCTCAGTGAGCTAAAGGACTCTCTCCTGTCAGACTGAGAGGCTCAGTGAGCTAAAGGACTCTCTCCTGACAGACTGAGAGACTCAGTGAGCTAAAGGACTCTCTCCTGACAGACTGAGAGACTCAGTGAGCTAAAGGACTCTCTCCTTTCAGACTGAGAGGCTCAGTGAACTAAAGGACTCTCTCCTGACAGACTGAGAGGCTCAGTGAACTAAAGGACTCTCTCCTGTCAGACTGAGAGGCTCAGTGAACTAAAGGACTCTCTCCTTTCAGACTGAGAGACTCAGTGAGCTAAAGGACTCTCTCCTGACAGACTGAGAGGCTCAGTGAACTAAAGGACTCTCTCCTTTCAGACTGAGAGGCTCAGTGAACTAAAGGACTCTCTCCTGACAGACTGAGAGGCTCAGTGAACTAAAGGACTCTCTCCTGACAGACTGAGAGGCTCAGTGAACTAAAGGACTCTCTCCTTTCAGACTGAGAGACTCAGTGAGCTAAAGGACTCTCTCCTGACAGACTGAGAGGCTCAGTGAGCTAAAGGACTCTCTCCTGTCAGACTCTGAGGATCTTATAACGTCAGCTCAGTGAGCTAAAGGACTCTCTCCTGTCAGACTCAGAGGATCTTATAACGTCAGCTCAGTGAGCTAAAGGACTCTCTCCTGTCAGACTCAGAGGATCTTATAACGTCAGCTCAGTGAGCTAAAGGACTCTCTCCTGTCAGACAGAGGATCTTATAACGTCAGCTCAGTGAGCTAAAGGACTCTCTCAGGGTTCAGATAGTTCACTTTAGTCTAAGTTATCTCAGTGGGTCTCAAAACGGTTTGGTCACCATTTATGTAAACAAGTATTTGCGAGGAACGCCTTCATATGATCATTATAGTTATTAAAAAATAAGAGATTAAATGAAAAACAGGTATGAAATGCTATAGGACAGTAACACAAGAATACAGTTTAAAAGGGTTAGTAAAATATCCATAAGAAAAAGTACATCTGTTTCCAGTTGTGTTTCATCTGGGTGTTGAGAGAGGTATCCATAGATCTCTCCATGTGATCTCAAAGTGCACCAGATTGATGCATTTAACTTCAATATTTAAAAAAAGATCTTCCCGGGGGAGCATGCCCCCGGACCTCCTAGAGGAGGTTAGGTCCACCCCACCTAAAACATGTTCACATGGATAGGATACTAACTACATTTGCACACTTTTTATATGGTGGCCTATGTCCATATGTTTCTGTTTTGGTGGTCGTGCCAGAACCGTGCGTGTATGTGTAAAGCGTTAAACCAGTTCATTGTTAAAAAATAAGTTAAGTTAAAAAAGTCTTGACAAGTCATAGGTGCGCTATAAAATAGCACTACCCCTGCAATGTGTGTGAAAGACAATAGACTTTACTGCATGTTTTTTTAAATTGAAGTTGCGTTGGTGTTTGTGTGTAGGTGGTTGACGGCAGTGTGTGCCCCCCCGTGGTAAATTATGCCCCCCCATTCGATTGTTCTACAGCCGACCCTGAGTGATCTAAGCCTCTGCCTCCTGTAAAGCTTCACAGGTCCGTCGGTTATGTCCTTCGCGGCTCGGCCAGCACCCAGGTCAATCAGTCATAGAAAGTCCGAAGATTTTTTGCAGGGAGCGAAACGGCAACGTAGCTGCTTCATGTTTTTTTTTCTTTTTTTTACATGTCTCGTAGTTTACTCCATTGAGTGTTGACAAGAAACACGTGTAGACGAAATATGTGTTTTGTTTTGATGTTTTGAGGTACTCAAAGGCGCGTAGTGACAAAAGTGACGTTACGCAATTCAGATTTGTGCTGCGCATGCGTACCTGCGTAACAGTTATGTGCACCCCTGCTTATAATATATAATACATTATAAACATGCTTATACTATTGTTGAACTTTCCTGTCGGCTCCCTACTACGCAGTCCCTACGCAGTCGGGGACACGGGGGTGACTCTGTTGTCTCCCAGGGGGAAGCAACAAACTTCCGGTTCTATAACCCACTTTGTAAAATAAGGCAGAGAGGCGAGCTGTTCTTGGGAGGCAGATGCTGCCTTCAGGGACCAACACAGAACCAGGGAGATGCTGCCTTCAGGGACCAACACAGAACCAGGGAGATGCTGCCTTCAGGGACCAACTCAGATCCAGTGAGATGCTGCCTTCAGGGACCAACACAGAACCAGGGAGATGCTGCCTTCAGGGTCCAACTCAGAAATACCATATCTTGCTGCTATCTGAGTTTTTGTGTGTTTTTACAGTGTGGTATATCAGATGTAACTATCTTTTACAGTGTGGTATATCAGATGTAACTATCTTTTACAGTGTGGTATATCAGATGTAACTATCCTTTACAGTGTGGTACATCAGATTTAGCTCTGAATCTTTTACAGTTGTGGTTACAGCAGTAGCCCTTTATCTTTTACAGTGTGGTACATCAGATTTAGCTCTGAATCTTTTACAGTGTGGTACAGCAGTAGCTCTTTATCTTTTACAGTGTGGTACATCAGATTTAGCTCTGTATCTTTTACAGTGTCGTACATCAGATGTAGCTCTGTGTCTTTTACAGTGTGGTACATCAGATTTAGCTCTTTATCTTTTACAGTGTGGTACATCAGATTTAGCTCTTTATCTTTTACAGTGTGGTACATCAGATTTAGCTCTTTATCTTTTACAGTGTGGTACATCAGATTTAGCTCTTTATCTTTACAGTGTGGTATATCAGATTTAGCTCTTTATTTTACAGTGTGGTACATCAGATTTAGCTCTTTATCTTTTACAGTGTGGTATATCAGATTTAGCTCTGTATCTTTTACAGTGTGGTACATCAGATTTAGCTCTGCATCTTTTACAGACATCAGAGTCTTTGAAATAATCAGACGTCACAGGAGAGGGCAGGGGTCCTGGTTCAGGAGAGGGCAGGGGTCCTGGTTCAGGAGAGGGCAGGGGTCGAGGTTCAGGAGAGGGTAGGGGTCCTGGTTCAGGAGAGGGCAGGGATCGAGGTTCAGGAGAGGGCAGGGGTCCAGGTCTAGGGCACGTTGGGGGTCCAGGTCTAGGGCAGGTTGGGGGTCCAGGGCCCCTGGATGTGCTGGCTCTGCAGGAGCCTCTGCAGCTCCTTGAACTGCTCCACAGTCCGGTCCTTCACGTCTGGGTTGGAGATCTGGAGCCGGATGCTGTCTGTAGACCAGCTGAGTTCCCCAGAGAACATCTCCGTGAGGATCCGGGCCACCACGGGGACCACCTGAGGACCAGGACCAGAAGCATGTTAAAGAGGTCTCAGTGAGGATCCGGGCCACCACGGGGACCACCTGAGGACCAGGACCAGAAGCATGTTAAACAGGTTTACATCTCAGTGAGGATCCGAGCCTCCACGGGGACCACCTGAAGACCAGGACCAGAAGCATGTTAAAGAGATCTCAGTCACTATGTGGGACTGAAGGGCCCCCAAAGGAAGAGGAACAGACCTGGACGATGATCAGTTTCTTCTCTTTGGGTTTCTTGTCGGGCCAGTCCTCACCGAAGCAGAAGTAAACCTCAAAGGGGGGCGGGTTCGGAGTCTCGCCCCTCTGGAACAGGATCAGGCCTGGGTATAGAAACAGGTTTAAGACCAGCTGAAGGGGGTAGAGGCCTGGACCGGTTTAGGGGTTCTTCAACCTACCTTGCAAGAAGTCATTGAGGCTGAAGACCCGGACCTTCTTCTCGCGCTCCAGAGGGTTGGGGGGTCCGGGTTCGGAGGTCCCGGGCACGGACCAGAACACCTTGCACTGGCAGAGCCGGACTGCATAGAGGTCCTGCTCCCAGAGCTCCAGGATCAGGCCTCGGTCCATGACGTCCAGGAGGGCGTCGGTGTAGAACTTCTGCTTCTGGTTCTGGATCTCGGAGGTCCCGGGGAACTGGACCTGCTGCAGGGTGACGGGCCCGAACAGCTCCACCTGGTCCGGACTGGGCTCCAGGTGACCCGCGTACAGCCGGCAGCCCTGAGGGTTGGAGACCAGCAGGGAGGCCGCCGTCCGGCCCCGGTACTGGACCTTCAGATCCAGGTCTGTCACTGCAAGAACACACAAACAAGACCAGGTTCTGGACTTTCAGATCCAGGTCTGTCACTGCAGGATCACACAAACAAGACAGGGTTCTGGACCTCAGACCCCCCTCCCAGGACTCACATGGGACGCTGCTCAGCAGGTCGTATTTGCAGGTTTGGTGGTTCTGGCCCATGCTGCTGGCCTCCATCATGGGGGCAGGGGGGGGGTTCAGGTCCTGCAGGCCATTACAGAGCCCCCCCCGGTCCTGGAGGTCCGAGCTCATGGGGACCACCGGTCCAAACGAGGGGGGGTCGCTGATCCGGGGGTCTGGGGAGACATTGGGATCAGGATCAGAGTACTTTACCGTTTAGATATAAACACAATGAGTCTGATCAGGAACCAGATCCAGGAGAACCTCAGGATTCTGGTTCCTGATGAACCTCAGGGTTCCTCAGGGTTCTGGTTCCTGTTGAACCTCAGGGTTCTGGTTCCTGGTGAACCTCAGGGTTCCTCAGGGTTCTGGTTCCTGATGAACCTCAGGGTTCTGGTTCCTGATGAACCTCAGGGTTCTGGTTCCTGTTGAACCTCAGGGTTCTGGTTCCTGATGAACCTAAGGGTTCCTCAGGGTTCTGGTTCCTGATGAACCTCAGGGTTCTGGTTCCTGATGAACCTCAGGGTTCCTCAGGGTTCTGGTTCCTGATGAACTGGATCACTTACTGAGGCTGAGCTCCATCATGTTGGGCATCTGAGGAGAAACAGAGAGTCAGTGAGTGTGTGTGTGTGTGTGGTGTGTGTGTGGTGTTGTGTGTGTGTGTGTGTGTGTGTCTCACCTCCTCCTCGTCCTCATCAACAAAATCTGAAACACAGAAAGGTTAAAAATAAAAAATCTTCAGGTCAGTACAGAGTGTGTGTCACAGTGTGTGTCACAGTGTGTGTCACAGTGTGTTACAGTGTGTGTTACAGTGTGTGTCACAGTGTGTGTTACAGTGTGTGTTACAGTGTGTGTGTTACAGTGTGTCACAGTGTGTGTTACAGTGTGTGTTACAGTGTGTGTGTTACAGTGTGTGTGTTACAGTGTGTGTCACTGTGTGTTACAGTGTGTGTCACAGTGTGTTACAGTGTGTGTTACAGTGTGTGTGTTACATTGTGTGTCACAGTGTGTGTTACAGTGTGTGTTACAGTGTGTGTTACAGTGTGTTTTACAGAGTGTGTTAAAGTGTGTCAAAGTGTGTGTTACAGTGTGTGTTACAGTGTGTGTTACAGTGTGTGTCATAGTGTGTGTCACAGTGTGTGTTACAGTGTGTGTTACAGTGTGTGTCACAGTGTGTGTCACAGTGTGTGTTACAGTGTGTGTCACAGTGTGTGTTACAGTGTGTCACAGTGTGTGTTACAGTGTGTGTCACAGTGTGTTACAGTGTGTGTCACAGTGTGTGTTACAGTGTGTTACAGTGTGTCACAGTGTGTGTCACAGTGTGTGTCACAGTGTGTGCTACAGTGTGTGTCACAGTGTGTGTCACAGTGTGTGTTACAGTGTGTCACAGTGTGTGTTACAGTGTGTGTTACAGTGTGTCACAGTGTGTGTTACAGTGTGTGTTACAGTGTGTGTTACAGTGTGTGTCACAGTGTGTGTCACAGTATGTGTCACAGTGTGTGTCACAGTGTGTGTTACAGTGTGTGTCACAGTGTGTTACAGTGTGTGTCACAGTGTGTGTCACAGTGTGTGTTACAGTGTGTGTTACAGTGTGTGTTAGTGTGTGTGTTACAGTGTGTGTGTTACAGTGTGTTACAGAGTGTGTGTTACAGTGTGTGTGTTACAGTGTGTGTCACAGTGTGTGTTACAGTGTGTGTCACAGTGTGTGTTACAGTGTGTCACAGTGTGTGTCACAGTGTGACAGTGTGTGTTACAGTGTGTGTGTTACAGTGTGTGTCACAGTGTGTGTTACAGTGGTGTGTTACAGTGTGTGTCACAGTGTGTGTCACAGTGTGTGTTACAGTGTGTGTACAGTGTGTTACAGTGTGTGTTACAGTGTGTGTGTTACAGTGTGTGTCACAGTGTGTTACAGTGTGTGTGTTACAGTGTGTGTGTACAGTGTGTGTCACAGTGTGTGTTACAGTGTGTGTTACAGTGTGTGTGTTACAGTGTGTGTCACAGTGTGTGTTACAGTGTGTGTTACAGTGTGTGTACAGTGTGTGTCACAGTGTGTTACAGTGTGGTACAGTGTGTGTTACAGTGTGTGTTACAGTGTGTGTCACAGTGTGTGTTACAGTGTGTGTCACAGTATGTTACAGTGTGTGTGTTACAGTGTGTGTGTTACAGTGTGTGTCACAGTGTGTGTTACAGTGTGTGTTACAGTGTGTGTGTTACAGTGTGTGTCACAGTGTGTGTTACAGTGTGTGTTACAGTGTGTGTTACAGTGTGTGTCATAGTGTGTGTACAGTGTGTGTTACAGTGTGTGTTACAGTGTGTGTCACAGTGTGTGTCACAGTGTGTGTTACAGTGTGTGTCACAGTGTGTGTCACAGTGTGTGTTACAGTGTGTGTCACAGTGTGTGTTACAGTGTGCACAGTGTGTCACAGTGTGTGTTACAGTGTGTGTCACAGTGTGTGTCACAGTGTGTGTTACAGTGTGTGTTACAGTGTGTGTTACAGTGTGTGTCACAGTGTGTGTTACAGTGTGTGTCACAGTGTGTGTTACAGTGTGTGTTACAGTGTGTGTCATAGTGTGTGTCACAGTGTGTGTCAGTGTGTGTTACAGTGTGTTTCACAGTGTGTTACAGTGTGTGTTACAGTGTGTGTCACAGTGTGTGTCACCATGTGTGTGTCACAGTCTGTGTGTCACAGTGTGTGTTACAGTGTCTCACAGTGTGTGTCACAGTATGTGTCACAGTGTGTGTCACAGTGTGTGTTACAGTGTGTGTTACAGTGTGTGTCACCATGTGTGTGTCACAGTGTGTGTTACCTGCTCCTGCGCTGTGCTCACACACCTCGTAGATCTTGTACGGTTGGACAGGCGTCTCTTTGGTCCCGTCGTACTTCAGCTGGAACTCTCTGCTCTTGTTCAGAGCGCAGCGCAGGTTCGCCTTCCACTTCGCTGGGTCCGGCTCATCCAGACCCTCCTGGTACTTCCCTGTTTCCAGAGCCCAGGCCTGTGAGACACAGAGCAGGGTTCACATACCCACTATCAATACAGACTGCCTGTGAGACACAGAGCAGGGTTCACATACCCACTATCAATACAGACTGCCTGTGAGACACAGAGCAGGGTTCACATATCCACTATCAATACAGACTGCCTGTGAGACACAGAGCAGGGTTCAGGTGTGTGTTGTGTTCAGGTGCAGTAGGACAGGTCAGTGTTGTGTTCAGGTGCGTGTTGTGTTCAGGTGCAGTAGGACAGGTCCGTGTTGCGTTCAGGTGCCTGTTGTGTTCAAATGCAGTAGGACAGGTCAGTGTTATGTTCAGGTGCGTGTTGTGTTCAGGTGCAGTAGGACAGGTCCGTGTTGTGTTCAGGTGCAGTAGGACAGGTCAGTTTTGTGTTCAGTTGCAGTAGGACAGGTCCGTGTTGCGTTCAGGTGCATGTTGTGTTCAGGTGCAGTAGGACAGGTCCGTGTTGCGATCAGGTGCGTGTTGTGTTCACGTGCAGTAGGACAGGTCCGTGTTGCGTTCAGGTGCATGTTGTGTTCAGGTGCAGTAGGACAGGTCCGTGTTGTGTTCAGGTGCATGTTGTGTTCAGGTGCACTAGGACAGGTCTGTGTTGTGTTCAGGTGCATGTTGTGTTCAGGTGCAGTAGGACAGGTCTGTGTTGTATTCAGGTACGTGTTGTGTTCAGGAGCAGTAGGACAGGTACGTGTTGTGTTCAGTGCGTGTTGTGTTCAGGTGCGTGTTGTGTTCAGGTGCAGTAGGACAGGTCTGTGTTGTGTTCAGTGCGTGTTGTGTTCAGGTGTGTTTGTATTCAGGTGCAGTAGGACAGGTGCGTGTTGTGTTCAGTGCGTGTTGTGTTCAGGTGCAGTAGGACAGGTGCGTGTTCTGTTCAGTCCTTGTTGTGTTTAGGTGCATGTTGTGTTCAGGTGCAGTAGGACAGGTCCGTGTTGTGGTCAGGTGCAGTAGGACAGGTGCGTGTTGTGTTCAGTGCGTGTTGTGTTCAGGTGCAGTAGGACAGGTGTGTTGTGTTCAGTGCGTGTGTTGTGTTCAGGTGCAGTAGGACAGGTCCGTGTTGTGTTCGGGTGCGTGTTGTGTTCAGGTGCAGTTGGAGACCTTGAAGATGGTGTCCTCCTGCTCTGGGGGGCTGTGTCGTGTTGCATGTTTCCAGGGGACCCTGAAGAGGCGCAGTTCAGGGTCCAGCCATTGCAGTCCGGAGAAACGGCAACTGCTCACCTGGGCCAGAGCCAGGGGCGGAGCCTAACTCTGCGGGGGGGGCGCTCATTCTGGGGAACATTATTATTATTACATTGATTTACTGAAGTTTTACTGTGAAGCTCTGGTGACGCTGATGTCTTTGAATGCAGCTTCTCTGCCTGGTTGGTTTCAGTATTTATCACAATAAATAATAATGTAATAATAATAATTAATAATAATAAATAATAATAAGTCTCTGGATTCAACAACAGGAAGTCCAGCTGGTGTCACTTCCTTAAACGCTTTGGGAAGTCATGAGACCAGATTATAACTTTATAAACAATTAATAAAACAAGAGAGAGAGTGTGTGGGTGTGTGTGTCTGTGCCTCTGTGTGTGTATGTGTGTGTGTGTGTGTGTGTGTGTGTGTCTGTGTGCCTCTGTCTGTGTGTGTGTGTCTGTCTCTGTGTGTGTGTGTGTGTGTGTGTGTGTGTGTGTGTGTGTGTGTGTGTGTGTGTCTCTGTCTGTGTGCCTGTGTGTGCCTGTGTGTGTGTGTGTGTGTGTGTCTGTCTCTGTCTGTGTGTCTGTGTGTGTGTGTGTGTGTCTGTCTGTCTCTGCGTGTGTGTGTGTGTGTGTGTGCCTCTGTGTGTGTGTCTGTCTGTCTCTGCGTGTGTGTGTGTGTGTGTGTGTGCGTGCACGTGTGTGTGTGGTGTGCCTCTGTGTGTGTGTGTGTGTGTGTGTGTGGCGCGCGCGCGCGTGTGTGTGTGTGCTCACCTCTGTATCCTCTTTGGCGCTGCGAACGCAGTGAAAACAAACAAACGGAAATAAACGTATACTTTAGTTAAAGTTAAAGTAACCAAAGCGGAAGTGAATCCGCGCGGCCGTCGCTCAGAGAAACTTCACAAACTCCGGAACACAATCAATGCGACACAATGAGAAAACGACTTCCTGTTAGGTGCACAAAATAAAAGCTTGAATTAGAAAATAAGAGTCCAAACAACCTGTGCGTGTGTGTGGTTCGTGATATTTAAAATACAAAATAGAAAAAACACGACATTAGTTAAATTGTATGTGTAGTGTTTGTTTTATTGTGAAGAGTTAGAGTTAGCTGGTGAGAGATAGGATTAGCTGGTGAGAGATAGTGTTAGCTGGTGAGAGATAGTGTTAGCTGGTGAGAGATAGTGTTAGCAGTTAGCTGGTGAGAGATAGGATTAGCTGGTGAGAGATAGTGTTAGCTGGTGAGAGATAGTGTTAGCAGTTAGCTGGTGAGAGATAGGATTAGCTGGTGAGAGATAGTGTTAGCTGGTGAGAGATAGTGTTAGCTGGTGAGAGATAGTGTTAGCAGTTAGCTGGTGAGAGATAGTGTTAGCAGATGAGAGATAGTGTTAGCTGGTGAGAGATAGTGTTAGCAGGTGAGAGATAGTGTTAGCAGTTAGCTGGTGAGAGATAGAGTTAGCAGTTAGCTGGTGAGAGTTAGTGTTAGCTGGTGAGAGATAGTGTTAGCAGTTAGCTGGTGAGAGTTAGTGTTAGCTGGTGAGAGATAGAGTTAGCAGTTAGCTGGTGAGAGTTAGTGTTAGCTGGTGAGAGATAGTGTTAGCAGTTAGCTGGTGAGAGTTAGTGTTAGCTGGTGAGAGATAGAGTTAGCAGGTGAGAGATAGTGTTAGCAGTTAGCTGGTGAGAGATAGTGTTAGCTGGTGAGAGATAGTGTTAGCTGTTAGCTGGTGAGAGATAGTGTTAGCTGTTAGCTGGTGAGAGATAGTGTTAGCAGGTGAGAGATAGTGTTAGCTGGTGAGAGATAGTGTTAGCAGGTGAGAGATAGTGTTAGCTGGTGAGGGATAGTGTTAGCTGTTAGCTGGTGAGAGATAGTGTTAGCAGTTAGCAGGTGAGAGATAGTGTTAGCTGGTGAGAGATAGTGTTAGCTGGTGAGAGATAGTGTTAGCTGTTAGCTGGTGAGAGATAGTGTTAGCAGTTAGCAGGTGAGAGATAGTGTTAGCTGGTGAGAGATAGTGTTAGCAGTTAGCTGGTGAGAGATAGTGTTAGCAGGTGAGAGATAGTGTTAGCAATTAGCTGGTGAGAGATAGTGTTAGCAATTAGCTGGTGAGAGATAGTGTTAGCTGGTGAGAGATAGTGTTAGCAGTTAGCTGGTGAGAGATAGTGTTAGCAGGTGAGAGATAGTGTTAGCAATTAGCAGTTGAGAGATAGTGTTAGCAATTAGCTGGTGAGAGATAGTGTTAGCAATTAGCTGGTGAGAGATAGTGTTAGCAGGTGAGAGATAGTGTTAGCAATTAGCTGGTGAGAGATAGTGTTAGCTGGTGAGAGATAGTGTTAGCTGGTGAGAGATAGTGTTAGCTGTTAGCAGTTGAGAGATAGTGTTAGCTGGTGAGAGATAGTGTTAGCAATTAGCTGGTGAGAGATAGTGTTAGCTGTTAGCTGGTGAGAGATAGTGTTAGCTGTTAGCAGTTGAGAGATAGTGTTAGCTGGTGAGAGATAGTGTTAGCTGGTGAGAGATAGTGTTAGCTGGTGAGAGATATTGTTAACAGGTGAGAGATAGTGTTAGCTGTTAGCTGGTGAGAGATAGTGTTAGCAATTAGCAGGTGAGAGATAGTGTTAGCTGGTGAGAGATAGTGTTAGCTGGTGAGAGATAGTGTTAGCAGGTGAGAGATAGTGTTAGCTGTTAGCTGGTGAGAGATAGTGTTAGCTGTTAGCTGGTGAGAGATAGTGTTAGCAGGTGAGAGATAGTGTTAGCTGTTAGCTGGTGAGAGATAGTGTTAGCTGTTAGCAGTTGAGAGATAGTGTTAGCTGGTGAGAGATAGTGTTAGCTGGTGAGAGATAGTGTTAGCTGTTAGCTGGTGAGAGATAGTGTTAGCTGGTGAGAGATAGTGTTAGCTGTTAGCTGGTGAGAGATAGTGTTAGCTGTTAGCTGGTGAGAGATAGTGTTAGCTGGTGAGAGATAGTGTTAGCTGGTGAGAGATAGTGTTAGCTGTTAGCTGGTGAGAGATAGTGTTAGCAGTTGAGAGATAGTGTTAGCTGGTGAGAGATAGTGTTAGCTGTTAGCTGGTGAGAGATAGTGTTAGCTGTTAGCTGGTGAGAGATAGTGTTAGCAGTTGAGAGATAGTGTTAGCTGGTGAGAGATAGTGTTAGCTGGTGAGCGATAGTGTTAGCTGTGAGTTTGAGAATCAATCAATATTTTAATTTCAACAAAGGAAGAACAATCTGAGAAAAAATCCATAAATAAGAAATCTGGAATATATTTATATTTACACAATTCAGATTTAAACACTCTTAATATCAATTAGACCCTTATAATGTCCCTTATAATGTTTCTTCTCCTGATGTTTCTTCTTCAGGTATTTACCTCCTGATGTTTCTTCTCCTGATGTTTCCTTTCCAGTGGCCTGTACTACGAAGCAGGATTTGCGGTTAGAGAGGTAACTTCAGGTTAACTCTGGGTTAGAGAGGTAACTTCAGGTTAACTCTGGTTAGAGAGGTAACTTCAGGTTAACTCTGGTTAGAGAGGTAACTTCAGGGTTAACTCTGGGTTAGAGAGGTAACTTCAGGTTAACTCTGAGTTAGAGAGGTAACTTCAGGTTAACTCTGGTTAGAGAGGTAACTTCAGGTTAACTCTGAGTTAGAGAGGTAACTTCAGGTTAACTCTGAGTTAGAGAGGTAACTTCAGGTTAACTCTGGTTAGAGAGGTAACTTCAGGTTAACTCTGAGTTAGAGAGGTAACTTCAGGTTAACTCTGAGTTAGAGAGGTAACTTCAGGTTAACTCTGAGTTAGAGAGGTAACTTCAGGTTAACTCTGGGTTAGAGAGGTAACTTCAGGTTAACTCTGAGTTAGAGAGGTAACTTCAGGTTAACTCTGGGTTAGAGAGGTAACTTCAGGTTAACTCTGGTTAGAGAGGTAACTTCAGGTTAACTCTGAGTTAGAGAGGTAACTTCAGGTTAACTCTGAGTTAGAGAGGTAACTTCAGGTTAACTCTGGGTTAGAGAGGTAACTTCAGGTTAACTCTGAGTTAGAGAGGTAACTTCAGGTTAACTCTGAGTTAGAGAGGTAACTTCAGGTTAACTCTGAGTTAGAGAGGTAACTTCAGGTTAACTCTGAGTTAGAGAGGTAACTTCAGGTTAACTCTGAGTTAGAGAGGTAACTTCAGGTTAACTCTGGGTTAGAGAGGTAACTTCAGGTTAACTCTGGTTAGAGAGGTAACTTCAGGTTAACTCTGAGTTAGAGAGGTAACTTCAGGTTAACTCTGGGTTAGAGAGGTAACTTCAGGTTAACTCTGGGTTAGAGAGGTAACTTCAGGTTAACTCTGGTTAGAGAGGTAACTTCAGGTTAACTCTGGTTAGAGAGGTAACTTCAGGTTAACTCTGAGTTAGAGAGGTAACTTCAGGTTAACTCTGAGTTAGAGAGGTAACTTCAGGTTAACTCTGAGTTAGAGAGGTAACTTCAGGTTAACTCTGGGTTAGAGAGGTAACTTCAGGTTAACTCTGAGTTAGAGAGGTAACTTCAGGTTAACTCTGAGTTAGAGAGGTAACTTCAGGTTAACTCTGAGTTAGAGAGGTAACTTCAGGTTAACTCGGTTAGAGAGGTAACTTCAGGTTAACTCTGAGTTAGAGAGGTAACTTCAGGTTAACTCTGGTTAGAGAGGTAACTTCAGGTTAACTCTGGGTTAGAGAGGTAACTTCAGGGTTAACTCTGAGTTAGAGAGGTAACTTCAGGTTAACTCTGAGTTAGAGAGGTAACTTCAGGTTAACTCTGGGTTAGAGAGGTAACTTCAGGTTAACTCTGAGTTAGAGAGGTAACTTCAGGTTAACTCTGAGTTAGAGAGGTAACTTCAGGGTTAACTCTGAGTTAGAGAGGTAACTTCAGGGTTAACTTGGTTAGAGAGGTAACTTCAGGTTAACTCTGAGTTAGAGAGGTAACTTCAGGTTAACTCTGAGTTAGAGAGGTAACTTCAGGTTAACTCTGGTTAGAGAGGTAACTTCAGGTTAACTCTGAGTTAGAGAGGTAACTTCAGGTTAACTCTGAGTTAGAGAGGTAACTTCAGGTTAACTCTGGTTAGAGAGGTAACTTCAGGTTAACTCTGAGTTAGAGAGGTAACTTCAGGTTAACTCTGAGTTAGAGAGGTAACTTCAGGTTAACTCTGTTAGAGAGGTAACTTCAGGTTAACTCTGAGTTAGAGAGGTAACTTCAGGTTAACTCTGGTTAGAGAGGTAACTTCAGGTTAACTCTGAGTTAGAGAGGTAACTTCAGGTTAACTCTGGTTAGAGAGGTAACTTCAGGTTAACTCTGGGTTAGAGAGGTAACTTCAGGTTAACTCTGAGTTAGAGAGGTAACTTCAGGTTAACTCTGAGTTAGAGAGGTAACTTCAGGTTAACTCTGAGTTAGAGAGGTAACTTCAGGTTAACTCTGGTTAGAGAGGTAACTTCAGGTTAACTCTGAGTTAGAGAGGTAACTTCAGGTTAACTCTGAGTTAGAGAGGTAACTTCAGGTTAACTCTGGGTTAGAGAGGTAACTTCAGGTTAACTCTGGTTAGAGAGGTAACTTCAGGTTAACTCTGAGTTAGAGAGGTAACTTCAGGTTAACTCTGGGTTAGAGAGGTAACTTCAGGTTAACTCTGAGTTAGAGAGGTAACTTCAGGTTAACTCTGGTTAGAGAGGTAACTTCAGGTTAACTCTGGTTAGAGAGGTAACTTCAGGTTAACTCTGAGTTAGAGAGGTAACTTCAGGTTAACTCTGAGTTAGAGAGGTAACTTCAGGTTAACTCTGAGTTAGAGAGGTAACTTCAGGTTAACTCTGGGTTAGAGAGGTAACTTCAGGTTAACTCTGGTTAGAGAGGTAACTTCAGGTTAACTCTGAGGTTAGAGAGGTAACTTCAGGTTAACTCTGGGTTAGAGAGGTAACTTCAGGTTAACTCTGGGTTAGAGAGGTAACTTCAGGTTAACTCTGAGTTAGAGAGGTAACTTCAGGTTAACTCTGAGTTAGAGAGGTAACTTCAGGTTAACTCTGAGTTAGAGAGGTAACTTCAGGGTTAACTCTGAGTTAGAGAGGTAACTTCAGGTTAACTCTGGTTAGAGAGGTAACTTCAGGTTAACTCTGAGTTAGAGAGGTAACTTCAGGTTAACTCTGAGTTAGAGAGGTAACTTCAGGTTAACTCTGAGTTAGAGAGGTAACTTCAGGTTAACTCTGAGTTAGAGAGGTAACTTCAGGTTAACTCTGAGTTAGAGAGGTAACTTCAGGTTAACTCTGGGTTAGAGAGGTAACTTCAGGTTAACTCTGAGTTAGAGAGGTAACTTCAGGTTAACTCTGGGTTAGAGAGGTAACTTCAGGTTAACTCTGAGTTAGAGAGGTAACTTCAGGTTAACTCTGAGTTAGAGAGGTAACTTCAGGTTAACTCTGAGTTAGAGAGGTAACTTCAGGTTAACTCTGGGTTAGAGAGGTAACTTCAGGTTAACTCTGAGTTAGAGAGGTAACTTCAGGTTAACTCTGGTTAGAGAGGTAACTTCAGGTTAACTCTGGGTTAGAGAGGTAACTTCAGGTTAACTCTGGGTTAGAGAGGTAACTTCAGGTTAACTCTGAGTTAGAGAGGTAACTTCAGGTTAACTCTGAGTTAGAGAGGTAACTTCAGGTTAACTCGGGTTAGAGAGGTAACTTCAGGTTAACTCTGGTTAGAGAGGTAACTTCAGGTTAACTCTGAGTTAGAGAGGTAACTTCAGGTTAACTCTGGTTAGAGAGGTAACTTCAGGTTAACTCTGGGTTAGAGAGGTAACTTCAGGTTAACTCTGAGTTAGAGAGGTAACTTCAGGTTAACTCTGAGGTTAGAGAGGTAACTTCAGGTTAACTCTGGGTTAGAGAGGTAACTTCAGGTTAACTCTGAGTTAGAGAGGTAACTTCAGGTTAACTCTGAGTTAGAGAGGTAACTTCAGGTTAACTCTGAGTTAGAGAGGTAACTTCAGGTTAACTCTGGTTAGAGAGGTAACTTCAGGTTAACTCTGAGTTAGAGAGGTAACTTCAGGTTAACTCTGGGTTAGAGAGGTAACTTCAGGTTAACTCTGGGTTAGAGAGGTAACTTCAGGTTAACTCTGAGTTAGAGAGGTAACTTCAGGAACTCTGGTTAGAGAGGTAACTTCAGGTTAACTCTGGGTTAGAGAGGTAACTTCAGGTTAACTCTGAGTTAGAGAGGTAACTTCAGGTTAACTCTGAGTTAGAGAGGTAACTTCAGGTTAACTCTGGTTAGAGAGGTAACTTCAGGGTTAACTCTGAGTTAGAGAGGTAACTTCAGGGTTAACTCTGGGTTAGAGAGGTAACTTCAGGTTAACTCTGAGTTAGAGAGGTAACTTCAGGGTTAACTCTGAGTTAGAGAGGTAACTTCAGGTTAACTCTGGTTAGAGAGGTAACTTCAGGTTAACTCTGAGTTAGAGAGGTAACTTCAGGTTAACTCTGGTTAGAGAGGTAACTTCAGGTTAACTCTGAGTTAGAGAGGTAACTTCAGGTTAACTCTGGGTTAGAGAGGTAACTTCAGGTTAACTCTGGGTTAGAGAGGTAACTTCAGGTTAACTCTGAGTTAGAGAGGTAACTTCAGGTTAACTTGGGTTAGAGAGGTAACTTCAGGTTAACTCTGGGTTAGAGAGGTAACTTCAGGTTAACTCTGGGTTAGAGAGGTAACTTCAGGTTAACTCTGGGTTAGAGAGGTAACTTCAGGTTAACTCTGAGTTAGAGAGGTAACTTCAGGTTAACTCTGGGTTAGAGAGGTAACTTCAGGGTTAACTCTGAGTTAGAGAGGTAACTTCAGGTTAACTCTGAGTTAGAGAGGTAACTTCAGGTTAACTCTGAGTTAGAGAGGTAACTTCAGGTTAACTCTGAGTTAGAGAGGTAACTTCAGGTTAACTCTGAGTTAGAGAGGTAACTTCAGGTTAACTCTGGTTAGAGAGGTAACTTCAGGGTTAACTCTGGGTTAGAGAGGTAACTTCAGGTTAACTCTGAGTTAGAGAGGTAACTTCAGGGTTAACTCTGAGTTAGAGAGGTAACTTCAGGGTTAACTCTGAGTTAGAGAGGTAACTTCAGGGTTAACTCTGAGTTAGAGAGGTAACTTCAGGTTAACTCTGAGTTAGAGAGGTAACTTCAGGTTAACTCTGAGTTAGAGAGGTAACTTCAGGTTAACTGAGTTAGAGAGGTAACTTCAGGGGCGACAAATCACCGACTGTGTGAACGTGAACATGAATAGAATATCACCTCCCATCTTCAGAGCAATCTGACTATTATAACTTTAGCGTTAAGAAAGCTTACTTAAATATCTGCCACATAAGTAACCGGATCAAAGTAACATTACGTACAGTCCACTCTGAGTGCAGACGTCGATGTGTCCCATTATCATTCATATCACATCATAATGTATCATATATCTCCTTATCTGAGTCAGCTGAGCCGTAAAACAGTCCAATCCCCTACAGACTGAACCACTCCTGCCCCAAGGGTTAGGACACTGTAAATTATAAATATATATGCTTGTTTGTACATGCTTTACTACCCAGAGGAGCACCTGAATGCACCTTTTATCTGCTTCCTGTTCCATGGAGACAGGATGTGCGCCTGCATTTCAAAATAAAGGTAGTGGTGGGGAAACAAGTAGAGGAGAGCCAACACAAAACACAGATAGCGGCACTGTGGTATTTCTGAGTTGGACCCTGAAGGCAGCATCTCCCTGGTTCTGTGTTGGTCCCTGAAGGCAGCATCTCCCTGGTTATGTTGATCCCTGAAGGCAGCACCTTCCTGGTTTTGAGTTGGTCCCTGAAGGCAGCATCTCCCTGGTTCTAAGTTGGTCCCTGAAGGCAGCATCTCCCTGGTTTTGAGTTGGTCCCTGAAGGCAGCATCTCCCTGGTTCTGAGTTGGTCCCTGAAGGCAGCATCTCCCTGGTTCTGAGATTGGCCGTTTCTCAATGTCGAGTATACCTGCTGCAGAGCCACTATTTCAAGTATACTACGTCATCGAGTGGCGCCAATGTTGGGCATTTAAACAGTCCTTCGGCGCCACTCGATGACGTGGTATACTTGAAATAGTGGCTCTGCAGCAGCTCTACTCGACATTGAGAAACGGCCTTGGTCCCTGAAGGCAGCATCTCCCTTGTTCTGTGTTGGTCCCTGAAGGTAGCATCTCCCTGGTTCTGAGTTGGTCCCTGAAGGCAGCATCTCCCTGGTTTTAGTTGGTCCCTGAAGGCAGCATCTCACTTGTTCTGTGTTGGTCCCTGAAGGCAGCATCTCCTGCTTCGAGTTGGTCCCTGAAGGCAGCATCTCACTTGTTCTGTGTGGTCCCTGAAGGCAGCATCTCCCTGGTCCAATGGGATTTCTCCCTTTGACTTATTATGTCAGTAATATGATACTTACACGTTTAGCTGAGCAGATGATCTTATTAAACTCTTTATGATTGAAGTGAAAAGGAACTACAGGTGATGCTAACCGTTAGTTTCCCCCGACACACAGAGACACTGAAACAGGAAGTGACACGGTGGTTTCAGTTGTTTTTGTTTATTGTTTACAACAAGGCTACATCACCGATGATGTCATGGTGTCAGTCTCTCCGTCTCATTACCCAGAGTTCACTCTGTCTCGCTTTGTGGAAAAACAACTAAAAGTCAACCAAAGTTAAAAAGGTCAAAGGTGACGCCAAACCTCCAGCATTAGCCTCGCAGCCGCCGCTTGGCCAAGAGCATCATGGGAAATCTTTTGGCTCTTTGTATGGCACGGACAGAAAACATCACGACCAAAGTCCCAAAAATAAATCTTCTCTTAAAAACTGCTCGTCCACTGATGAAGACCCTGAACGCATCAGTGCACACCTGACCCCGCCCACCTGATCCGGCTGCAGGTGAGCTCAGGTGAGATCGGGGGGGGGGGGGGGGGGGACTGTGTCCAATCAGTCCTCTCTGTCAGTCCTTCAGAGCGTTTTCCTGTTTCACATTCAAAGTCCTCCATCTTTACCTCCCTCACCTCCGTCACCTCCGGATCCTCGTCTGCAGTCGCAGCTTTTTGCCGTCACCTCTGAATGTTGGTCAACAAAAGATTAACCTGGAGAACAACAAAAACAAGTCGTCTTAGTTACCTTCAGAGGACGTTTGCTACAGTTACCTGTGTGTAGTTACCTGTGTGTGTAGTTACCTGTGTGTGTAGTTACCTGTGTGTAGTTACCTGTGTGTGTACTTACTTGTGTGTGTAGTTATCTGTGTGTGTAGTTATCTGTGTGTGTAGTTACCTGTGTGTGTAGTTACCTGTGTGTGTAACCTGTGTGTAGTAACCTGTGTGTAGTAACCTGTGTGTGTGTGTAGTTACTGTGTGTGTAGTTACCTGTGTGTGTAGTAACCTGTGTGTGTAGTAACCTGTGTGTGTAGTAACCTGTGTGTAGTAACCTGTGTGTGTAGTTACCTGTGTGTGTAGTTACCTGTGTGTGTAGTTACCTGTGTGTGTAGTAACCTGTGTGTAGTAACCTGTGTGTGTAGTTATCTGTGTGTGTAGTTACTTGTGTGTGTAGTTACTTGGTGTGTAGTTATCTGTGTGTGTAGTTATCTGTGTGTGTAGTTACTTGTGTGTGTAGTTACTTGTGTGTGTAGTTATCTGTGTGTGTAGTTACCTGTGTGTGTAGTTACCTGTGTGTGTAGTTACCTGTGTGTGTAGTTACCTGTGTGTGTAGTTGTGTGTGTAGTTACCTGTGTGTGTAGTTATCTGTGTGTGTAGTTATCTGTGTGTGTAGTTATCTGTGTGTGTAGTTACCTGTGTGTGTAGTTATGTGTGTGTAGTTACCTGTGTGTGTAGTACTTGTGTGTGTAGTTACTTGTGTGTAGTTACTTGTGTGTGTAGTTATCTGTGTGGTAGTTATCTGTGTGTGTAGTTACCTGTGTGTAGTAACCTGTGTGTGTAGTTACTTGTGTGTGTAGTTATCTGTGTGTGTAGTAACCTGTGTGTGTAGTTACCTGTGTGTGTAGTTACCTGTGTGTGTAGTTACCTGTGTGGTGTAGTTATCTGTGTGTGTAGTTATCTGTGTGTGTAGTTACCTGTGTGTTTAGTTACCTGTGTGTTTAGTTACCTGTGTGTGTAGTTATCTGTGTGTGTAGTAACCTGTGTGTAGTAACCTGTGTGTGTAGTTATCTGTGTGTGTAGTTATATGTGTGTAGTTACCTGTGTGTAGTTATCTGTGTGTGTAGTTATCTGTGTGTGTAGTTATCTGTGTGTGTAGTAACCTGTGTGTGTAGTTATGTGTGTGTAGTTATATGTGTGTAGTTACCTGTGTGTAGTTATCTGTGTGTGTAGTTACCTGTGTGTGTAGTTACTTGTGTGTGTATTTATCTGTGTGTTACCAGTGTGTGTAGTTACCTGTGTGTTACCTGTGTGTAGTTACCCGTGTGAAGTTACCCGTGTGTGTAGTTACCCGTGTGTGTAGTTACTTGTGTGTGTAGTTACCCGTGTGTGTAGTTACTTTGTGTGTAGTTACCCGTGTGTGTAGTTATGTGTGTGTAGTTATCTGTGTGTGTAGTATGTGTGTGTAGTTATCTGTGTGTAGTTACATGTGTGTGTAGTTATCTGTGTGTGTAGTTACATGTGTGTGTAGTTACATGTGTGTGTAGTTATCTGTGTGTGTAGTTACATGTGTGTGTAGTTATCTGTGTGTGTAGTTACATGTGTGTGTAGTTATCTGTGTGTGTAGTTATCTGTGTGTATTTACATGTGTGTGTAGTTATCTGTGTGTGTAGTTACTTGTGTGTGTAGTTACTTGTGTGTGTAGTTATCTGTGTGTGTAGTTACATGTGTGTGTAGTTATCTGTGTGTGTAGTTATCTGTGTGTATAGTTATCTGTGTGTATAGTTATCTGTGTGTATAGTTACCTGTGTGTGTAGTTACCCGTGTGTGTAGTTACCCGTGTGTGTAGTTACCCGTGTGTGTAGTTATCTGTGTGTAGTTACCTGTGTGTGTAGTTACCTGTGTGTTACCTGTGTGTGTAGTTACCCGTGTGTGTTACCTGTGTGTGTAGTTATCCCTGTGTGTAGTTATCTGTGTGTGTTACCTGTGTGTGTATTTATCTGTGTGTTACCTGTGTGTGTAGTTACCCGTGTGTGTAGTTACCCGTGTGTGTAGTTACCCGTGTGTGTAGTTATCTGTGTGTGTTACCTGTGTGTGTAGTTACCCGTGTGTGTAGTTATCTGTGTGTGTTACCTGTGTGTGTAGTTACCTGTGTGTTACCTGTGTGTGTAGTTATCTGTGTGTGTAGTTATCCCTGTGTGTAGTTATCTGTGTGTGTTACCTGTGTGTGTAGTTACCTGTGTGTTACCTGTGTGTGTAGTTATCTGTGTGTGTAGTTACCCGTGTGTGTAGTTACCCGTGTGTGTAGTTACCCGTGTGTGTGGTTATCTGTGTGTGTAGTTATCCGTAGTTATCCGTGTGTGTAGTTACCCGTGTGTGTGGTTATCTGTGTGTGTAGTTATCCGTAGTTATCCGTGTGTGTAGTTATCCGTGTGTAGTTATCTGTGTGTGTAGTTATCTGTGTGTTACCTGTGTGTGAAGTTACCCGTGTGAAGTTACCCGTGTGTGAAGTTACCCGTGTGTGAAGTTACCCGTGTGTGAAGTTACCCGTGTGTGTAGTTACCTGTGTGTGTAGTTACCTGTGTGTAGTTACCTGTGTGTAGTTACCTGTGTGTAGTTACCTGTGTGTTACCTGTGTGTGTGTTACCTGTGTGTGTAGTTACCCGTGTGTGTAGTTACCCCTGTGTGTAGTTACCCGTGTGTGTAGTTACCCCTGTGTGTAGTTACCCTGTGTGTAGTTACCCCTGTGTGTAGTTACCCCTGTGTGTAGTTACCCGTGTGAAGTTACCCGTGTGAAGTTACCCGTGTGAAGTTACCCGTGTGTGTAGTTACCCGTCTGTGTAGTTACCCGTCTGTGTAGTTACCCGTGTGTGTAGTTACCCGTGTGTGTAGTTACCCGTGTGTGAAGTTACCCGTGTGTGAAGTTACCCGTGTGTGAAGTTACCCGTGTGTGTAGTTACCCGTGTGTGTAGTTACCTGTGTGAAGTTACCTGTGTGTAGTTACCCGTGTGTGTAGTTACCCGTGTGTGTAGTTACCCCTGTGTGTAGTTACCTGTGTGTAGTTACCTGTGTGTAGTTACCCGTGTGAAGTTACCCTTGTGTGTAGTTACCTGTGTGTAGTTACCTGTGTGTAGTTACCCGTGTGAAGTTACCCGTGTGTGTAGTTACCCGTGTGTAGTTACCCGTGTGAAGTTACCCGTGTGTGTAGTTACCCGTGTGTAGTTACCCGTGTGAAGTTACCCGTGTGTGTAGTTACCTGTGTTTAGTTACCCGTGTGAAGTTACCTGTGTCTGTAGTTACCTGTCTGTGTAGTTACCCGTGTGTGTAGTTACCTGTGTATAGTTACCCGTGTGAAGTTACCCGTGTGTGTAGTTACCCGTGTGAAGTTACCCGTGTGTGTAGTTACCCGTGTGTGTAGTTACCCGTGTGTGTAGTTACCTGTGTGTAGTTACCCGTGTGAAGTTACCTGGTGTGTAGTTACCTGTGTGTAGTTACCCGTGTGAAGTTACCCGTGTGTGTAGTTACCCGTGTGTGTAGTTACCCGTGTGAAGTTACCCCTGTGTGTAGTTACCTGTGTGTAGTTACCCGTGTGAAGTTACCCGTGTGTGTAGTTACCTGTGTGTAGTTACCCGTGTGAAGTTACCCGTGTGTGTAGTTACCTGTGTGTAGTTACCCGTGTGAAGTTACCCGTGTGAAGTTACCTGTGTGTAGTTACCCGTGTG
This sequence comes from Dissostichus mawsoni, assembly GCA_011823955.1. Classification (NCBI taxonomy): domain Eukaryota; kingdom Metazoa; phylum Chordata; class Actinopteri; order Perciformes; family Nototheniidae; genus Dissostichus; species Dissostichus mawsoni. Next base: position 88,979 of record JAAKFY010000177.1, on the reverse strand, counting down.
AAGTTACCCGTGTGTGTAGTTACCTGTGTTTAGTTACCCGTGTGAAGTTACCTGTGTCTGTAGTTACCTGTGTGTAGTTACCTGTGTGTAGTTACCTGTGTTTAGTTACCCGTGTGAAGTTACCTGTGTCTGTAGTTACCTGTGTGTAGTTACCTGTGTGAAGTTACCCGTGTGAAGTTACCTGTGTCTGTAGTTACCTGTGTAGTGAGAAGGTCGCAGCTATCGGTACAGTCTGGTGAACTCTCTGATGGCCCAGCACACCTGTTTACACTCCTCCGCACTGAGGACCACAACAAACACAAACATTAGACCAAACCACTTCCTGATTAGTGTTCAGGTGAACTCAGTTGTGTTCCTGTTGATTAGTGTTCAGGTGAACTCAGGTGTGTTCCTGTTGATTAGTGTTCAGGTGAACTCAGGTGTGTTGCTGTTGATTAGTGTTCAGGTGAACTCAGGTGTGTTCCTGTTGATTAGTGTTCAGATAAACTCAGGTGTGTTCCTGTTGATTAGTGTTCAGGTGAACTCAGGTGTGTTGCTGTTGATTAGTGTTCAGGTGAACTCAGGTGTGTTGCTGTTGATTAGTGTTCAGGTGAACTCAGGTGTGTTGCTGTTGATTAGTGTTCAGGTGAACTCAGGTGTGTTCCTGTTGATTAGTGTTCAGATAAACTCAGGTGTGTTGCTGTTGATTAGTGTTCAGGTGAACTCAGGTGTGTTGCTGTTGATTAGTGTTCAGGTGAACTCAGGTGTGTTCCTGTTGATTAGTGTTCAGATAAACTCAGGTGTGTTCCTGTTGATTAGTGTTCAGGTGAACTCAGGTGTGTTGCTGTTGATTAGTGTTCAGGTGAACTCAGGTGTGTTCCTGTTGATTAGTGTTCAGATAAACTCAGGTGTGTTGCTGTTGATTAGTGTTCAGGTGAACTCAGGTGTGTTGCTGTTGATTAGTGTTCAGGTGAACTCAGGTGTGTTCCTGTTGATTAGTGTTCAGGTGAACTCAGGTGTGTTGCTGTTGATTAGTGTTCAGATAAACTCAGGTGTGTTGCTGTTGATTAGTGTTCAGGTGAACTCAGGTGTGTTGCTGTTGATTAGTGTTCAGGTGAACTCAGGTGTGTTGCTGTTGATTAGTGTTCAGAAACTCAGGTGTGTTGCTGTTGATTAGTGTTCAGGTGAACTCAGGTGTGTTGCTGTTGATTAGTGTTCAGGTGAACTCAGGTGTGTTCCTGTTGATTAGTGTTCAGGTGAACTCAGGTGTGTTGCTGTTGATTAGTGTTCAGGTGAACTCAGGTGTGTTCCTGTTGATTAGTGTTCAGGTGAACTCAGGTGTGTTGCTGTTGATTAGTGTTCAGGTGAACTCAGGTGTGTTCCTGTTGATTAGTGTTCAGGTGAACTCAGGTGTGTTGATGTTGATTAGTGTTCAGGTGAACTCAGGTGTGTTGATGTTGATTAGTGTTCAGGTGAACTCAGGTGTGTTGCTGTTGATTAGTGTTCAGGTGAACTCAGGTGTGTTGATGTTGATTAGTGTTCAGGTGAACTCAGGTGTGTTGCTGTTGATTAGTGTTCAGGTGAACTCAGGTGTGTTCCTGTTGATTAGTGTTCAGGTAAACTCAGGTGTGTTCCTGTTGATTAGTGTTCAGGTGAACTCAGGTGTGTTGCTGTTGATTAGTGTTCAGATAAACTCAGGTGTGTTCCTGTTGATTAGTGTTCAGGTGAACTCAGGTGTGTTCCTGTTGATTAGTGTTCAGGTGAACTCAGGTGTGTTCCTGTTGATTAGTGTTCAGGTGAACTCAGGTGTGTTCCTGTTGATTAGTGTTCAGGTAAACTCAGGTGTGTTCCTGTTGATTAGTGTGCAGGTGAACTCAGGTGTGTTCCTGTTGATTAGTGTTCAGGTGAACTCAGGTGTGTTGCTGTTGATTAGTGTTCAGGTGAACTCAGGTGTGTTGCTGTTGATTAGTGTTCAGGTGAACTCAGGTGTGTTGCTGTTGATTAGTGTTCAGGTAAACTCAGGTGTGTTGATGTTGATTAGTGTTCAGGTGAACTCAGGTGTGTTGCTGTTGATTAGTGTTCAGGTGAACTCAGGTGTGTTGCTGTTGATTAGTGTTCAGGTGAACTCAGGTGTGTTCCTGTTGATTAGTGTTCAGGTAAACTCAGGTGTGTTGCTGTGATTAGTGTTCAGGTGAACTCAGGTGTGTTGATGTTGATTAGTGTTCAGGTGAACTCAGGTGTGTTCCTGTTGATTAGTGTTCAGGTGAACTCAGGTGTGTTGCTGTTGATTAGTGTTCAGGTAAACTCAGGTGTGTTGATGTTGATTAGTGTTCAGGTGAACTCAGGTGTGTTGCTGTTGATTAGTGTTCAGGTGAACTCAGGTGTGTTGCTGTTGATTAGTGTTCAGGTGAACTCAGGTGTGTTCCTGTTGATTAGTGTTCAGGTGAACTCAGGTGTGTTGCTGTTGATTAGTGTTCAGGTGAACTCAGGTGTGTTGCTGTTGATTAGTGTTCAGTAAACTCAGGTGTGTTCCTGTTGATTAGTGTTCAGGTGAACTCAGGTGTGTTCCTGTTGATTAGTGTTCAGGTGAACTCAGGTGTGTTCCTGTTGATTAGTGTTCAGGTAAACTCAGGTGTGTTCCTGTTGATTAGTGTGCAGGTGAACTCAGGTGTGTTGCTGTTGATTAGTGTTCAGGTAAACTCAGGTGTGTTGATGTTGATTAGTGTGCAGGTGAACTCAGGTGTGTTCCTGTTGATTAGTGTTCAGGTGAACTCAGGTGTGTTGCTGTTGATTAGTGTTCAGGTAAACTCAGGTGTGTTGATGTTGATTAGTGTTCAGGTGAACTCAGGTGTGTTGCTGTTGATTAGTGTTCAGGTGAACTCAGGTGTGTTCCTGTTGATTAGTGTTCAGGTGAACTCAGGTGTGTTGCTGTTGATTAGTGTTCAGGTGAACTCAGGTGTGTTGATGTTGATTAGTGTTCAGGTGAACTCAGGTGTGTTGATGTTGATTAGTGTTCAGGTGAACTCAGGTGTGCTGTTGATTAGTGTTCAGGTGAACTCAGGTGTGTTGCTGTTGATTAGTGTTCAGGTAAACTCAGGTGTGTTGATGTTGATTAGTGTTCAGGTGAACTCAGGTGTGTTGCTGTTGATTAGTGTTCAGGTAAACTCAGGTGTGTTGATGTTGATTAGTGTTCAGGTGAACTCAGGTGTGTTGCTGTTGATTAGTGTTCAGGTGAACTCAGGTGTGTTGCTGTTGATTAGTGTTCAGGTGAACTCAGGTGTGTTGATGTTGATTAGTGTTCAGGTGAACTCAGGTGTGTTGATGTTGATTAGTGTTCAGGTGAACTCAGGTGTGTTGATGTTGATTAGTGCAGGTGAACTCAGGTGTGTTGATGTTGATTAGTGTTCAGGTGAACTCAGTGTGTTCCTGTTGATTAGTGTTCAGGTGAACTCAGGTGTGTTGATGTTGATTAGTGTTCAGGTGAACTCAGTTGTGTTCCTGTTGATTAGTGTTCAGGTGAACTCAGGTGTGTTCCTGTTGATTAGTGTTCAGGTAAACTCAGGTGTGTTGATGTTGATTAGTGTTCAGGTGAACTCAGGTGTGTTGATGTTGATTAGTGTTCAGGTGAACTCAGGTGTGTTGATGTTGATTAGTGTTCAGGTGAACTCAGTGTGTTCCTGTTGATTAGTGTTCAGGTGAACTCAGGTGTGTTCCTGTTGATTAGTGTTCAGGTGAACTCAGGTGTGTTGATGTTGATTAGTGTTCAGGTGAACTCAGGTGTGTTGATGTTGATTAGTGTTCAGGTGAACTCAGGGTGTGTTCCTGTTGATTAGTGTTCAGGTGAACTCAGGTGTGTTCCTGTTGATTAGTGTTCAGGTAAACTCAGGTGTGTTGCTGTTGATTAGTGTTCAGGTAAACTCAGGTGTGTGATGTTGATTAGTGTTCAGGTGAACTCAGGTGTGTTCCTGTTGATTAGTGTTCAGGTGAACTCAGGTGTGTTGCTGTTGATTAGTGTTCAGGTAAACTCAGGTGTGTTGATGTTGATTAGTGTTCAGGTGAACTCAGGTGTGTTGATGTTGATTAGTGTTCAGGTGAACTCAGGTGTGTTGCTGTTGATTAGTGTTCAGGTGAACTCAGGTGTGTTCCTGTTGATTAGTGTTCAGGTGAACTCAGGTGTGTTCCTGTTGATTAGTGTTCAGGTGAACTCAGGTGTGTTGCTGTTGATTAGTGTTCAGGTGAACTCAGGTGTGTTGCTGTTGATTAGTGTTCAGGTGAACTCAGGTGTGTTCCTGTTGATTAGTGTTCAGGTGAACTCAGGTGTGTTGCTGTTGATTAGTGTTCAGGTGAACTCAGGTGTGTTGCTGTTGATTAGTCCTGTGTGCGCCTCAGGCTGACAATACACATGTCCTTCTGTTCATAAAGTCCCTGAAGGTGTCGGTAATAAAACACCTGTACATTGAATGGTGGTGCAGACTCAGGTGAGCTCACCTGGTGACCTGTTTGTGGAAGTCAGTCAGCTGTTTGTGAGTGACCGTCACCGCCCCCCCCGACGTCTCCTTAGGCAACGCCTTCAGAGCGTTTTCTAACCAGCGGCAGAACGTCTGGAACAGAGTTTAGAAACACAGGGTTATTATTCAGACCTGTAGGGATCAGACCCCCCTGATTATATGCTCAATACTGATCATTAACCCCCCACTCACCGGACGGTCGAACAGCATCACCTCCCACAGCACCTCGGCCACGTCGGGCAGGGTGTAGGGGGGGAGGCAGAAACAGCAGGAAGTCATCAGCTGGGTGATCAGCTGCTGGCCGTGCTGCCCCATGGCCTGGCCAATCAGCTGCTTCCTCAGCTCAAAGTCCTCCTCGTGCTACACACACACACACACACACACACACACACATCACTCACTGTCTACACCTGGTTCCTGAAGGCTACTCATGTCGTTGGAGAACTCCGTGTGGATCAGGTCCTCTCATGAACTTCATACACATATTACTCACTAACTCCCTACGCCCGTCCCTACGCCCGACCCTACGCCCGTCCCTACGCCCGTCCCTACGCCCGTCCCTACGCCCGTCCCTACGCCCGTCCCTAGACCCGTCCCTACGCCCGTCCCTAGACCCGTCCCTACGCCCGTCCCTAGACCCGTCCTACGCCCGTCCCTACGCCCGTCCCTACACCCGTCCCTACACCCGTCTTTACACCTGGTTCCTGAAGGCTACTCACGTCGTTGGAGACCCCCGTGTGGATCAGGTCTCTCATGAACTTCATGACGCTGCAGTTTGCGTCGCGGTGGTCCAGAGACGCTGCTGCCACGGCGCACTGGATGATGTGAACGATGATGCTGCTGCTGAGCAACGTGACCGGACTCCTCTGCACAAACCTGACACACACAGATCAGACAGGTAAATATCAGACAGACGGGTGGATGTCAGTGAGACAGGTAGATGTGACAGGCTTACCTGGTGGCCAATCTGAACAGGTCGTCCACGGTGTCCGGATGGTTCCTCAGACCGTTCTGCATCTCCAGCAGCTGGAAGGTCGGCATGCACAGAGCCTGAAGGGGGGGGGGATCATCAGGAGAGTCTGTAGGTGTGCGTGTGTTTACCTGGTCTACAGGTGTGTGTGTTTACCTGGTATACAGGTGTGTGTGTGTGTCCCTGGTATACATGCGTGTGTGTGTACCTGGTCTACAGGTGTGTGTGTACCTGGTCTACAGGCGTGTGTACCTGGTCTACAGGTGTGTGTGTGTGTGTTTACCTGTAGCATGTCGAGCAGGCCCTGCCTACAGCCCTCCTCCATACCGTACTCGTCCACCAGAATGCTCCCCAGGTACAGGAAGCAGGAGTGTGGATACACCTGGTACACACTCACCATCTGGTGACAATAGACAGCACACAGGTGTGTTAGTTCTAAACCGTGGACAGGTGTGTTAGTTCTAAACCGTGGACAGGTGTGTCTCACCTGCGTGACGAGTGGCTGCAGCAGGTTGGCGGATCCCTTGCCGACACACCTCACAGCGAACCTGAGACAGCGACAGCAGCGTTCCACGATCCTGTTATCAGCCTGATGAGTGTTCAGAGTGTCTGACAGCACGGGCCAGATCTACAGGAGAGATATTTTACAGACAGCTGAGATATATCATACACAGATGAGAGCACAGGTGAGATAAATCATACACACAGATGAGAGCACAGGTGAAATATATCATACATTACAGGTGAGATATTATACACAGTTTAAGTTCATAGAGGTCTGACACCATCTGATCAACGTGATCAAGGTTAGTTTTTAATAACATAGGTTTTATGAGTAGATATTAAAGGACTCCGGTGGCTTCAGGAAAGCTCAGGTGTTTACCTCCTGAATGACTTTCTGACAGGGATGAGTCTGTCCATTCTCTACGATGGGGTTTGTGTGTCTGAAAGGAAAAACAACAGGTTAAAGGTCTGTGGCTTCTTTAATGTATATTATTATTATTTATAATGCCGTCACTTAAATTATAAATGTGACCACAGGTGAGCTCACCTGAAGATAACTGCCAGTCTGTCGAGCCACACGGTGGGGTCAGCTGATTTACCGTTAGTAGATTCTTCAGACAAAAGCTGAGACAAATTCCAGATTAGTTTAGACATTGTATTTGATTCGGAATTTACCTGCGGGGTGGGGGGGGGGACTCACCTTTTTAAGAGCCAACACCTGAACAGCACAGAGGTCAGAGAGACACTCTGCGATCTTCTCCAAGGAAGACGAGCCAAGACCAGAGCCGTACCTGTACAGGTAAACAAACACAGTAAAACACCTGAGGACCAGAGCTCTACCTGTACAGGTAAAAAAACACTGACACACCTGAGAACCAGAGCTCTACCTGTACAGGTAAACAAACACAGTAATACACCAGAGGCCTGTACTACGAAGACGGAGCTTCTCTTAGCGAGCTAACTTCAGGGAAAACTCTGGGTTTCCGGTCCTACGACGCTGGTTTCTCTTCTTAGCGGGCTAGATCTCCATGGTAACTCTTATGCTGAGCGGCTAACCTGGTCCGGAGCAGGTTAGGTTGCAGGCTAAGAGATCAACTCAGTGAAAGCACCGCCTGCTGACCAATCAGAGCTCAGTGTGCGGAGTTTAAAGCGATCAAGTCATATTACAGGAGAAAGGAAACACAGAGAAACTGCCGTTGCAGGAAAGACGGCCGGCAAAAATCACCGACTGTGTGAACATGAATAGAATATCACCTCCCATCTTCAGAGCAATCTGACTATTATAACATTAGCGTTAAGAAAGCTTACTGAAATATCTGCCACAACACAAGTAACCGGATCAAAGTAACATTACGTACAGTCCACTGTGAGTGCAGACGTGGATGTGTCCCATTATCATTCATATCACATCATATCACATCATAATGTATCATATATCTCCTCATCTGAGTCAGCTGAGCCGGATCTGGCCGTGCAGCACTCACAGTGTCACATACTGTCTGCAGAAGGATTATTTTAAGCAACACGTTAAGTTGAGGAAACACTAGAGTCAAATGTAATTAAAGTCAGATCGTGTCTTAGACGGGGCAGTGATATCATAAACCTGTTAATGGACGCATTCAAACACTTGTTCTGTTACCAGCTGTATTCACCTGCAGGTGCAGCTATGTGGCTTTGATCCTGGATCAAGTGTTTAAGTCATGGATGTTTAAAGTTTAACGTCTTCATATTTGTCTAATATTATAGTTCACTTTTCATTCAGGAAGTATGACGCGCTGTCAGTGCGCTTCTCCATGTTTGTGATTGCTCAAATGTTGCTAACCCCGCCTCTTTTATGTGAACGCGCACTTAACTAGATAGGACACGGCTGGCTTGAGCGATCCAGTTGATAACCCGCGTCGTAGGACCATTTAGTGAGAGCGCGTATGTTTTGGATTAGGCCAACCGGGTAACTCAAACATATCCAGGTTAGGTTGAACCGGCTTCGTAGTACAGGCCTCTGAGCTCTACCTGTACAGGTAAACAAACACTGTGACACACCTGAGAACTAGAGCTCTACCTGTACAGGTAAACAAACACTGTGACACACCTGAGAACTAGAGCTCTACCTGTACAGGTAAACAAACACTGTGACACACCTGAGAACTAGAGCTCTACCTGTACAGGTAAACAAACACTGACACACCTGAGAACTAGAGAGAAATCTACCTGTAACCCTAACCCTAACCCATTGTGACCCACCTGTACCGTACAGGTAAATAAAAAACATTGTGAGCCCTCACGCACCTTTGAGCAGTCCTACGGCAGCCTCGGTGGATAGGGCGAAGGTTCAAGGGCCCGGGCGATGTCCAGCAGTCCCTGGAAGTGTTGGGCCATGTGGTCTCTGCACACCGAGCAGATGTTGTGGATCGACTTCGCCGCCGCCGACGCCAGAGGCTGTTCCCTGAGTCCTTTCATCAGGTAGTTCAGGACGGGGTCTGACAGGAAGAGCAAACACACAAAATAAAAGTCCTTTCATCAGGTACTTCAGGTCTAACAGGTTTTAGATTCAGAAGGAGAACCCTTACCGAGGAACCTGGGGTTTCTGTCAACCACTTCGCTCATCTCTCCCACCAGCTCAATGCTCGTGAATCGGACCGCTATGTGTACCGTCTCAGGAAGTAAGACCACCTGCTGCAGAACCTCGGCGAGCGTGGGGTTGTTTTCTCTGCAGAACCACAGATTAATCATCATCACAGATCCAGAGATCATTCATCAGATAAATATGTTCTGATGACTCTCTGACCATAAAGCAAAAACACTCACGGATCAACGCTCTTAGCAATCGCAGCCATGATGAACAGAACGGCCTCTGTCACCTCCCAGGATGGGTTCCCTTCTTTTAACGTCGAATACAACTGAGAACAACAGAGAACATCTTTAGAGTAGGAGGTACAGAACAGAGTATCAGGTACAGAACATCTTTAGAGTAGGAGGTACAGAACAGAGTAGGAGGTACAGAACATCTTTAGAGTAGGAGGTACAGAACATCTTTAGAGTAGGAGGTACAGAACAGAGTAGGAGGTACAGAACATCTTTAGAGTAGGAGGTACAGAACAGAGTAGGAGGTACAGAACATCTTTAGAGTAGGAGGTACAGAACAGAGTAGGAGGTACAGAACATCTTTAGAGTAGGAGGTACAGAACATTTTTAGAGTAGGAGGTACAGAACAGAGTAGGAGGTACAGAACAGAGTAGGAGGTACAGAACATCTTTAGAGTAGGAGGTACAGAACATCTTTAGAGTAGGAGGTACAGAACAGAGTAGGAGGTACAGAACAGAGTAGGAGGTACAGAACATCTTTAGAGTAGGAGGTACAGAACAGAGTAGGAGGTACAGAACAGAGTAGGAGGTACAGAACATCTTTAGAGTAGGAGGTACAGAACATCTTTAGAGTAGGAGGTCAGTGTGAGAAAAAGTTTTTAGAGAGTACTTGTCCATGGACAAGTGAGTTTGGCAATTTACTTGTCCGAATACATTTTTCACTTGTCCAGAATGGACAAAAATTGTTCTTCGCCATCGTATTTTACATTTTCCCACGGTTTTTACGACACCGCTAACGTAAGTGAGCGGTAAGATTTTACTGCATCACACATAGGGTTGGGTATCGTTTGAATTTTAACGATTCCGGTTCTGCTTTTCGATTCCGGTTATTTTCGGTTCTCGATTCCGGTTCTTTGAGAGGGTAAAAATAATGACAAACTGGGAGAAAAATATATTTATGAAAACATGAAGTCAAATCTGTATTCCTATTTACAAATCACTTCATACTGTTGAATTTCTTACGGTTATTGAATACAATTATATAAAAATAATCTCTGCATTGTTTGGTTAGTTCTAAGTGGTGCAGTTTGAGAAGGTACAATTGGCCCAGTCTCCTCTGATGTTACACTGCAACCTGCCTGTGAGACAGAGTCCAACCACACATGTCCAATAATAATAATAATAATAATATAATAATACATATTTATAGCCTATAGGCCTAGCGCTTTTCTACAACTCAAAGACGCTTGCACGCTTACACATGTCCTGCAATACACATGCTGCAGCTGCCCAGCTGCTCACTGTTTGTAAAAGTAAATAAATAGTATTTTCATTTCAATAATGTACTTTCTATACCCTGCTTCATAAACAATACTGACATCCCTGTGCTCCTCCGAGTCTGGGGGTCCGGGGATGTGAGGACAGCGCGAGGACACAGACAGGGAGGCTGCTTTACTTCATAAAGCGCTTCGAGATTTGTCTTGGCAGATGAGAAGCGCTATATAAATTAAATGTATTATTATTTATTATTATTAAAGGAAATGGTGGTCAATATAACAACATAGGAGCTAAAACGCTTAATAACCTTCATTACGTGTTAGAGAAAGAACATAAGAAAGTTTGACAAAGAGAGACGCACCATGCAGCGATCAGCTGATACGGAGCATGGAGAGAGAGAGCTGCGGTCCGCGGGGCTCGGCCTCGCCTCCTGTCCTCACAACTCTTATTAATCCCGGGACCGGACAATTGTTATTTGTTCCTACTCGGAACCGAGTTTTGCTTCCCAACCCTGCCACTGTGCTACACTTCCCGCCCGCCCCGCCCCGCCCCGCCCCGCCCCGCCCCCCTTCTAACTGTACAGAAAGCGGCGAGATGCATTTCCTTAGGAATCAACAAGCAGAACCGAAACTAACATTTCTAAACGAACAATGGCGGACACGTACAATTTGCGAATGAGTTCTGCCTTTTGTAAACTGAATTTATCAATAATTTGTCAATAAATGAGGGCGAAAAACGTCACTTGTCCGCCGGACAAGTCAATTGAAAGATCTACTTGTCCGATATTGTAAATAACACGTCCCGGACGGTGGGACGTGTGCTTTTCGCACACTGGAGGTACAGAACATCTTTAGAGTAGGAGGTACAGAACATCTTTAGAGTAGGAGGTACAGAACATCTTTAGAGTAGGAGGTACAGAACATCTTTAGAGTAGGAGGTACAGAACATCTTTAGAGTAGGAGGTACAGCACTGTTTCAGTTACCTGAGAGAAACACTCCATGGATCCAACCAGAAAAATGACGTCTTTGACGAGGTCAGAGACTCTCATCCTGAACTCTCCAAAATCATCCGTATCCTCCGGGATCCCCTCCTTTTGGGTCAGAACCAGTTACAAAACCAGAGAATTCACAATTACCCACAACCAAGGAACAGAACCAAAACCACTGAAGTCTGGTGTCTAATCCAGACTAAAGACCGTTTCTCTTGACCCTACGCATGGTTCTTAAACAGGAAGTGGAGGATCAGAGGTGGTTCTGATGGACTCACGTGGTCTGGGTCCAGCTGACAGTGTCGGGCCAAACAGTGCAGAAGTCGCTGGATGTACGGTCTGAAGATGGTGTGAAGAGCGGCATCGTTTATTTTATACAGATGTTCTCCGAGTCGGTACCAGAAGTTAAAGGAGATCTCCACCACCTGTATCAGAACAGAGACCCAAATGTAAAAACGAAGGATAGAACTGAGAATGTAATGACATTTGAACGCACCGTGAAACTGCGATTTTATGGTGTATTTGTACCTCGTATTGCGGGTGTCCTGCACAGATCAGCAGCAGCTCCAGGGTCCGCAGGTCTCCCATCCCCTGGCCCGGACTCCGGACTGTGGTCTCCAGGAAGGTCTCGCAGAGCTCGGTGAAGATCCGGCAGTAGTTCAGGACTCTGAAGAAAGAGGTCAGAGTGAGTGGGGCTGATAATGGTTCTAAGCACAATCAGAATCAGTTTCCAGTTGGTCCTCACTTGTCCAGGTCTTCCCGAGCCACCGCCATGTGGTACGCCGTCTCCAGCGTCAGGACGCCCTGGAAGAGCTGCAGGGCCAGACCCATGTTGGTGTCCACGTTCTCGATGGCGTACAGCGCCGAGCAGACGCAGTCAGACGCCGCCTCGTGGAGGTTTGTGGAGGTTTCATCCCTCTGCTGTGAAACACAGAGGCAACATGTCCGTTAGAGACAGGACCAATGAACCCATCAGGAGCTTTATCTTCTGAATCCACCACAGCCTTTCTATATGTAAACGTCTTTCATGGACATCCAACAGGAAGCACACGTTTCCAGGGGGTTCAGAAATTAGGGTTATCAGTGTTACTCACCAGGACTTGGAAGAGGACCATGAGCAGCTGGTTCCCGGCCATGAAATTGCTGTCCAGGACTCCCAGGTTGAACCAGCTCCCCAGACAGCGAAACACTTTAATCAGCATCTTCTCCTCCGTGCCCGCCTTCTCCACACAGGAAGTCTGAAACAAACCCAGCAGGGTGGTTAGCGCGAGTCTGACACTATATTTAAACAAAGGGGGTATGTTGTATGTATATATATATATATATATATATATATATATATATTATATATATATATTACTGACCAGCAGCGTGACCACGGTGCTGGAGTAGTACGCCAGGTCTTCGATGATTTCCGTCCTCCGGTTGGCTCGATCCTCAGAGAGCGGCTGTGGACCTCCTCCGGCAGAACGGTGAGGATCTCTATGAGGAAGGGCATCGAGCTGATGTCATTGTTGTACCTGGGAGGGGAGGGGGGGGATACGGACAGGTGAGTCAGGACACACCTTCTTACAGGTCAACATCAGTGCAGGTGAAGTTTGTAGTTCCTGCCCGTTTATGTTATCTTTCTGCTGTGAAGTCGTGTGAATTCTTACTTTTCTATGAGTGTGTGAACACATCCCTTCCAGGAGGCCATCTGGAGAGCCAGATCTGCGATAGCTAGAGCCAGCTGAGGAAAAGCAGAATAAAAACATCAGGAAAGAGATCCAGAGACACTTTGATTAACTGGATAAATACATCAGGAAAGAGATCCAGAGACACTTTGATTAACTGGATAAAAACATCAGGAAAGAGGTCCAGAGACACTTTGATTAACTGGATAAATACATCAGGAAAGAGGTCCAGAGACACTTTGATTAACTGGATAAATACATCAGGAAAGAGGTCCAGAGACACTTTGATTAACTGGATAAATACATCAGGAAAGAGATCCAGAGACACTTTGATTAACTGGATAAATACATCAGGAAAGAGATCCAGAGACACTTTGATTAACTGGATAAATACATCAGGAAAGAGATCCAGAGACACTTTGATTAACTGGATAAATACATCAGGAAAGAGGTCCAGAGACACTTTGATTAACTGGATAAATACATCAGGAAAGAGATCCAGAGACACTTTGATTAACTGTATAAATACATCAGGAAAGAGATCCAGAGACACTTTGATTAACTGGATAAATACATCAGTAAAGAGGTCCAGAGACACTTTGATTAACTGGATAAATACATCAGGAAAGAGGTCCAGAGACACTTTGATTAACTGGATAAATACATCAGGAAAGAGGTCCAGAGACACTTTGATTAACTGGATAAATACATCAGGAAAGAGGTCCAGAGACACTTTGATTAACTGGATAAATACATCAGGAAAGAGGTCCAGAGACACTTTGATTAACTGGATAAATACATCAGGAAAGAGGTCCAGAGACACTTTGATTAACTGGATAAATACATCAGGAAAGAGGTCCAGAGACACTTTGATTAACTGGATAAATACATCAGTAAAGAGGTCCAGAGACACTTTGATTAACTGGATAAATACATCAGGAAAGAGATCCAGAGACACTTTGATTAACTGGATAAATACATCAGGAAAGAGATCCAGAGACACTTTGATTAACTGGATAAATACATCAGGAAAGAGATCCAGAGACACTTTGATTAACTGGATAAATACATCAGGAAAGAGATCCAGAGACACTTTGATTAACTGGATAAATACATCAGGAAAGAGATCCAGAGACACTTTGATTAACTGGATAAATACATCAGGAAAGAGGTCCAGAGACACTTTGATTAACTGGATAAATACATCAGGAAAGAGATCCAGAGACACTTTGATTAACTGGATAAATACATCAGGAAAGAGGTCCAGAGACACTTTGATTAACTGGATAAATACATCAGGAAAGAGATCCAGAGACACTTTGATTAACTGGATAAATACATCAGGAAAGAGGTCCAGAGACACTTTGATTAACTGGATAAATACATCAGGAAAGAGATCCAGAGACACTTTGATTAACTGGATAAATACATCAGGAAAGAGGTCCAGAGACACTTTGATTAACTGGATAACTAGTTATCTTTACCTGTAGAGGGACTAGTTATCTTTACCTGTAGAGGGACTAGTTATCTTTACCTGTAGAGGGACTAGTTATCTTTACCTGTAGAGGTACTAGTTTATTTACCTGTAGAGGTACTAGTTATCTTTACCTGTAGAGGGACTAGTTATCTTTACTTGTAGAGGGACTAGTTATCTTTACCTGTAGAGGTACTAGTTATCTTTACCTGTAGAGGTACTAGTTATCTTTACCTGTAGAGGGACTAGTTATCTTTACTTGTAGAGGAACTAGTTATCTTTACCTCTAGAGGGACTAGTTATCTTTACCTGTAGAGGTACTAGTTATCTTTACCTGTAGAGGGACTAGTTATCTTTACTTGTAGAGGGACTAGTTATCTTTACCTGTAGAGGTACTAGTTATCTTTACCTCTAGAGGGACTAGTTATCTTTACCTGTAGAGGTACTAGTTATATTTACCTGTAGAGGTACTAGTTATCTTTACCTGTAGAGGGACTAGTTATCTTTACCTGTAGAGGTACTAGTTATATTTACCTGTAGAGGAACTAGTTATCTTTACCTGTAGAGGGACTAGTTATCTTTACTTGTAGAGGGACTAGTTATCTTTACCTGTAGAGGAGCTAGTTATCTTTACCTGTAGAGGTACTAGTTATCTTTACTTGTAGAGGAACTAGTTATCTTTACCTGTAGAGGAACTAGTTATCTTTACCTGTAGAGGACTAGTTATCTTTACTTGTAGAGGGACTAGTTATCTTTACCTGTAGAGGAGCTAGTTATCTTTACCTGTAGAGGTACTAGTTATCTTTATCTGTAGAGGTACTAGTTATCTTTACCTGTAGAGGTACAAGTTATCTTTACCTGTAGAGGTACTAGTTATCTTTACCTGTAGAGGGACTAGTTATCTTTACTTGTAGAGGGACTAGTTATCTTTACCTGTAGAGGTACTAGTTATCTTTACCTGTAGAGGGACTAGTTATCTTTACCTGTAGAGGAACTAGTTATCTTTACCTGTAGAGGTACTAGTTATCTTTACCTGTAGAGGAACTAGTTATCTTTACCTGTAGAGGAACTAGTTATCTTTACCTGTAGAGGGACTAGTTATCTTTACTTGTAGAGGGACTAGTTATCTTTACCTGTAGAGGGACTAGTTATCTTTACCTGTAGAGGAACTAGTTATCTTTACCTGTAGAGGGACTAGTTATCTTTACTTGTAGAGGAACTAGTTATCTTTACCTGTAGAGGGACTAGTTATCTTTACCTGTAGAGGAACTAGTTATCTTTACCTGTAGAGGGACTAGTTATCTTTACCTGTAGAGGAACTAGTTATCTTTACCTGTAGAGGTACTAGTTATCTTTACCTGTAGAGGGACTAGTTATCTTTACCTGTAGAGGGACTAGTTATCTTTACCTGTAGAGGGACTAGTTATCGAACTAGTTATCTTTACCTGTAGAGGAACTAGTTATCTTTACCTGTAGAGGGACTAGTTATCTTTACCTGTAGAGGTACTAGTTATCTTTACCTGTAGAGGTACTAGTTATCTTTACCTGTAGAGGGACTAGTTATCTTTACCTGTAGAGGAGCTAGTTATCTTTACCTGTAGAGGAACTAGTTATCTTTACCTGTAGAGGAACTAGTTATCTTTACCTGTAGAGGAACTAGTTATCGAACTAGTTATCTTTACCTGTAGAGGAACTAGTTATCTTTACCTGTAGAGGGACTAGTTATCGAACTAGTTATCTTTACCTGTAGAGGAACTAGTTATCTTTACCTGTAGAGGGACTAGTTATCGAACTAGTTATCTTTACCTGTAGAGGGACTAGTTATCTTTACCTGTAGAGGAACTAGTTATTTACCTGTAGAGGGACTAGTTATCGAACTAGTTATCTTTACCTGTAGAGGAACTAGTTATCTTTACCTGTAGAGGAACTAGTTATCTTTACCAGTAGAGGAACTAGTTATCTTTACCTGTAGAGGTACTAGTTATCTTTACCTGTAGAGGTACTAGTTATCTTTACCTGTAGAGGGACTAGTTATCTTTACCTGTAGAGGGACTAGTTATCTTTACAGTAGAGGAAGTGGTTACCTGTGTGACGATGATGGGCGACAGGTCTTTGAGGTTCTGGATGTGGGTCAGCAGAGAGTCTCGCAGTGCATTGTGGGTCTCGGGGGAAGCTCGTAGAAGGACGTCTGGATCTTCATCTTCATGGTCTGAGCAGCGAAGTAACAAGACTCCACGTCCTGCTTCAGCTGCAGCAACTGGTCCGCGATCTCCCAGGCGTACATCTGTGGGACAGGAAGTGATGTCATCAACACAGCAGCTTTTGTCTCTGCACCATAAGCAGCTAAAGCCCTGTTTTATTATTACACATATATAAACATATATAGATATAAACATATATATATATATTTGTACTCGTGACATATTCACCAGAGTACAAACACAGGAGCCGTTCAAAATAAAATGATGGTTTAAATATCTCATGCAGGGTGTTCTTGTTCTGTGGTTTCACAAGAGACTGACCCCTGTATCAACAGAACCACGTTGTGTTTTCATTAAGCCCCGCCCCCATATTTAAACATCTAATCCGCTGCCTCTCATTGGCTCAGTCTAATGAATGGAGGAGGCTGTGCAGGTACAGCTCTATCAACCTGTGCAGGTACAGCTCTAGCTACCTGTGCAGGTACAGCTCTAGCTACCTGTGCAGGTACAGCTCTAGCTACCTGTGCAGGTACAGCTCTATCTACCTGTGCAGGTACAGCTCTATCTACCTGTGCAGGTACAGCTCTAGCTACCTGTGCAGGTACAGCTCTAGCTACCTGTGCAGGTACAGCTCTAGCTACCTGTGCAGGTACAGCTCTAGCTACCTGTGCAGGTACAGCTCTAGCTACCTGTGCAGGTACAGCTCTAGCTACCTGTGCTGGTACAGCTCTAGCTACCTGTGCAGGTACAGCTGTAGCTACCTGTGCAGGTACAGCTCTTTCTACCTGTGCAGGTACAGCTCTTTCTACCTGTGCAGGTACAGCTCTTTCTACCTGTGCAGGTACAGCTCTATCTACCTGTGCAGGTACAGCTCTATCTACCTGTGCAGGTACAGCTCTAGCTACCTGTGCAGGTACAGCTGTAGCTACCTGTGCAGGTACAGCTCTTTCTACCTGTGCAGGTACAGCTCTTTCTACCTGTGCAGGTACAGCTCTTTCTACCTGTGCAGGTACAGCTCTATCTACCTGTGCAGGTACAGCTCTATCTACCTGTGCAGGTACAGCTCTTTCTACCTGTGCAGGTACAGCTCTTTCTACCTGTGCAGGTACAGCTCTATCTACCTGTGCAGGTACAGCTGTAGCTACCTGTGCAGGTACAGCTGTAGCTACCTGTGCAGGTACAGCTCTTTCTACCTGTGCAGGTACAGCTCTAGCTACCTGTGCAGGTACAGCTCTAGCTACCTGTGTAGGTACAGCTCTAGCTACCTGTGCAGGTACAGCTCTATCTACCTGTGCAGGTACAGCTCTATCTACCTGTGCAGGTACAGCTCTATCTACCTGTGCAGGTACAGCTCTATCTACCTGTGCAGGTACAGCTTAGCTACCTGTGCAGGTACAGCTCTAGCTACCTGTGCAGGTACAGCTCTAGCTACCTGTGCAGGTACAGCTCTTTCTACCTCTGCAGGTACAGCTCTAGCTACCTGTGCAGGTACAGCTCTAGCTACCTGTGCAGGTACAGCTCTAGCTACCTGTGCAGGTACAGCTCTAGCTACCTGTGCAGGTACAGCTCTATCTACCTGTGCAGGTACAGCTCTATCTACCTGTGCAGGTACAGCTCTTTCTACCTGTGCAGGTACAGCTCTAGCTACCTGTGCAGATACAGCTCTATCTACCTGTGCAGGTACAGCTCTTTCTACCTGTGCAGGTACAGCTCTTTCTACCTGTGCAGGTACAGCTCTATCTACCTGTGCAGGTACAGCTCTATCTACCTGTGCAGGTACAGCTCTAGCTACCTGTGCAGGTACAGCTGTAGCTACCTGTGCAGGTACAGCTCTTTCTACCTGTGCAGGTACAGCTCTTTCTACCTGTGCAGGTACAGCTCTTTCTACCTGTGCAGGTACAGCTCTATCTACCTGTGCAGGTACAGCTATATCTACCTGTGCAGGTACAGCTCTTTCTACCTGTGCAGGTACAGCTCTTTCTACCTGTGCAGGTACAGCTCTATCTACCTGTGCAGGTACAGCTGTAGCTACCTGTGCAGGTACAGCTGTAGCTACCTGTGCAGGTACAGCTCTTTCTACCTGTGCAGGTACAGCTGTAGCTACCTGTGCAGGTACAGCTCTTTCTACCTGTGCAGGTACAGCTGTAGCTACCTGTGCAGATAGAGCTATATCTACCTGTGCAGGTACAGCTGTAGCTACCTGTGCAGGTACAGCTCTATCTACCTCTTTCTACCTGTGCAGGTACAGCTCTTTCTACCTGTGCAGATACCGCTCTATCTACCTGTGCAGGTACAGCTGTAGCTACCTGTGCTGGTACAGCTCTTTCTACCTGTGCAGGTACAGCTGTAGCTACCTGTGCAGGTACAGCTGTAGCTACCTGTGCAGGTACAGCTGTAGATCTACCTGTGCAGGTACAGCTCTATCTACGGTGCAGGTACAGCTCTTTCTACCTGTGCAGGTACAGCTGTAGCTACCTTTGCAGGTACAGCTGTAGCTACCTTTGCAGGTACAGCTGTAGCTACCTGTGCAGGTACAGCTGTAGCTACCTTTGCAGGTACAGCTGTAGCTACCTGTGCAGGTACAGCTGTAGCTACCTTTGCAGGTACAGCTGTAGCTACCTGTGCAGGTACAGCTGTAGCTACCTGTGCAGGTACAGCTCTATCTACCAGTGCTGGTACAGCTGTAGCTACCTTTGCAGGTACAGCTGTAGCTACCTGTGCAGGTACAGCTGTAGCTACCTGTGCAGTACAGCTCTATCTACCAGTGCTGGTACAGCTGTAGCTACCTGTGCAGGTACAGCTGTCTGTAAACAAATCATGTGATGTTTGTAGTTGTTATGATGGTCACAGTGCTGTTGGTCACACACCAACACACAGCAGGTAGGAGTTACCTGAGTGACTAAAGATAGAAACAGGAAGTAGTTTGAGCCCGCCTGAAACAAACTGCCCTCAGCTGCCTCAGTATTATTATTATTGTTGTTATTATTGATTCATTTTCCAACATGAGCAGTTCATATTATATTTACTGTATATCAGATGTTCAGGGTTCTTCAGAGACAGAGCCTACTACCTTTACCTGTGTTATGATATTATTAATCTTTCATTAACCAACACGTGTAACTGTTTAATCAGCGCGTCTCTCAGAAATCTATCTGTGGAGAGTCTGGTTTTTAACATGCGAGTTATTAACATGCGAGTTATTAACATGTCTTTCCGAGGAGCTGCAGAATCTTTACTGCTAACAAAGCTAACAGAGCTAACAAGCTATATTGGCTGTGAAACTTTACTGACTGACACCATACATGCTAACAGAGCTAACAAGCTATTTAGCTGTGATAACTTTACTGACTGACACCAGACATGCTAACATGCTAACAGAGCTAACAGGCTATCTTTAGCTGTGATAACTTTACTGACTGACACCAGACATGCTAACAAAGCTAACATGCTAGTAGGCCCGCTGAACTCCTCAGAGACCGGAACCTCGGACAGAAACTCGGATCTAAACTGCAGTAAATCACGTTAACAAGCCGCCTCCATGATGTTCCTGGCAGCAGCTAACAGCTAACAGTGATCTGTATATGCAGGCTGTGTGGTCCATTCATTTAGCTTAGCTTAGCTCTGATGCTAGCGGCTCTGAGCTGCGCACTTCGGATCCTCCGGTCTCTCTACCGGACCAGAGGAACCACAGAAACCCGGTCCGATTTCCCGGAATAGACCCTCCTCCCGGTCCTCACTGGTCTCTCGGTCTAACCCTCTAGACATGTTTCCGCATGTTTCAGCACGCTCGGTTCTCCGCAGTTATCTCCCGGTGTGTCTCTCTGCAGCTGTCTCGTTTCCCCGCAGTTTCTCCCCCCCCCCTCCCCCCGGCCTCTCCCCTCTCCCCAGTTAGTCTCCCCTCTCCCCCCGGTCCTCTCCCCTCTCCCCCGGTCCCTCTTACCGATCTCTGCAGCTCCCCCAGCCACACGGAGGCCCTCTCTTTCCCCGCCGGGTCCGGGTCGTGGTACAGGGCCTGCACCGCCTGGAACACCAGGGTCAGGTTGGGCTTACCCTCCATGTTCTGTATCTGTCTGTATATATTTATATAAAACAGATGAATGTATTATTATTATTCTCTCAGAACTACACGGTGACGACCGCCATCTCACAGGCTTCCCGCGTGCAACCGCGAACTCGTCCCACAGGAAACACAGACAGGAACATTAGTTCCGCCCTGTGTTTCCCACCGGAGAGTTAACGCATAGCTTCTCAAAAATAAAGTTAATCTGATATGTTTATGGATTAAAATGACAGAGAAAGGGTATTAATGAACATACCCGGCAGGTACAGCTGGAGCTACATGTGCAGGTACAGCTCTATCTACCTGTGCAGGTACAGCTGACTGACGGTCTGCAGTCATTCTCTACATCTGTTTATGGATACAATATTACCAGAGAATGTGTATTAATGAACAAAGGGTGTGACCAGTTCCTTAAGTGCAGAGGGTTAGAAGTACTCAGATCGGTACTTTAGTAAAGGTAGAAGTACTCAGACCTGGTACTTTAGTAAAGCTAGTACTCAGATATTGTACTTTAGTAAAGCTAGAAGGACTCAGATTGGTACTTATTAAAGGTAGAAGTACTCAGATCTGGTACTTTAGTAAAGCTAGTACTCAGATCTGGTACTTTAGTAAAGGTAGAAGTACTCAGATCTGGTACTTTAGTAAAGGTAGAAGTACTCAGATCTGGTACTTTAGTAAAGCTAGTACTCAGATCTGGTACTTTAGTAAAGGTAGAAGTACTCAGATCTGGTACTTTAGTAAAGGTAGAAGTACTCAGATCTGGTACTTTAGTAAAGGTAGAAGTACTCAGACCTGGTACTTTAGTAAAGGTAGAAGTACTCAGATCTGGTACTTTAGTAAAGGTAGAAGTACTCAGACCTGGTACTTTAGTAAGGTAGAAGTACTCAGATCTGGTACTTTAGTAAAGGTAGAAGTACTCAGATCTGTACTTTAGTAAAGGTAGAAGTACTCAGATCTGGTACTTTAGTAAAGGTAGTAGTACTCAGACCTGGTACTTTAGTAAAGGTAGAAGTACTCAGATCTGGTACTTTAGTAAGGTAGAAGTACTCAGATCTGGTACTTTAGTAAAGGTAGTAGTACTCAGACTGGTACTTTCGTAAAGGTAGAAGTACTCAGACCTGGTACTTTAGTAAAGCTAGTACTCAGATATTGTACTTTAGTAAAGCTAGAAGGACTCAGATTTGGTACTTTATTAAAGGTAGAAGTACTCAGATCTGGTACTTTAGTAAAGCTAGTACTCAGATATTGTACTTTAGTAAAGCTAGAAGGACTCAGATTTGGTACTTTATTAAAGGTAGAAGTACTCAGACCTGGTACTTTAGTAAAGCTAGTACTCAGATCTGGTACTTTAGTAAAGGTAGAAGTACTCAGATCTGGTACTTTAGTAAAGGTAGAAGTACTCAGATCTGGTACTTTAATGAAGGTAGAAGTACTCAGATCTTGTTCTTTAGAAAGGTAGAAGTACTCAGATCTTGTACTTTAATGAGGTAGAAGTACTCAGATCTTGTACTTTAATGAAGGTAGAAGTACTCAGATCTTGTCTTTAGTAAGGTAGAAGTACTCAGATCTTGTACTTTAATGAAGGTAGAAGTACTCAGATCTTGTACTTTAATGAAGGTAGAAGTACTCAGATCTTGTACTTTAATGAAGGTAGAAGTACTCAGATCTTGTACTTTAATGAAGGTAGAAGTACTCAGATCTTTATTTAATGAAGGTAGAAGTACTCAGATCTTGTACTTTAATGAAGTAGAAGTACTCAGATCTTGTACTTTAATGAAGGTAGAAGTACTCAGATCTTGTACTTTAATGAAGGTAGAAGTACTCAGATCTTGTACTTAATGAAGGTAGAAGTACTCAGATCTGGTACTTGAGTAAAAATTGAAGTAAGATTCAAGATTCAAGGCTTTTATGTCATGTGTACAGCAGCTACAGTGTAGATATGTTGATGAAGATCTGAGGTCACAGGCTCCTCCAACAGAACAACACAATAACACAGATACAATAGGCAGTAAATACAATTAAATAGAATATAATAGAAATAGTGCTGATAGTCTATATACAAGTAATTGGAATATTGATATATATAAGTTGCAAACAGGTGAATGTTATGGATGTTGTTTCAACAGTTCAGTTGTTTCATCCCACAGTTTATGGCCTGTGGATGAAACTGTCCCTGAGTCTGGAGGTTGGTCCTGAAACTGTCTCTGAGTCTGGTGGTTTGGTCCTGAAACTGTCTCTGAGTCTGGTGTTTGGTCCTGAAACTGTCTCTGAGTCTGGTGGTTTGGTCCTGAAACTGTCCCTGAGTCTGGAGGTTTGGTCCTGAAACTGTCTCTGAGTCTGGTGGTTTGGTCCTGAAACTGTCTCTGAGTCTGGAGGTTTGGTCCTGAAACTGTCTCTGAGTCTGGTGGTTTGGTCCTGAAACTGTCCCTGAGTCTGGAGGTTTGGTCCTGAAACTGTCCCTGAGTCTGGTGGTTTGGTCTGAAACTGTCCCTGAGTCTGGAGGTTTGGTCCTGAAACTGTCCCTGAGTCTGGTGGTTTGGTCCTCAAACTGTCCCTGAGTCTGGTGGTTTGGTCCTGAACTGTCCCTGAGTCTGGAGGTTTGGTCCTGAAACTGTCCCTGAGTCTGGAGGATTGGTCCTGAAACTGTCCCTGAGTCTGGAGGATTGGTCCTGAAACTGTCCCTGAGTCGGAGGTTTGGTCCTGAAACTGTCCCTGAGTCTGGTGGTTTGGTCCTGAAACTGTCCCTGAGTCTGGAGGTTTGGTCCTGAAACTGTCCCTGAGTCTGGAGGTTTGGTCCTGAAACTGTCCCTGAGTCTGGTGGTTTGGTCCTGAAACTGTCCCTGAGTCTGGAGGTTTGGTCCTGAAACTGTCCTGACAGGAAGTCAGTCTGGTTCTGCTGGACCCACCCCAGAGCTGAGTCCGGTCTGACTGGAAGTCAGACTGGTTCTGCTGGACTAAGACTAGAGCTGAGTCCGGTCCTGACAGGATGTCAGTCTGGTTCTGCTGGACCAACACCAGAGCTGAGTCCGGTCCTGACAGGAAGTCAGACTGGTTCTGCTGGACCAACACCAGAGCTGAGTCCGGTCCTGACAGGAAGTCAGACTGGTTCTGCTGGACCAACCCCAGAGCTGAGTCCGGTCCTGACAGGAAGTCAGACTGGTTCTGCTGGACCAACACCAGAGCTGAGTCCGGTCTGACTGGAAGTCAGTCTGGTTCTGCTGGACCAACACCAGAGCTGAGTCCGGTCCTGACAGGAAGTCAGACTGGTTCTGCTGGACCAACACCAGAGCTGAGTCCGGTCTGACTGGAAGTCAGTCTGGTTCTGCTGGACCAACACCAGAGCTGAGTCCGGTCCTGACAGGAAGTCAGTCTGGTTCTGCTGGACCAACACCAGAGCTGAGTCCGGTCCTGACAGGAAGTCAGACTGGTTCTGCTGGACCAACCCCAGAGCTGAGTCCGGTCCTGACAGGAAGTCAGACTGGTTCTGCTGGACCAACACCAGAGCTGAGTCCGGTCTGACTGGAAGTCAGTCTGGTTCTGCTGGACCAACACCAGAGCTGAGTCCGGTCCTGACAGGAAGTCAGACTGGTTCTGCTGGACCAACACCAGAGCTGAGTCCGGTCTGACTGGAAGTCAGTCTGGTTCTGCTGGACCACACCAGAGCTGAGTCCGGTCCTGACAGGAAGTCAGTCTGGTTCTGCTGGACCAACACCAGAGCTGAGTCCGGTCCTGACAGGAAGTCAGTCTGGTTCTGCTGGACCAACACCAGAGCTGAGTCCGGTCCTGACAGAAGTCAGTCTGGTTCTGCTGGACCAACACCAGAGCTGAGTCCGGTCCTGACAGGAAGTCAGACTGGTTCTGCTGGACCAACACCAGAGCTGAGTCCGGTCCTGACAGGAAGTCAGTCTGGTTCTGCTGGACCAACACCAGAGCTGAGTCCGGTCCTGACAGGAAGTCAGACTGGTTCTGCTGGACCAACACCAGAGCTGAGTCCGGTCCTGACAGGAAGTCAGACTGGTTCTGCTGGACCAACACCAGAGCTGAGTCCGGTCCTGACAGGAAGTCAGTCTGGTTCTGCTGGACCAACACCAGAGCTGAGTCCGGTCCTGACAGGAAGTCAGTCTGGTTCTGCTGGACCAACACCAGAGCTGAGTCCGGTCCTGACAGGAAGTCAGTCTGGTTCTGCTGGACCAACACCAGAGCCAGGAGAGGTGGTGAAGATGCTGATGGATGGTTTATTAACAACGACATTGAGCACCATTCAAAAACAACAACTTGTATTGTACAGTATGTTTACATTATAATTAATATGACCCCATAGAACCAGAATTATAGAAACACAGAAAGACAGAACCAGACTTACAGAAACACAGAACCAGACTTATAGAAACATAGAACCAGAAACACAGAACCAGACTTATAGAAACACAGAACCAGACTTATAGAAACACAGAAACACAGAACCAGACTTATAGAAACAGAGAACCAGAAACACAGAACCAGACTTATAGAAACACAGAACCAGACCTATAGAAACACAGAACCAGAAACACAGAACCAGACTTATAGAAACACAGAACCAGACTTATAGAAACAAGAACCAGACTTATAGAAACACAGAACCAGACTTATAGAAACACAGAACCAGAAACACAGAACCAGACTTATAGAAACACAGAACCAGAAACACAGAACCAGACTTACAGAAACACAGAACCAGATTTATAGAAACACAGAACCAGACCTATAGAAACACAGAACCAGAAACACAGAACCAGACTTATAGAAACACAGAACCAGACCTATAGAAACACAGAACCAGAAACACAGAACCAGACTTATAGAAACACAGAACCAGACTTATAGAAACACAGAAACACAGAACCAGACTTATAGAAACACAGAACCAGACTTATAGAAACACAGAACCAGAAACACAGAACCAGACTTATAGAAACACAGAACCAGAAACACAGAACCAGACTTATAGAAACACAGAACCAGACTTATAGAAACACAGAAACACAGAACCAGACCTATAGAAACACAGAACCAGACTTATAGAAACACAGAACCAGACTTATAGAAACACAGAAACACAGAACCAGACTTATAGAAACACAGAACCAGACTTATAGAAACACAGAACCAGAAACACAGAACCAGACGTATAGAAACACAGAACCAGACTTATAGAAACACAGAACCAGACCTATAGAAACACAGAACCAGAAACACAGAACCAGACTTATAGAAACACAGAACCAGACTTATAGAAACACAGAACCAGAAACACAGAACCAGACTTATAGAAACACAGAACCAGACCTATAGAAACACAGAACCAGAAACACAGAACCAGACTTATAGAAATACAGAACCAGACTTATAGAAACACAGAACCAGACCTATAGAAACACAGAACCAGAAACACAGAACCAGACTTATAGAAACACAGAACCAGAAACACAGAACCAGACTATAGAAACACAGAACCAGACTTATATAAACACAGAACCAGAAACACAGAACCAGACTTATAGAAACACAGAACCAGACCTATAGAAACACAGAACCAGAAACACAGAACCAGACTTATAGAAACACAGAACCAGACTTATAGAAACACAGAACCAGAAACACAGAACCAGACTTATAGAAACACAGAACCAGAAACACAGAACCAGACTTACAGAAACACAGAACCAGATTTATAGAAACACAGAACCAGACCTATAGAAACACAGAACCAGAAACACAGAACCAGACTTATAGAAACACAGAACCAGACCTATAGAAACACAGAACCAGAAACACAGAACCAGACTTATAGAAACACAGAACCAGACTTATAGAAACACAGAAACACAGAACCAGACTTATAGAAACAGAGAACCAGAAACACAGAACCAGACTTATAGAAACACAGAACCAGACCTATAGAAACACAGAACCAGAAACACAGAACCAGACTTATAGAAACACAGAACCAGACTTATAGAAACACAGAACCAGAAACACAGAACCAGACTTATAGAAACACAGAACCAGAAACACAGAACCAGACTTATAGAAACACAGAACCAGACTTATAGAAACACAGAACCAGAAACACAGAACCAGACTTATAGAAACACAGAACCAGAAACACAGAACCAGACTTATAGAAACACAGAACCAGACTTATAGAAACACAGAACCAGACCTATAGAAACACAGAACCAGAAACACAGAACCAGACTTACAGAAACACAGAACCAGATTTATAGAAACACAGAACCAGACCTATAGAAACACAGAACCAGAAACACAGAACCAGACTTATAGAAACACAGAACCAGACTTATAGAAACACAGAACCAGACTTATAGAAACACAGAAACACAGAACCAGACTTATAGAAACACAGAAACACAGAACCAGACTTATAGAAACACAGAAACACAGAACCAGACTTATAGAAACACAGAAACACAGAACCAGATTTATAGAAACAGAGAACCAGAAACACAGAACCAGACTTATAGAAACACAGAACCAGACCTATAGAAACACAGAACCAGAAACACAGAACCAGACTTATAGAAACACAGAACCAGACTTATAGAAACAGAGAACCAGAAACACAGAACCAGACTTATAGAAACACAGAACCAGACCTATAGAAACACAGAACCAGAAACACAGAACCAGACTTATAGAAACACAGAACCAGACTTATAGAAACACAGAACCAGAAACACAGAACCAGACCTATAGAAACACAGAATCAGACCTTTAGAAACACAGAACAAGAAACACAGAACCAGACTTATAGAAACACAGAACCAGACTTATAGAAACACAGAACCAGAAACACAGAACCAGACTTATAGAAACACAGAACCAGACCTATAGAAACACAGAACCAGAAACACAGAACCAGACTTATAGAAACACAGAACCAGAAACACAGAACCAGACCTATAGAAACACAGAACCAGACTTATAGAAACACAGAACCAGAAACACAGAACCAGACTTATAGAAACACAGAACCAGACTTATAGAAATACAGAACCAGACTTATAGAAACACAGAACCAGACCTATAGAAACACAGAACCAGAAACACAGAACCAGACTTATAGAAACACAGAACCAGACCTATAGAAACACAGAACCAGAAACACAGAACCAGACTTATAGAAACACAGAACCAGAAACACAGAACCAGACTTATAGAAACACAGAACCAGAAACACAGAGCCAGACCTATAGAAACACAGAACCAGACTTATAGAAGAGGATATGAACCCTGACCTGTCCTCCGTTCTGTCCAGTGAAGATGAGCAGTTGTTGTATAACCGAAACAGAGATGAACCTGTTAATCTGCTTCCTCAGGCTAACCCTTGGTCCTTTCAGACCCGGGCTATTCAGTTTAAAGTGGTTTAAAGTGTTTAACAGTGGTTTACAGTAGGTTAAATCAGTTAAGTGGGAGCAGTGAATCTTCAGTGTAATCTGAGGATTTACACAGTGCGCTCAGATGAAGGGGTTAAAGGTGAACCTGAAGTTACAGACTGACAGCCCTGTTATTCAGTATAAATATACAGTATACAGATCAATGTGACTTCAGACAAAGTTAATAACTGTATTTAGCCTGGTGACTTTTGTGCAGAGGTGCAACACAAGGAGCAACAATACAGAGATATTCATATTTAGATCTGTTATTCATTCATTTCATTTCCATCTTTATTTCAAACAGATTAAAAACCAAATAAAAAAAACCAAATGTGAATACCGTATTGTTAGAATACAGTATTTATCAATATTCATAATAATATTTATATATTCAACAAAAATATATTAATAATAATAAATCCTATGTGTCCAAAGGGAGCAGGAGGAAGCAGATGCTTATTGATCCCCCTTACTTACTGCTGATCAATGATTATCCTTTAAATCATGTCTGCAAGTTATTCCTACTTACATATTTACATTTATACATTTACAATCATTTCTCCTCTTCAATCTCCTTTCTTCATTCTCATACTTTTCCAAAGAAGTGTTTCTGCACATCCTTCAAAGTGAATGATATGTGTGCTTTGTTTGAACTCCTGCTCCAAACCGCTCCATGAAACCCGCCCACAGATTGTTCTACTCTTCTCAGAGTTCTTCTGACCTTGAGTTGTTTCAAATGTAGATTTCCTCTCAGATGATACCCCCCTCTCTGTCTATGAACAGCGTCTGTAGTTTCCTAGGAAGTAGATGATGTCTTGCTCTGTACATGATGCAGTTTGAAATGTAACCAGATCAGTAAACTTCAGTGTGTGTGACTTCAAGAATAATGAACGAGTGTGTTCAAGATATCCAACATTATTGATTATTCTTATAGCCCTTCTTTGTAATGTGCATAACGGCTGCAGGTTGGTTTTGTAAGTTGGTTTTAACTTTTATTCCTCGGGATTGTGAGAAACAGCATTTTGATCTTCCTGTCTGTATCTCACACATAGAAGATTCACAGCACAGTGAAGAGGGGATATGGATATTACTCAGAACATGAGCTATTAGCGAGACAGACTATCTAAAACCATTCAGCAGCATGTTTGTTATCTGTTCTCACAGAAAGCTCCTCACACAGGTGAGTATGAGTGTCTTGATGGACTCAGTCAGTCTGAAAGCTGCAGAAAAGCAGCTTTCCGGAGTAAACCCTCTTAGTTATCTGGTTATCATCGGTGTGTTGATAAAGAGGACTGGAGTTAGGGTTTATCAGACGGGAGGGTTGGATTATCGCTGCGTATATAAAGAGGCTGCAGACTGGAGCTGTGTTATACAGTCGGAGGTCACGATGGGGAAGGACTTCCACCTTTACGAGAATGTCTCGAACATCAGTCCCTTCGAAGGCCCTCAGTATCACCTGGCCCCCCGCTGGGCCTTCCACCTGCAGACCTTCTTCATGGGCCTGGTCTTCCTTGCCGGGACGCCTCTCAACTTACTCGTGCTCTTCGTCACGCTGAAGCACAAGAAGCTGAGGGTTCCTCTGAACTACATCCTGGTGAACGTGTCGGCCTCGGGCTTCATCTTCGTCACCTTCTCCGTCAGCCAGGTGTTCATCTCCAGCACCAGAGGCTATTTCTTCCTGGGACACACCATGTGCAGCCTGGAGTCCGCCATGGGCTCCATCGCAGGTACATCTTATTATTTATACCAACAAATAAGAGAATAAATTATCGACGTTTACCTTAAGGATTTTCATATTATAGATTCTGAATTCACAGGAAATATTACACGTTGAAATAAATGCCTCTAAATGTATTAGTTCTTATTTTACATGACATGTTACTTGTTAGACGCTTTTATCCAAAGCGACTTACATACTCAATACTGAGGACAATCCCCACAGGAGCACTTTGGGGTGAAGTGTCTCAGGGACACAACGACATGCTGACTGCAGTGGGGTTTGAGCCTGTGCTCCCCTGATCCCAACACCAAGGCTCTATCCACTGCGCCACACGCCTCCGCCTTATTTATCTCTTCTGGAGGACATTTGTTGAATGCTTTTTCTAAATCTGTAGTGAACGGGTTCCTACACACGGTTTCGTTGCGAGCTTCAACGGAGACGCTTCCCATTCACTGTGAATGGGGTGACGTCACGCTTTGCCGAACTGCATTGTGGTTCCGTCGCGTCGCTTTAACTCCGTTGCTCGCGCTGAAAGTTGAGAAAAGTTCAACTTTTCAAGCGTCGACGGAAGCGCCAGCCAATCAAATCATATGCCAGTACAAGCTCTAGCCAATCAAACGCGCTCTTTGTGTGTCCGGGGCGGGAGATTAATGTGATTGGTCGCGTCCTGTAACTCCCTGTTCTCCTCTGACTTCCTGTTGACCTGTAACTCCCTGTTCTCCTCTTACTTCCTGTTGACCTGTAACTCCCTGTTCTCCTCTGACTTCCTGTTGACCTGTAACTCCCTGTTCTCCTCCTTGACTTCAGGGCTGGTGACGGCCTGGTCTCTGGCAGTCTTGTCTCTGGAGAGGTATCTGGTGATCTGTAAGCCTCTGGGGGCCTTCACGTTCACCAACAACTATGCTCTGGCTGCGGTCGCCTTCACCTGGTTCATGGGGATCGGTTGTGCCATCCCACCTTTCTTCGGCTGGAGCAGGTAGGGGACCGGGTCTGCTGCCTCTGCAGGTGTTCTCAGGTGTTCTCAGGTGATCTAAGATGGTCTCAGGTGATCTCAGGTGATCTAAGGTTTATCTCAGGGGTTCTCAGGGGATTTCAGGTGATCCCAGGTGATCTCTGGTGATCTCAGGTGATCTCAGGTGGTCTCATGTGATCTCATGTGATCTCAGGTGATCTAAGGTTTATCTCAGGGGTTCTCAGATGATCTCAGGTGATCTCAGATGATCTCAGGTGATCCCAGGTGATCTCTGGTGATCTAAGGTTTTTCTCAGGTGATCTCTGGTGATCTAAGGTTTATCTCAGGGGTTCTCAGATGATCTCAGGTGGTCTCAGGTTTATCTCAGATGATCTCAGGTGATCCCAGATGATCTCTGGTGATCTCTGGTGATCTCAGGTGATCTCAGGTGATCTCAGTTCTTCTCAGATGGTATCAGGTCTAACATGGTTCTCGTGTCAGGTACATCCTGAAGGCCTGGGCTGCTCCTGTGGACCGGACTGGTACACTCACAATGAGGAGTTTCACTGCAGCAGCTACACCGCCTTCCTGATGGTGACCTGCTTCATCACCCCGCTCAGCATCATCATCTTCTGCTACGCCCAGCTGATGATGACCCTCAAAGCCGTGAGTCCCCTACCCATCTATACCTCTATAGATCTATACCTCTGTAGATCTATACCTCTGTCTATACATCTACACACCCATACATCTACACATACATCAGCTGCTGAGGACCCTCAGAGCTGTGTGTCCCCCTCTGTCTCTATACACCCATCCATCAGTCAGCGTTGGTGTGTAGATTCATGTTTCCTGTTGTTGTGTAGGTGGCGGCGCAGCAGGCAGAGTCTGTCTCCACCCAGAAGGCGGAGAAGGAGGTCTCCAGGATGATCGTGGTGATGGTGGGATCCTTCCTCGTCTGTTACGGTCCCTACGCCCTCGCTGCCCTGTACTTCGCCTACTCCACGGAACAGAACAAAGACTACAGACTGGTGGCCATCCCTGCCCTGTTCTCCAAGAGCTCCTGCGTCTACAACCCTCTGATCTACGCCTTCATGAACAAACAGGTGAGAGACAGACAGGTGGGACAGACAGGTGAGAGACACATAGATGGGACAGACAGGTGAGAGACAGACAGGTGGGACAGACAGGTGAGAGACAGACAGACAGACAGGTGAGAGACAGACAGGAGAGAGACAGACAGGTGGGAGACACACAGGTGATACAGAGAGATGAGACAGACAGGTGATACAGACAGGTGAGACAGACAGGAGGGAAAGACAGGTGGGACAGACAGGTGAGACACACAGGTGATACAGACAGGTGGGACAGACAGGTGAGAGACACACAGGTGATACAGACAGGTGGGACAGACAGGTGAGAGACACACAGGTGGGACAGACAGGTGAGAGACACACAGGTGGGACAGACAGGTGAGAGACACACAGGTGATACAGACAGGTGAGACAGACAGGTGAGAGACACACAGGTGAGACAGACAGGTGATACAGACAGGAGAGACAGACAGGTGAAAGACAGGCAGGAGAGAGACAGACAGGTGAGAGACAGACAGGTGAGAGACAGGCAGGAGAGAGACAGACAGGTGAGAGACAGACAGGTGAGAGAGAGACAGGTGAGAGACAGACAGGTGAGAGACAGACAGACAGACAGGTGAGAGACAGACAGGAGAGAGAAAGACAGACAGACAGACAGGTGAGAGACAGACAGGAGAGAGACGGACAGGTGAGAGACAGGCAGGAGAGAGAAAGACAGGGGAGAGACGGAGAGGAGACAGACAGGAGAGAGACAGACAGGAGAGCGACAGACAGGAGAGAGACAGAAAGGTGAGAGACAGGCAGGAGAAAGACAGACAGGAGAGAGACAGACAGGTGAGAGACAGACAGGAGAGAGACAGGCAGGAGAGAGACAGGCAGGAGAGACAGACAGGAGAGAGACAGACAGGTGAGAGACAGACAGGAGAGAGACAGACAGGAGAGAGACAGACAGGTGAGAGACAGACAGGAGAGAGACAGACAGGAGAGAGACAGACAGGTGAGAGACAGGCAGGAGAGAGACAGACAGGAGAGAAACAGACAGGAGAGAGACAGGCAGGAGAGAGACAGGCAGGAGAGAGACAGACAGGAGAGAGACAGATAGGAGAGAGACAGGAGAGAGACAGACAGGAGAGAGATAGACAGATAGGAGAGAGACAGACAGGAGAGAGACAGGAGAGAGACAGACAGATAGGAGAGAGACAGACAGGAGAGAGACAGACAGATAGGAGAGAGACAGACAGGAGAGAGACAGGAGAGAGACAGACAGGTGAACAGGATGTCTAACAG
This sequence comes from Dissostichus mawsoni, assembly GCA_011823955.1. Classification (NCBI taxonomy): domain Eukaryota; kingdom Metazoa; phylum Chordata; class Actinopteri; order Perciformes; family Nototheniidae; genus Dissostichus; species Dissostichus mawsoni. The sequence goes on along the minus strand of JAAKFY010000177.1, from coordinate 56,050 downwards.
GTGATTTCTCTTCTTCTTTTCTCAGTTTAAAGGCTGCATCATGGAGACAGTGTTTGGGAAGAACACAGAGGACGACTCTAAAGTGTCTACCTCAAAGACTGAGGTGTCCTCAGTGTCTTAACGATAGGACAACATGACGACTGATTAAAGGATGATTTCTGATAATGTAAATATAATAAAATAAATGAAATGTAGAACACAGTGTCTGATCCATTCGATGTCCAACTTCTCTCAGAAACACCAACACCATTATATGTGAAGAAAGACTTTATTGAATCAGAAAATATCTGTCTCCTTAGTTTCACATTTATTTACACATCCTCTGACCTCATCACCAGGGCCCAGGAGTTCCAAACTTTTAATCTCAATCAGATCCGATCCCATTTTCTGTGATCCAGGATCAGACAAGTCGGCCAGATGTTGTCCCAGTAGTTCAAAGCAGTTCAGGATAGGATCACCCTGATCCAGATCCAGACTTTTCAAGATGACGAGATCCTGAATATCAGTGCTTTAATCCACCGATCGCCATCTAGTGGATATGAAAAGTAATACAAGGAAGACAAGAGACCACATTGCAGAGACATCTATAATGTCTAATTATATTTCTTAATTTGAAAGGTGATGACAGATGGACTTTTTTTTTGTTGAAGATATTTTTACTTTAATCTAAATTACATTTGTGATTGACAATCTTTGTTGTGATAATTTTATGAGCATAAACATTTATGTCATCAACATTTGGTTGAAAACAAAATAGGCCACCACAAACGTGAGCAAAAATGGAAAAATAAAATGTATTTCCTGGGCCCAGAACTCTGAACGAGACCTGGATATAAACATCCTCAGTGAAGGAAATATTATAAAACATCAAATATCATTATAAATCTATGAATCCACAAAGTTTTTAGTTTGACCAGCTTTAAAAAATAAATGATTGTGTTTGTATTGCGACTGGCCTCTAGAACTCGTCGTGTCGCAGTAACGCCTCCCCGAAGTCCGTCACCTGACTGCCGACGAACACCTCGAACTTACTCAGGATCTCGTCTCTGGTTAGCTTCCCGTCCTGAGACAGCAGGATTCATGTGGTTAATGAAGGCTGATGATAAAGTGGTAATATAATAATAATATAATAAGGTGAAAGGTACCTGGTTGGCGTCGGACTCGTGCAGAAGGTGCTTGGCCTCGGCCTCAGCGTGGTCGTAGTCCGACGGCAGGATCCAGTCCAGAGTCTCCTCCTGGTCCATCTTCCCGTCACCGTTCTTGTCTCTGAACTCTGAGAACTGCTGACGCTCCGACGCCACCCAGTCCGGCTCGTCCTCGCCGTCCTCTGAGGTGAACATGTCTCCTGCACACAGAGACATGTCAGTCAGAGGAAATAAGTCAATAAACCACCTGAGAGATGCCCCCCCGTCCTCTGAGGTGAACATGTCTCCAACAAAACAAACACCGTTCAGTCACACCAGAGGCGAACTCAGTAAAGTTTTCCTCACCGATGTACTCCTTCAGGTCGATGAAGCCGTCTCCGTTCTTATCGATGTCCTCCATCGTTTCCTGTGAGCCATCACATGACATCAGTGACATCACACCAGTGACATCATTATGTGACATCACAGCAGTGACATCATATATGTTACATCACCTGCACCACGATGTCCTTCATGTGCTTGTGGTCCTCGGGGTGCAGGAAGGCGGTGAACTCCTTCCTGTCAGCGATCAGGTCTCCGTTGGTGTCGGCGGCTCTGAAGCGCCGCTCGTCCCTCGCCATCATGTGACCGTAATTAAACTCTGTGTCGGTCTGAGGGTCCTCTGTCAGGACCAATCAAAGATCAGGAGCAATCAGAGATCAGGACCAACCACAGATCAGGACCAATCAGAGATCAGAACCAATCAGAGATCAGGGACCTTCTATGAGTGTGTGTGTGTGTGTGTGTAGGCCTGTCGCGATAAGCAATTAATTTACTATCGTACGATAAATAAAAATGAACTCGATAACTTTTCTGACCTCGATAAATTGCCATTTACATGCGTGTTTGTTTACATAAGGATGTGACCAGCATTTTAGCCAGGCGCGCTGTGTCTGCCGGCAGGGACGTGCACAGACATTTAGGGGGGCGGGTGCTCAAGTGAGAAAAAGGGCACTTCCCATAATCATTTATAAAAAAAATGTAAAACAAAAAGTTAAATATAGTTGCACATCTCTGACTCACTGACCAATTTATTTTAATACCCTCACACTCACGCAATTGTTTAATACTCAACAGAATTCTACAAAAGAATCAGTTAACACAGAGACAACGGTCTTCTTTAGTATTCACTACGCACAAGAGCAGACAACAAACTAGTACATGAATAGTTATTATATGAGCAGCCAACAATCAAAATGATGAAGTTACTGTTTGGGGACATTTCAGGCAAAAAGATCGTTTTTTCATGGACTTGTTATTTTGGTCTATTTTGCTTCCATGTTTTCTTTCACTCTAATGGAAATAAAACTTCCAAGAAACACATATTAATGGTGTTCGTCTTACTACCATGTCTGAATTCATCTATAGATTTAAAGCTAATCTGCATTTAAACATAACATTTCAGGGGAAAATACTGACTTGACGTAAGCAACTATCTGGGGAAGTTGTGAGGTGACGTGTTTTTTAGTTTGATCCTTTTCACCTGCAATGCCTTGGTAACTGCATGCAAATTAGCGCATTTTAATTAGGCCTAGTTAACGCCTAATTTGCATATCAATGTGGCGATTGCGATGACGTTATTAGATACACATTTGACTGTATTCGCTTTAAGTGTCTCCCCTTAAAGTGCTTGTGACACGGTTTTCCCCCATCATCCAAACCATTAATTTCAGTAAATAATGTCCCCTTGAAACCGTTACTGAAGTGATTTTTGAAAATGTGTACTTTGATAACCGTTAATCTGCCCTTCAATGTGACCATATTCTGGATCTTCTCTGGGTCTGCTCTGGGATTCTTAAACTCCCGCGAAAAGGTGTGCCGCGTCACAGAGGGAAGACGAACGCTTCCGGAGTCCAGTATCTGTATGCAAACAAACGATGGCACACAGCAGCAAGCTCCGACAGCGATTGTAGTTTAATTTTGAATGTGTCTGAGAGCTCATATGAGGATGAAGCATCTGATAGTGATAGCCTCGTAGACGATATTGACTATATGCCCTACAGATTCGAACCATATGCCTCTGAATCGGATGAAATTAACTCCGAGTCGGACAGTGGAGACGACAACCCCCCGACGATCGCGAGATACCTCTCGATCTACAACGCTTGAACAATGTGGAATGGTTTGTAAACTATTTTATTTATTTTCATTGTCTACTTCCTTCTGATTTCATGAGCTGAAGGTACGTTTCATACTAAAGCAGATACTGTTTCACACACAGAAGCTTTGCTGATTTGTATGTGAGAATGATGTCAGTAAAACTTTACCTGTGTTCCCGATTTTTCTCAATGATCTCTCCCTGTCGGCCCTCTGGGTTGAGTAGTTGATGGAGGATAGATCCATGGTCAGATTTCACGCACTGTCTGTAGTTTGTATTTCTCTCCATAGCTATTGCATGAGCTGTGCTGCATTCGTGTTTACTGAGAGCATAGTCCATGTGTTTCCTGTGCCTGAAACCATGGCGACTCAATGTATCATTTGCGCCGGCCCCTCCTCTCTCACTAAAATCCCAGTTTCAGCCATCAACAAAGGCCTTTCCTCGAAATTCTCGGCCAGAAAGTGGGCGCTGCATATGTAGGTCGATGTGGGGTTCATCACAGACCAGCCAGCCCTTGTGTTCTGCACGTTTTTCTCCCATGTGCGCTGACGCTTGACATCCGTTGGAAAGCTATGTATGCTGATGTTAAGTTCCTCATTTGCTGTATTGGAACAGCCAGACACAACGCATCGTCGAACCATCTCTACGCGTGACAAATCCCTTCTGTCCCTGTCTGGCTCAATGGGAGCAGAATAAATATGGCCCTTTGTGACGCACTTCCGCCTTCGTCCCGAAAAAGGAAACTGAGTGAAGGACTTTTCCCGCGATATTCGAAATTATTGATATTTATCAATACGGTATCGCAAATTCATTTTTAAACTGATGGTTCGAGATGACTAGTAGCCCAACATTGCATTGCACAACAATAGGTGGGATGGTGTCACAAGCACTTAAGTAGGCCTACAGTACATTAGCCTGTATGCCCATGATAAATTGCCTTAGCTAAACCTTGAGCTAACTTATCCATTAGCTAGTAGCCTACCTTAGTTAACTATTTGTTATTGTCTTTTAGCTAATTAGCTGTAAACTTGAGGCACTGGCAGTTTAGTAATTTGTTCATCACCACTCACCTTCAAAATAAGCCAAGAAAAGCCAGCATAACATGGGACAGTAAAGTGGGAGGTGCTGCTACCTGTCTGTCTGAAGGGACAGTAAAGTGGGAGGTGCTGCTACCTGTCTGTCTGAAGTGACTGCCGATGTCCGCACCGCCGTGCAGGAGACATGCAGGGAGGGAGGGAGGGGCGGATCTAGACAAATATTCATGGGGTGGCAGGAGATCTTGAGGGGTGGCATCCCCTGGCAGAAGTATATGCTGATTTAATCGCAGTCATATCAATCAATGTTAACTTGGAAAGCCACACTATTGATATTTGAACTCAATAACATCAGGTGACATTATTGTGGCACATCAGTGAAGCCTTACATATAAATATATAAGCTGGCAGACATCATTTAATGCATTTAAACTGAACAATAACTGAATGAGTGTTTCACTCTTAGACCAGCAGGGGAACCAAATCTATGCAGACTGCTGCAATGAGTACATGAACTAACTGTCTCATCGATGTTTGTCTGAATGAATATGATAATATTAACAATCATATTATTCCTATCAGCTGTCAATCACTGTTATGATTCACATTCATTTATTATTGAATAAACTATATTTGTTGGAGGAGTTAATGATGAATGTTCCTCAAGATGCTTGCTCACCCTCCTTCAAATTTGAAAGACAAGTAATTATATCATGTATCAAAATTCAAAAGATCCAAAGGAACAGTTCAGCGCCCCACGACTTTACTGCAAACAGTTACAACCTGGACTTTACATCAGAAAGAACAAACATTAAAGAAGTGACTAACTGCATCAGTTAGGGTTAAAACACGTGGATTCAGCTCAAACATATCCAGTGGAAAGCCCTTACCTGCTGGCCTAGTTCAATCAAAGTGGTTACTTTCTGTTGGCTGGGCAGTGACGTTTTACACACCGTCCTATTTGACTTTCTCAGGACTTCAAACAGTTTTTTGGGGGCAGACCCCCACAAAGAAAAGAAATATATACACACATACAAGGTCATCATCTTAACAGTTTGTTATGCTCATCGAGTCATCCGTGAGCAGAGCATCAAGTTGGCATGCCTACAGCTGAATGCGGCGATTACCATGTTGTTCAGCGACACGCCTCACAAGCTGATTAAGATCCAAAGCTTTAGTGCGTTTTGATTCAATGCTGAGTGCAGCCAAACTGACGGTCTCTTCTCTGTCATTGTAGACCGCACCTCATTCCTTCCGTCTGCTTGGGTCCGGATGCTTCTCGTTTTGATTCAATGCTGAGTGCAGCCAACCTGACGGTCTCTTCTCTGTCATTGTAGACCGCACCTCATTCCTTCCGTCTGCTTGGGTCCGGATGCTTCTCCTTTTGCGCCGTCCCGTTCAAATGAAATCGCCGCCAATCATATTATTTCCAAGCTCTTGCCAGGGCCGGGGGAGGGGTTACAAGACTCGCGTCTTGTGCTGCATTCACTTGCACTCGGACATTAGAGATTTTCTCTCATAAATGTCCGATGAGCCACAACTTTTCTTTCAAAACAAAGATGCCAACTGGGGTGGCAGCTGGGGTGGCAAGGCTATTTTTAGGGTGGCAGCTGCCACCCCATGCCACCCCTAGATCCGCCCCTGGGAGGGAGAGCTACGGAACTTCACAGTCTAATCTCCCGACCAGATATTTTAATTTTGAATTCAATCAATATATTTTTGGAAAGGGAAACTGCGCAAACACCAGTAGATATATATATTCATTTATAAAAAATAAAAAGAAGGGGAAAAAAAGGGCACTGTCTCTAGAGGAAGAAAAAGGGCAGGGGCTCAAGCCCACTTTGATGTCTATGTGTGCACATGCCTGGTTGCCGGCCAGGCGCACCGTGAGGGGCGGGGCTCACACACAGCCAGGTCAGGGGCCTCATTTATAAAGCCTTGCGTAGGATTGGCGTGGGAAGGTTGCTTACGTAGGACAAAGCAAATAAATACGCACAGACATTTTCCGATTCATAAAAGACTGCGAACCGGCGCAGGACTTGCGTACGGCACTTCCTACGCCGGTTTCCCTTTATAAATCACAATCAACTCGAAATGCGGCGCAGCTTTTGCGGGCTTCACGTAACGCCCATATTTGCCTATAAATAGTCAAAGAAACGCCCATTCATTCATTCATCTTGACTGACTGCATGAAGGATCGCAGGAAATGACGATAGAACAGCTAAAGAAGACATCTCACACCGTGTCAGGTTTTGGTTATTTTGGGGAGGTGGAGATAAATCATATTGTTTGGTGGATGCAGTTTGAACCAGAGTAGCAGCATGGAGGTCGGATCGTCACCAACATAAATAAATAAGTGGTCCGCAAAAGGTTAATGACAAAAAAAATACAAATAGCCTAACCTTCCTCAGGCAGTGTGTTTGTACCGGGGACAGGAGACCCCCCCTTGATGAGAAACTGTAAGAAATGATGGGGGATCCCTCCGGAGTGGAGTCATGACGACTGGATCTGAATTATTTGTTTGTATTTGGTGGTTTGTGTTCCAGCTGTCGATCAGCAACTATAGATCCATAATCCACCAGTTAAAGGAAATAAAGCTAATGTGTTGTGTTATATTAGCTGTACAATTGACCACATATGGTGTTCTTAGTTTCCATACCTCCTGTGTTTTATGAGCGACTTATCAAGTAGGCTATTGGCGAACGGCATAAAACATGATTAAACGTGATAGAATATAAAACCATGCTCGAATCTATAACCTGTAGAAAAGCTACACAGCGTCAGTTTAAAGTGATTCTGTCCTTCAGTTTACCAAATCATTTATGAGAATACATTTCTTAACAAGAGAACATAATCGAGGGGTGATCAATAACATTTCCGTATTTATTTATTTCTCCAAGTTATGTGTGTGTGCGCGCTGAGGAGTCTCAAACACGCGTTAGTCTCATCATTTTAAGATTGGCTTTAATCAATTTGTGAAAAGTAATTCTTCATATCTGATAAATGAGAGGTAACGTTTCATTTCTGGGATTATTTCCACATATTTCTCTCCATTCTTCTTTCTGCCAACGGTGTCGCAGTTTCTCGTCTCTCCCGTTTTTGTGCTTAGTGCGTACGCATGGGTCAGAGTTTGCGTGGAGGACCGCACATTTTCCCGTCAAGTTTGTTTTTTATAAATCGCAAACATTGCGTAGAAACTGGCGTACGCCATCTTTTGTGCATACGCACCGTTTATAAATGAAGCCCCAGGACACTCCGCGTGCAGCAGTGTAGCAGCCAAATGAATAATATAGAGACAAGCAGGAGACAACGTGTGACTTACTCGAGGGGAATTTGAAGTTAAATGGAATTGGTTGCGAAACCTAATTCCACATCTCCGGTGTGGGAATATTTTGGATTTAAGCCAAAATGAACGAGGCGAACCTACGGACTTGAATGAGCCGGGCGGTGTGTCGCATTTGTTTTAAAAAGGTAGCAACAAAGCTAGCAATACGACCTTAAACTGCACCTGAAACACAACCTACCCATTCCGTGTTCCCAGCTGGGAGCAAACACGGCAGCTGGAGATGGAGAGCCCCCACCTTCCCGACAGTTTACAATCAAAGATGCATTTGCCCGACAATGCAAACATGTTGGTGTTCCTTGCTCGAAATCTTTGAAATACAGATTTGGATATGGCCTGTTGAGGCATCTGGGTCTTTGTATGGACAGTGGACTGTACACTTGACTGCTATTTTAAGGAGGTTTTTTTTGCTTGTGAGACAATGTGTGCTCATGTTTATTTATATATAAATAGATAGATAGATAGATAGATACAGAGAGCTCTGTTTTCCAGCCTGAGTCTATTTAAAGGGGACCTATCATGCAAAATGCACTTTTTGATGTCTTTTATACATAAATATGTGTCCCCGGTGCGTCGGGGAACTCACGCAGCGTCAGAAAATAAAACCCTCTCTCTTTTCCTCCGTACCCAAATCTTTTAAAAACGGGTGTACAACGAGCGGATACAGATTCCATCCGAACTGACGTCAAATCGGCAGCGGACCCCACAGAAAGTTGCTATCAGAAACAATGCCTGACGTGTTTTGGACGTAATCTCGTCTTTGTTTACATTAGCAAGCCTCGCTAACACTCAGAGCTAACCTGTACTGGAGAGCACATGCGTTTAAAAAGCAGGAAATAAAAAAAGAACTCACCTTGTGAAAAACCTGCAAGAGAAAAAGCATTTGAGCTC